>JAQMCW010000020.1:12188916-12199036 GCA_030068335.1 Chrysichthys cranchii
CACATATACACACACATTATATATATATATATATATATATATATATATACACACACACACACACATATATATATACACACACACATTTAAAGTTGTGGAATGCCCACTAGACAAGTTATTTCCTGTTATCACTTGTGCTATAGCAGCTATAAACAGTCTTTCCCACACCAGCCTATTATTCCCCCTCTTTTTTTACCGTTAATAAGACAACAAAAACTCGCTTGTGTTGCAGAGCAACCAGAAAACGAAAGGAAAGCTCTGATAGTGGAGACTTTTTCCATAAATCCATAAATGTTAAATAAACCTCTTTACAAAAAAAATCCATTCTTTGTTATACAACAGTACGTTTTAAAATTCCGTTATTATTATTATTATTAGGCTTACACTATCTGTCCCTGTGGAAGATGCTACTATCGAAACAATGCATTAATATAAACCTGTGATTTGTCTTGCAAACTGTCAGAGCTGTTGTTATAGACCAGAATCAAGACTTCAGCAGTGCTGTGGTACAAGATACTTGCCTGTTACCTGTCTATTATCTAAAATAGAATACAATGGCACTCAAAATCATACTTTTGTGTGCTGCTCCTGTCCCAGCTGGAGGAGTTCCTGAACCGGTCATCACCTTTCTCCATCTGGATTAATGGTCAGAACGTGGAGACTCTGGAGAAAGAGGACCACCAGCAAAGGCAGCACTTCCAGGATCTGGAGCGGCGCTACACTGACGTGGCAGATGGTGTGGACAGCATCTTCGTGGATAGCATGCGAGTTTTTGACCACATGCGCTCCCTGCACCAGCCCGGATGGTTCCGCAGACCCTCTCGCATCTATAGGTCACTTTTTCATGACCCACAATTCCCTGGCTTCCATAGTCTGTTCCAGCCCATGATGCAGATGACTCAAGATGTCTTTGGATCATTTGGGTCGTACATGGGCGGTGATATGAACTTTCCCTCCGAAGGTAAACAAACTAACATTACTGTTACTAGTGTGAATTTATTACTCCACAACACTCTAGAATATTCATCATTCTGTCCCAAACATCACAGTAAACACACTGCTCCATCAGTCAACTGAGTGTGTGTCCCAAACAATATCCACTATACAGGTTATGCAGGATTCAAACTGCACTATGTTATGGGTATTCTGTACATATAAGGCTATTTATTGCTATGCATACATGAACATACAACGCATTCTTCGGATATTACACTATGCATTCAAGATGGTCGTGTCTTGGACATTACTTACAATTTCTTTCCTTTACATGTGCTGTTTTTTTTTTTTTTAACAGACGGCAGCGTGAATGAAGATGTCATTATAACCAAGCCATTTGGGAATGATAAAATGACCTGCAGGGAGATTCGCCGCAACTCTGCCGGCTGCGTTAAACTTAGAGAGGAATGTGAGAAGTGCAAGGAGATCCAGCACATTGGTAAGCTAATTGTGAGAGGCACATTATAATCAACACATTACCCTCATACTGTGCTATAATGAAAGATTGGGTTACATTTTATTCTGCACTCCTTTTCTTCTGTGTATACCATGTTAAGCTGCATTTCATGTATAAAAAAAAAAAAAAAAAAAGGATACAACCACATCACTCCAAAAGTATTGGGACAGCACCACAAATTTAACATGAAACGTAGTCCCTCCAGCATGTCATGGATCCGGTCCTTGTACTCCTCCCAGTGGGGCATGCTTGAAAAACATCCCCCAGAAGATCTCCAAGGAGCATCCACAGCTCACAACCACAGGTGAGGGTGGAGACATGGATGGACAGTAAATCAAGAGCTTTGCTTTTCGCTTAGCTCTCTCTTCCCCACAATGGACCCGTTGAGTGTATGCAACACTGCCGACGCCACCCCAATCCTCCTGACCAACTCCTGCGCCCCTCTACCCTCATTCGTGAACAAGACTCCGAGATACTTGAATTTGTCCACATGGGTCACCATCTCCCTCCTGACCTGAGGTGGGCAATTCACCCGTTGCTGACTGAGTACAATGGCCTCTGATTTGCAGATGCTAATCCTCATCCCAGCTGCTTCATACTTGGCAGCAAACCATTCCAGTGCCTGCTGGAGGCCACTGACTGATAAAGCCAACAGTACCACATCACCAAAAAGCAGAGATGCAATCCTGAGGACACCCTCTGCCCCTTGGCTGTACCTAGATAACCAGTACATAAATACGATGAACAGGACCGATGACAAAGCGCAGCCCAGGTGGAGTCCCACATGCACTGGGAACATGTCTGACTTACTGGTGTCAATGCAAACCAAGCTCCTACTCCATTCATACCGGGACCAAACAGCCCACAGTAGTGGGCCGTGAACCCCATATTCCCAAAGCATCCTCCACAGCGCACCACGAGGAGCATGGTCGTAAGCCTTCTCTAGGTCCACAAAGTACATGTAGACTGGTTGGGCAAACTCCCATGCACCCTCCAGCACCCTTGGAACAACTGTATTGTTACTCCTAAATCCGAGGATCGACTGGACTCTCCTCTCCAGCACCCTCGCATAGACTTTCCCAGGGTGGATAAGAAGTGTCATCCCCCTATAATTAGCACACACTCTCTGGTCCCCCTTTTTGAATAAGGGGACCACCACCCCGGTCTGCCAGTCCAGAGTCACTGTCCCTGACCTCTGTGCAATGTCTCACGTAGTAATTATAATCGTCATACCTGAAAGGTACGATACCCTTGATTTGTTCTGTTAGGGTACCTTGAGAACGTTTTGAGTTCATTCATGTGAAATTAAAATATAGAAGTGATTTTTCAACTTCGATATTATTAACCCTCTATGGGAGTAATAGCTGTTTGAAAACTTCCACAACTAGCTATTTTAATTGTATTGGAACCTAAAAGCAATAAGCAATTCTATTTTCTGAACTTTGACCTTTTTTTGGATGGATTATTTTCTTCCTTTTTCTGGCAGATGCATCAATGACTTTGACCCTTCTGTCTTTTCTGATTTGTAAAGGCCAGTGAAAACTCCTTTTGTAACATTTATAATAACAAAATCAGACAGTTTGGAATGGTTTGTCATTTTAATTTAAAATAATTAAATGTGTAAAGAGTGATTTAGAAAACAGCAATTATTTCATTTTGTTGCTTTTAAATGCATCATGTTATTTGATGTGGTGCAGAAAAATAAATCAGCAAGATGCCCCACACATCTGTAACAACAGGCCCGTGGTTTAATACAGGCAGAAACATCTCCTAAAATGTGTTTACCTAGTCACAGCAGCGGTGGCTGGCAGTGTCCCTGTACGTGGTAAAGCTTCAACATCTTTCCAGGTAGCAAGGTGGCAGCATTGCTCCATTTTAAATTAAGTAGCTTATAATGGCTCAAGTGAGAAACAAAATATCACAGGATCATGCCGTTATAGGACATTAATAATCAATAGACCAATGCAATGTAAGAGTACACTACATTGTGTGTTATACCCCTTCACTACATCAGTTTGTCAACATAAACCTTTCAGAGTGATGCATCATACTTTAACTGTTTACAGGTACTGTTTAATTGTTCCTTTAAATGATAGAGTAACTTCCCATCCCACCTTTTGCCACTGCCAGCCAATCAGGTAGTTAGCACATTCCTCATGAATATTCATGACTTTCCCCCTATTTCACAATTTCTAATGAGCTCCCCTTGTAACATAGAAATAGGAGTCAAATCTAAATCTAGATGTTGAAGCATGTTTTCTGAAAAAGGAAGCCCAAAAGAAGTTGACTAGGTTGTTTCATAACAGTCTGAGGGTTGGTAGGTACTGCAGATACCCAAATGTGTGCGCACAAGTACTGAAAAGGTGGTTTTTTTTTTTTTTTATGTCCCCTTTAACATATGCTTCTTAGTAAAATTTTCCTTCTAGACAGTGCACCTCTGTATCTTCGTTCTTAGATGAGTCAGCAAAAGCTGCATCATCATATTCAGTTGATGCTTGAGATCATTATGCTTAAACATTCAGCAAAACATGCACTATGAACTACTACTCCTTCCTGCCATGTGTTTGATGATAAGCTCAGCGTGTCTTGTTTGCTGCCTGAGGTTTGTTTGTGGTTATTGGTATGACTGCTGATGAAGCATAAAACATACTCAAGATGGTCTCGGCTTACGCTCTTGTCTGCTATCTGCACTTCCGTGCGCTGGTTTATAATCACCCTGACAGGAAATCAACTCCTCTTTATCTAGCCGGTCAGCAGCTGAAAGTTGCTGAGAAAACCATGAAATTTGCATTGGGACATTTTGCATAAAAGTCTTGTCAAAGCCCTAATGCTGATGGTCCATGTTCCACTAGTCCAGTGCTAAGCATGGCTCTCTTGTGCAGACTGTTCTGGAAAGAAACCTCTGGAAGGCCCACTGAAGCAGGACCTGGAACAAGCTCTGGCTTTGGCTGAGAAATTCACAAAGGAGTACAACAGTCTTCTGAGGCACTTTGAGGAGGAGATGTTTAACACCTCGAAGCTGCTGGACATGCTGAGGAAGCAGTTCAGCTGGGTGTCCTCCCTTGCCAATCACACCTCCAGTGATGATGGCATATTTAAAATCCAAACGGTGAGTCCTGACCTAAACGGTATTATACTTGCATGCATTTAAACACCAATCAGTGATCCATACCCCATTTGATGTCATTCTTTTCTCACAAAGATCATCTGTAAGGACACGGACAACAAAGAGAAGCCAGGTGACACAAACGTATCCGTCAAACTGTTTGACGAGCCAGAAGTGAGCTTTACTGTGCCGGGAGAAATCCCCTGGACCGACCCGAAGTTCTCAGAGGTGGTGGCACAGGAGGCTCTGGATCGCTACAAACAGACCACTGTGTGGGTATTTAAGAAATGGTTCTGGAAAATACTTCCTCTGAGATTAAGTAGCTGCGTCATTTTAATCGTCACACTTATCACTGCTTCTTTTTTAATTACAGGGTGGCAAAGTAAATCACAAAGGAGACTTCAGCATGAACCAAAACTTCCTGTTGAAGAACTGCCCCAGCAAGCATCACGGAAATACAGTTAAAAGTTTCCTTCTGCATTTATCTAATAAAATAGCAATAGCTGTTGTACTACTTAGCTGGATGTTCTCTATCTAGCATAGTTCCTGCTGTATGATCCTGAGCGAGGCATTAAAAGATCCTCAGGTGTCTGTGTGAAAAGTGCTTCTGATTTCCCTGTTATAACAAACTGTACATTGTGAAATGGATAATAAAAAAAAAAGTTTAAATAGACAGAACTACCTTATGTTTCCCCTTACCTGGAAATCAATAAATGAGAAATAAACCAGATAAACATGTCATAAGCTTTGGTTCAGAAATGGGCAACTCTGGTGAAATTTGGAAAATGGCACATTTTCAAATATAGAAAACTCAGAGGTTTAGCAGTGAAGGTTATGTGCCAGAAAGCTTTCAGTTCATATCTCAATATTGCTAAAGAACCTCTGCAGGGTTTCACACAGAACTTAATATTCCTGAGCAAATGGGCAGGGAAGCAGGTGCCCTCATGTTCCCCTGATACCCAAGAATGAATTAAAAATAAATAAATCCTTGGATTGCGAGCATAATTCATTCCAGAAACGTGCTTGTAATCCAAAGCACTCGTATATCAAAGCAAATTTCCCCATAAGAAATAATGGGAACCGAGATAATTCATTTCATAATGAATGATGCACTCTCATGCACTCTTTCGCACATTTTACACATCTTTTCTTCTCAACTTCCACCATAATCATCTCCATCTTCTTACCACCTTCCTTTTCAAGCTTTTTCTTCATGGGGGCCATTTTCACACACACTAACAATATATGCTAGCACACATGTTGACTATACAACTGAGCCACAACCCCACAGTGAGTGAGAGAGAGAAGTTGTGATCACGTGAGGCTCGGCGTATGCATACTACTCATATTGCAAGACCTCACTTGTTCATCAAGTCAAAGTTTACTCAAATTTCTTGCTCGTCTTGCAAAACACTCGCAGACCAAGTTACTCGCAATCCAAGGTATAGGGTTACGTCAAACACAGGATACAGAAACCAGATTTTCTCCTCTGAGTGACATCTCCGGTCATAAAGCAGAGATATCAGAAATGCAATCAGCGGACTTGGACTGAAGTCGGTTCCTAATGAAGCTCATCAAATGAATTTAGAATACATGGTCTAGATTTAAACCATCTTGCAGACTGAAACTAAATTAAAATATTTGATGGGGAAAAAGGTCCCAATTATTCCATTAAGGGGCAAAATACAGCAATAAACTCAGAGCAGTTAATTAGACTACTGACAAAATGCTCTAATGATTAATGTGTAAACATTTTGCTGTAAATGTGATTACTTGCGCAATCACAGCTGGGATTTTTTGTAAAGAAATATGCAAAATTAATATTATATGCTATCTGGTATAGATTCATGATATACTGGCCATTTTCTCAGTATGTGTTCACAATGCAGGCTGCACTGGGAATTTCTCCATGAACAGAGGCACCTGCGGCCCTTTTCAAGTTTATGGAAAACTATAAATCACTTTTGGGCCAAGTGTAAAACTGAAATTTAAATCATTTTTGGAGGTGCGTCCTACCTAGTAACTTCAAAAACCCATTCACAAGGTGTGTTTTTTTTTATTTAACAAGTTTTGTAGGCCCCAAAAGATGAATGATCTGCATGGTATCTATACATCTGTTTGTAAGCTACAACTTGTATACAGTTACTCCTGAAAGTTTGATGCCTCTAGCTCATCTTGTTCTGGAAATATTAAACTTTAAATTGAATAAAAATGCACCCGAGACCATTTTTGTTAAATTTTTAAATACTGATAACTCAAACTAAAAAGCTGCAATTTTGCATGTTTACACTTTTAGCCCATGAAAACCCAGACTACCTTATCATAATAGGAAAATATCTCCATTGGCTAAAATGATGATACAGACTCAGTGAACCAAAGTATTTTTTAAATGAATCCTTTCCTACTACATGTTATGAAATGGTCCTTATGAGACCTCCTGGGATGTCTACTAATGTCCACCAACCAATGAGTGGGTTGTACATAAGGGTGAAATAAAAGTTAGGATCAAATATGACCCCAGGGGTGCTACAAGGATAAGTTGATCAAACCCTTTCAACAGACTGACCAATAAAAATATCCAACTAATAACTGCAACACCCACCTGTTATCCTGACATGAAATTACCCAGCGCTCTGTACAGCAAAAGCTCCACAAATTCACTGTTATTGATCCCTTCGAAACCCATCTTGAAATTTTTCTTCATTCATGTGTCATATGTGGAAGCACTAAACAAAAAATACCTCAGCTTTTACAGAATAACTCTTCATGCTACAGAATGGATCGGTCAAAAGAATTTAAAATAAACATATTCTGAAAAAATATATTTAATGCGATGTAACAATGCAAGATCTATGGCCTAGGATGTCACATGACTGTTTCTGGCATCCAAAATGGTGACTCACTACTTGGTGCTGAGGATTCTGGGACGGGTGAGCCGGTCCTGCTAAGAAAGCTTAGCGCATTATAATCATATCTACAGCTTCACCTGTATCTGCATCCAGATAACATAAATCCAACAAACTTCTACAGAAAAGCGCACCAAGTCATGAACACATTTAAAATTCACGACATAAGAAAAGTTATTAAAATATTGTGCCATTTTTATTTTGTGTAAAAATCACACAGCTGCTAGTTCATTCTGCAGAGATACATCCATGCAGTTAAACATCTATGATCCCACAGCCATAATATAAGCAATTAAATAGAATATTTGCTATTAGTCAGCAATTAATGCAAATTTACATATGAGATCAAAAGGTGTGTATCATACAATATACAACAAACCCCTTATACAGTACATCGACCTGAACAGCAGGGGGGTAAAAGGCTCACCTTGATTCAACATGGAGGGGAAGATTAGTGTAAAAAAAACCTGAATGAAAGGAGTAAGGCTTCAGGGACAGGGAAGCGGGCAGAAAAAAACAGAAAAACAAACTAACCGAACACCCAAGACATTAAGTTTGAGTAAGAATGTAAAACTCTAGTACTAGTTAAGATAATAGTTGCACAAATCAAGTGGTTTGATTTTAAGAGCTGTTTTAGATCAAATAAGAACAGGAACAACATGCAGTAAAGTGGTGCACGGTAAAATACGGACAAACAAAGGAAAGCCAAGAGGAAGAAAGTGCAGTTTCAGGTCTCGTTTTTTGTATTTTTTTTTTTTTTTAAACTGATGGAACAGGAAAACATGTTTCTGAAGCATGACTCACTCAGGTTCTGTGCCATACTGGAAATGCTCTCATGAGTGCAGGAGCCATGAAAGAAAAGGTGTGTTATACAGGGTCAATGACTGTACAAGGTAGAAAAACTGTTATTCCACAGATGTTAAAAGAAGAAAATCGAGCGGACTTTGACGCATTATACCGGTGTTTCTCAACTCCACTCATGGTGACCGTTTGCCCTGTGCTAACACACATCATCAAGCTGCTTCCTCATCCTTCTCATCATTATTATCAAGCACTGATCAGGATGTGTGCAGAACAGTGACCTTCAGGACCGGAGCTGAGAAACTCTGTATTATGCCATATATTTATAAGTCACACATACACACACACACACACACACACGTGCGCACACAAACACGTATATTGGTGTAGGCCGATGTCACGTTAGGGAGCTTACAAGAAACAGAATGAGTGCCTAGCAGTCATTCGTGAACGTACTTCTGAAACAGAGCATGATCTCCCCAAAAAATAAAAAAAAATATCAGTCCTCCCCTGCATTCACATGATTATCAGGCCAGAACTGCTGGAGAATCACTACCTTCCCATCATCCCCGGTGGGATTCAAGAACATATCCTCCCCGTAATAGCAGTGGTAACTGTGTGCTGCACAAGCAGAGGACTGACATTTATATATTTACCTCACACTCTGTTTCGTCAAAGTGCCAAAATGTTATATATTCCTACCCCTGGCTGTGAGGACAGCCTCTCTCTCTATCAGAGCAGGATGGGGTGTGTGAGAGCGTTATGGAGGAAGCAGTAGAGTCTTTCCTCACGCAGCCAGATGAGGAGCAGGAAGAGGGCTGACATGAGCATCCTCCCGGAGGATCTGCCGGACCTTTCCCGTTGCTCTTCATGGCACATCCTTCACATGCTTACAAATGGGAAAAAGGTCTAAGCTGCTCTAGTTGAACTTCCAATGATATTCTCTCCTCTAGCAAATCCTGAAAAAAACAAAACAAAACACAAATCTGATGTTTAAGTAAATTTCTTGGTCATGGCTATCACCTAGCCCTTTACTGTTCAGCATGAGCAGCCGTGATGGTACGACGTTGTATACTGAACTTGGGTTGAGGGCCCTTTGGGTGAGTTTGACATGGCATTTTTTTTTATTTCCAGACATCAAAAATCCAGAGCTTTGAGCTTTAGTCAAATACAACGGTTCTTCACTTCTTCACTTTTTTCAATTCTAACTCAGAAACTCATAAAGGTATCCTCATCTCGGTTCAGCTTATGACATCTTCTGAATATGGCTGCTCAGATGTTAACAGAAAAACAAAGCACTAATTAATTTTAAACATGAGTAAAAGTAGTAATTTCTTTAATCAATCCTCATACAGATACATTAGATGGTTAAATCACAACAAAGGACAAGTATTTTGTTATAGACTTTGAACGCGTGGTGATGCAGTTGTTAACACTGCTGCCTCACAGCAGGAAGGTTCTGGGTTTGAAGACTGGGCCCTTTCTGTGTGGAGTTTGCATGTTCCCAGTGTGCGTGTGGGGGTTTCCTCCAGGTACACTGGTTTCCTCCCACAGCCCAAAGACATGCAGATCAAGTTAAGTGGTGACTCAAAATTGTGCATAGGAGTGAACGTGACTGCGAATGGCCGTTCATCTGTGTTATCCTTGTGATAGATCGGCGACCTGCCCAGGCTGGACCCCACCTCTCAGCCGAAGTCAGCTGGGATTGGCTCCAGCTTCCCTGAGGCCCTTAATGGCTAAGTGGTATAAATGATGGATGGATGGATAATGATTGCTGAAGATAATACAACCCCGATTCCAAAAAAGTTGGGACAAAGTACAAATTGTAAATAAAAATGGAATGCAATGATTTAC
>JAQMCW010000020.1:12235542-12250029 GCA_030068335.1 Chrysichthys cranchii
ACACACACACACACACACACACACACACACACACACACACACACACACACACACACACACACACACACACACCTTGTCTGATCTCAGTTTGTAGTTCACAGGTGTTGTGTTTTTTGTGGTGTGAAGAAAGAGAAAGGCATTTTGTAACTGTAAGACACTACTTGTGCGTTAAAACGAGCGTACCCTCTCAGGGTCGTGAGCCGCGATGACCTCCAGGCCAAGTGTTATCCTCTGTAGCTGAGGACGTACGTAAAAGTTGGCATCAAGGTCATTTTAAGAACATTTTAAGCTATTAGATTGTTGGGAAAATCAAAGAAAGAAGACGATCCATGACCAAATATGAGTCCAGAATTTTATAGTCGGAACAGCTTGACGGAAAATCAAACGTAAACAATTTTTTCCTGAACTGAAATATATTCAGTCCTCCACGTTTGACTTTTTTTTTTTTTGGCTTAATTTTTAGAGCTGTGAGGATAATGTAGCAAAGCCCATCTCATTTAAAATCGTTTTTGTTTGCATCTGCTTCTAACTCCACCTTCTTTTTCACTGATGAGGTTTAGGACACAGTGTGACTTAGTGTAAACTGCAAACAATAAGAAAATGCCTATCATATATATATATATATATATATATAACAATCCTAAAACTCACTTTTTGTTTGCGGTTTAGCAGAATTCTATAGCGTTGATGCTAGTTATGTTTCCTTAACGCTTTCCTTAAAGGACTTAATAACCAGCTCAAAATGTTATGTCTGAATTAACCGCCGTCTCGTCCCTTTCTTTCCCCGCCGACAGCCGAGGCCAACCATGAAATGGGGGTGGAGCCTCGTTCACCAGGAGTGTGTCCTCCCAGTCCAATGGGCAACGCTGGAGAGAGAGACCTACTGACCTGTGGCCAGTGTCAGACCAACTTCCCCCTGGGAGACATCTTGGCCTTCATCGAGCACAAGCGGAGGCTGTGCCGCAGGGCCGGAGCCTGCTACGAGAAACCCGGCGAAGGCGGTGCCACGTCGTCATCGCCACACGCTCTGCAAGTAGAACTCCCCAGGAGACCCCGCCCCGTGGAGATCGGCATCCAGGTCACACCGGGCGAGGAAGAGGAGGCAGAAAAGCGTCTAACGCCCGCCAGAGGAATCTGCCCCAAGCAAGAGAGTGTACCGACAGGTACGAGGGTGGAGGGCCGGGGGAGGGGGGGGGGGGGGGAGGGGAGGGCTTAGAGAGATGTGATTGAAACGTGTGTTGGACTGTACTGAAAAAACCTTCGTGTTCACACATACATCCATTTGAGGTGGAGCTTAGCACAGACCAACTGATAAGGAAGTACAAAAGGGTCGGGGTGTGTGTTACGTTTTGGCAGTACATCTGTGTTTTCAGACCTGAAAAGCTCAATGTTAAGCACACCCATGCACATGCACACACACACACACCCACACAAACACGCAGACACGCCTCACCTGTTCATAACGTATGTATATATTCCCTTTAGGGCGAATGAACACATGATTACCTGTCAGAGGAGTTCACTAGAGCTCTATGTTTTTTCTCCTTTTTCTTCCTCTCTCGAGCGCACTCTGACCGAAGGGCAGAACTGCATTTCTAGGAAGAATGTTCTTGCCCTGTTACCTTGTAAAGCTGCTTTCACACTTTCACACACATAGCAGAACGAACGCTGTAACTCTAACAACACCTTTATCAGCGCTAGCTATATAAGTATCAGCTAACTAACTATTCTATGTCTACGACTACGTCTATGGAATATGGTGTAGATTAGATTTATTATAATGAGTAATAAAGATGAAATAAAGATCGGCTGAACTGTGGTGAGGATGTTGTTTGGCTTCATTTGTGGCTGCGGAGGCGGAAAATCAAGAGAAGAGGTGCTGCGCGGGGCGGTTATGTATGCCTCACCGGTGCTGATTTAGAGTTTGAATGTCACTTTTGGATAAAAGTATTTGTGAAATGAGTAAATAGAACTGAGAGCTTGTGTGACTTGACTGTACGCTGCTCCAGTAACAGTGGAACGTCACGTCACGTCACCTACCAGTCCCAAAAATAAACACAATGTTGTTTTTCTCCATGATTGTTGTTCTCCTTGCCTCTCAACTTGCAAGCTGATTGGTCAGGAGGTCAAAAGTTCTCAACGTCACTCAGGGCTTTTCTCAAAATCGACACCGTTTTCCACTTTAGAAGCTCCGCTGTGACATAAAAAAAAATTTTTTTAAAAAAAACGCCAGCGGGAACAGTTTTTTTTTTCACAAAACACACCACATTTCATCCGACTTACAGCTGCTAAGTATAGCATTACGCGTCAAAAGTGCATTCGGGAAAAGATGGCTAACGTGAAAGTACTCTTCGAGCAGACATGCAGAGACACAAAAATGGACAAGAGTATCTGAGAGAGCGCTAGAAGTTTACTGTCGGCTTTTACACAGGCGATCATTGCTAGCTAGCTAAGTTAGCTAATTAGCTCAATCAGACGTCCACGTTAGGCGCCACTTGGGATAAATGAGCAGACATTCAACGAACGTGTTACATGTTTAGCGCCCCATTTGGTCTCACGTTTAGGAATTTTCAAAGGTTAAGGTGGGGGGTTAGCGTTTGTAGCATTTCTTATGACTTTACCTGACGAAATCCAACCACGTTATTCTTGGTTGTCTTGCTTTAATTCATATGACTTTCCTTTTTTTTTTCTTTTCTCTTCTTTCTTTTTTTAGAGATCAGGTTACTTTTTTTCTTTTTTTGGTACCAGGTTATAGTAAACGGCTTTGTTGAAGGAAATGAAAGAGTACACTTTGCTACAGAAGTCGCTGCCAATGTTGGGTTGTTGTTTCAATTAGGTCTCATTAGCAAGTCACCACTTGATGTAGCCTCCATATTTAGATAGGATCAAAAAACATTTCCAGGTGTTTGAACCGTTCTCGTACTCTTCAGCACCAGAATGAAACTTGGTCAGTGGAAGATGACATCGAGCAAGTGCGGGAAAGCAAAAAAAAACAACAAAAAAACAATGCATACCAAGAAACACCCTCGCTCATCCTCCTGTCATTTTCTGACTTTCTCGCTTTCTTTCTCTCACTCTCTTTCTGTCTTTCTTTCCTTCCTTCTCATTTGTAATAAAACATTACTTTGCAGCCTGAAGCACTTTGCCAGCTGAAACCAATTTTCCTTGAGAGAGAGAGAGAGAGAAAAAAAAAAACCTGAACCTTACCCTACATGTTGGGGGGATTTAAAATATTATGAAGGAAGAAAAAAAAAGTTAAGGAAGCTCATTAAAATACAATGGCTCTAAGGAATTGGAAGGTATTATTATTATTATTATTATTATTATTATTATTATTATTATTATTATTATTATTATTATTGTTAAGAGAGTGTATTGCTGCTTAGAGGAATGCAAGAGAAAGCAGAGCTGCAGGACAAGATGTTCGACATGAGCACAGCAGCAGCTAACATGCTGCACGTCACCGTATTTCAGGGGGATTTCCACCGAGTTAGCTAGTTTACACCTAGCCTAACCCAAGCCCTAGGCTTAACCTTAACTCTGTACTCAAAAATGAACACTTTGACCTCTTTCATGTAAATGTTGCATGTTGTCAAATAATAATAATAAATAAATAAATAAAAACCAACTTTCTTTATGGGTACCTTCTTAATGCTGACCCAGCAAGGTCAAAGCCGAGGGTCATTTGGTCGTCAGATAGAACAGTTTAGAACCTGCATGCACACATCACACACCACACACACTTACACATACACACTGTTCTCACACCTTTGCATGCAATTCTCTCACTCTTATTCAGCCCAGATGTTCATAGTAATGCTCATAGCGGCATAAATCACGATCAGCGACAGAAAGTTCTGGCAGAGTCAAAAACGTTTTAATCCCAAGGAACAGCCGCTGCTGAAACACTCATCTGAAAAAAGGATCAATAGGAGGACAGCATGGGATCACACAAAAAAAGTATGGGCCAGCTATAAATACAGGGATGATGTACTGAATTGTAAACAAAACAGCTAACGGACTGAAAAGAGCATCCTTATGAACTTACTCACATTTGCATGCTTGCGACTTCCAGATCGTGCTGACTGATTTTTTACAAAATGATGCGGTAACTTTCTTATATTACAGATCTAGCATTAGCGGATCTTTATCATCTAATCTGACATCGAGAACACGTTATTGGACACTCTGTTAAAGAATCTGGCCATGGTTTCATCAGGATTACGTTGCACGATGTGGCAAGTTATGATCTGAAGCGAAACTTTGCTGGGTAAAACTGGCTTGAGACTCAAAAAACAGCAGGTTCATCTCGCCGTGATAAACTGTGATCATTTTCAGGTTTCCACTGTACATTATAGGCGCAATATTATAACACAGCGCTGTCTTGCGGAAAAATCAGAATTCACTCGCGCTGAGGTTAAAGGTTAAACTTTATAAAATATCACTGCCACTTTAGTTGCAACGCGAGTTGCATTTTATCGTTCGGTTCGATCAAGAGTAGCAGTGGAGTTGGTACACGTTGTAGCTAGCGGTTGAGATGACAAGCATCTTCAGTGCTGATGATACGTACATTTTATAAGCTGTTTAGTTATGGTTATGATTAACACATCATTAGCCTACTTATTACTATTAGTATTTTTTTTAAATCCATTTCCAGTCCATATGTTTATGTAGAACAAATTAGAAGCTCGTTGTAATTGTTCAGTCATTAAAGCAATGAGTTATACAGTATACAAATGTTTTATTTTACATACACTGGTCTCATATTGTGTCCGAAGCTGGCTGTGGACACGAACGAATTCATCTCCGAGTGTATTTTTATACTGTAAGTTTTATTTGCTCTTAAAGGAATTTCACACAAAACCTTATGTGGGTTTTTTAGGGTGCTGGAAATTTCATATGAAAGAGTAACAGCAGAATAAACACAGCTTGGGAGATTGTCTTAAGATTCAATCGTGAAGGTTATAAACTCGAATTTGCTGAGCTTCAATTTCTCAAACAGAGTCGGAATTCACATACTGATATGAACACGCCTAGTTATATCACACAACCCCAGTAATGAAGGCGGGAGAAAAAAAAAGGACGATTTTTGCGATGTGCTTGAAGCAGGTAAATCTCTAGCACAGCGTCTTTGAAACAAAAACTACAACAGCGTAACTACATATAGGTACAGTTATCCATCTTGGTTATGGATAACTCGTCTCATGGACGTGCTGCAACGTTAGATATAACTATAAATACATAAAACGTCATTGTAGCTTTCAGAACGTAATGTAAGTGTTGTAGTTAGTGTGGCGTAAGAGGGATAAAACACTGGGATGTGCTGTTGTAGAAAAGTAACTTCATTGCTGCCTTAGCTTGATGTGAAGCAGAGTTAGAGGAACCCGTTGTAGATTATTTTCCTATAACAACATCACGTAACGCGATATTTTATTCCTTACTCAGAAGTGTGAGGGAAACGAAGGCTGTATGTATGCATGCAGGGTAGAGAGGAGCTCGCGGGCGAAACTGCAGTTTCCCAAAGCATGGAAACTTTGCTAATCAAATTGTAGACAGTAAAGCGTTACGTGTGTGCCATGGGTCAGGAGGAACATGGATTCCTGATTGCTCAAGGTTAGAGCTTGACGAGTACACAAAGTTAACCGTTCAGGTCCAGCAATGACTGAGAATATCTAATCAAACTATGTCAAACTATTCACGTCTATCCACTTACAGGACTTCGCCACAGGCACAAAAAGATCGGCACCAGAAAAGTACAAAAAGGGAAATTGGCCTTTGTTACGTCCATATCCTTTCCTGGTGAGAATGGACCGAGTGTGTAGAGATATGTCCCTCTGTCCACTGCAGTCCCTCAGGGCTAATCCGGGTTCACTGGCAGACGTTTTGAACTCGATTGCAGCCTTGGCCGGCATTTGATTCATTTCCCCCCACAACCTCATGCTCCCGCTGGGGCAGTTTGACAGCATGGCTGGGTCAAGCATGAGGAAGTTCTCCCTGACCTCCAACTTAAAGACCGGTGCCACTGAATTTTTATCGACATGGGCTGTCCTGGGTATGTAAGTGAGGAAACTTACTTCCAACAATCTCAAGGAGCGGTCAAACCAGACATTCAGCTTCCAATGCTGGAGAAAAAAAAATCAGGTGATCCTGAAAAGTGTTTCAGCTAATCTTAGCTAACTTTCTGTGCAACTGTGAACGACAGACGACATTAATTCTTAGCAATTGGTCAATTTAGAAAAAAAAAAAAATAAAGCACACAAAAATTCCATACACTCTTGTGCCTTTTATTTGCACAAATTTGCAAGGTAAAAGTTAGATGCAAAGCAAAAAAAAAAAAAGGCAAAAATATTTAAATGTTTTTTTTCCCTCTTTTTTAGTGTTCTAATTAGTTATTACTTATTTTTTCCTTTAAAAAAAAATAATTCTTTCACCAGGAAAATGTTATTCTCTTTTGTTTTTCTCACCACCCTTTTAATTTTGCATAGCTGCATTTTCCTCCGTTTTTTTTTTTTTTTTTTACTGTTAGTCAGCCCTAGTCAAGCAGGTTAACCCTTTACTGGAAATATAGTGTTTGGAAAAAATGACACTACATTGGCCATATATGCTAATAATAATAATAATAATAATAATAATAATAATAATAATAATAATAATAATAATAATAATAAATACATTTTAGGAGCACTTAAAACTGGTCTCAGCACTCTTACATAGCATACAAAAAAAACAGAAAATACAAAATACAAAAAAATTACAAAATACTATGGTAAGTCTTTTAACCATGATTTTCAATCTAAAAATGGAAAAAAAAATTGTAGTATAACATCTTGTGATATCCTCCAATAACACTCTAGGGTTGAAATTCTGAACTTCCAAGTATTCCAATTAGTGGGGTTATTAGAGTGTTCAGCCTCGCACTTTTTAAAGAAAACACCTTTTTAAAATAGCAGATTAGTGCTCTGTCTACTTTTGCAAAACTTCTTAGATCATCTCCTCATTTTTCAAAACTGTGCTGTTTTCGTAACTAGCTAATGTTAACTGGCTATTTTTAAGTAACTGTGAGCAACATTATGTGGCATTAAGGAACTGTAAGAGCATCACGTAACAACTGGCTCGTCCTTTCAAGTTTCCCTTTAATTTTCCCCTGAGCTGAAGAGCAAAAAGCAGAATTAATCAAAGTGAATGATTTTTTCCCGTCCTTTCTGACTTGAGTAAATTAGTTTCATCAAACTCTAAGTGTAATTTTTTTTCCTGACCCTTCCCTGTACCTTGTTGTGTTTTCTCACACAAAAATGGATAAAGTTAGCCCTCATATTCAGAGCTGTTTTTATTTCTAATGTAGTTCTCTAAAAACATTATCCAACACGTTTCTTTCGACACTGTACGTTTTTCACTCTGTTCTTCCGTGATGTTTTTCAGTTTCATGATTTTCGCAGTTTCACTGAAGGGGCGTGGCCTCACTCTCATCCAACCTGGTACTTTTTCCAAATTAAACTTAACATTCAGACTATTTCCTCAAATCACGTCGCATTACATTGCATCCTATTATATTGTCTTGTACTGCATACAGTTGAGAAACAGCTCTCAATTGTTTGTATCAAATTCAATTATTGGCAGCTTTAAACCTGTAAATACAGCGTAACAGGAATATATCAGATCACTGCTCGGGGATTGTTTTGGCGGTACAGTTACGCAATGCTTAGAGTTGTACTTCATCTATAACAAGACGTATGATCGAAACCAGTGGTTCTCAAAGTGGGGTCTGGGAAGTACGCTCAGGGAGTCTGTGTTTTGTTTTGTTTCGTTGTTACAGGGCTGTTTTTACACTTATCATTGAGCCCTTTTACTTTTTAACCAGTTTGGCTGGTCATGTGAACTGGATAGGTTTAATCCGATCCATTAACTTAGGCCTCATGAGTCCTGTAAGAAGAAGAAAAAAAAATAGCTCTGTGGCTCTAATGAGGAGACAAAAATGACTATTTGAATATTTGCATAGAAGGATTTTATTTCGAATATATTTATTAGAAACTGATCTTACATATGAAGAGGTCGCTGGTTGCAAATGTTCGCAATATAGATTATACAGATCATTGTGCTTCTCACTACTAAATCAAGAAAATCAACACCGAAGCGTTTGTACTTTGAATATAATTTGCTCCGATTCGTATTCAGGGCAATAACAGAATGGCAGGAATGTTTCCCAGTCGCTGACATTTCAACACGTTTTTTAGTTGAGCAACTGAAGGACTCGAACATGACAAATTTCAGTCGAATCAGTGCAGCTCCCTTTCCGTGGCGCATGACCCAGCTTCCAGATGTGAGCATAATCATTGGTGAGTGAGAATGTTTCGTCGAACCTTTGAGGTTTTTCTCGTCTAAACGTTCGCCTCACGAGGCCCAAACCCTGATCAAGAGTTCTCCAAGAGTTCTTTTGTCTCACGGCTGCAGATGGTGATCTGTGTTTCCTATACAACATGAATCCGAGTGTGTAAGATAAGTGGGATTGTAAACAAGACTGGAGTGTGACGGTATAACTATAAAGCCCTGGGCTTGATTACGGCGTGCTTCTCGTATAAGACGCTACCTGGTCTTTTGTGAAATACAAACGGCATCAATTTTCTCCTCATTTGCAAAACCGCACAGACACCTACACCGTGCTCATTGCAGACTGCATGGTGGATCTTTTTTTTTTTTTTAATCTGCCTAAGCAAGCACACGTCCTCGCACGCTGGCCCTTTGCAGTGTTCGTCTAATCACCGAGCGTGCTCTCATTTAAATATTAGAGTAGTCTTTAATCATGGAAAGTAATCAGTGTCATGCATATTCATACGGTCCCGGTCTAACAGTCTCATTGTCTCGCTTCAGTGCCAAATCATCTCAGCCAGTCTCTCAGCTGCCTGCTCTGATAGCGAGAGCCTGGTGCTGTGCCAAAAATACAAAAAAAAAAAAAAAAAAAAAACACACAGCATCTCAAGTTTGAAAGAACTTCTCTCGCATTTATATGTGGTCCCTGAAGAGAGAGGTGTGAGTGTGTGTGCGTGCGTGCGTGTGTGTGTGTGTGTGTGTGTGTGTGTGTGTGTGTGTGTGTGTGTGTGTGCACATTCGTGGGTGTTTGTGTGTCTGCAAGAGGAGAGAGGAGAGATTTTCGAAAGATGGCGAGACTGATCCCTGTTCCGAGCGATGAATATTTGCGCAGGGGCTCAAGGAAAACTCCATTTGCATAATGACTTTGTAGTTCTGCATTAATTAAATTTGCATATGAAACTGCGTTAATTACCTCTGATCATCTGGTTTCGACTCCGCTGCATT
The DNA here is from genome assembly GCA_030068335.1 of Chrysichthys cranchii. Lineage (NCBI taxonomy): Eukaryota > Metazoa > Chordata > Actinopteri > Siluriformes > Claroteidae > Chrysichthys > Chrysichthys cranchii. The sequence continues at coordinate 12,244,852 of JAQMCW010000020.1, forward strand.
TGATGTCCAGCCTTCGGGGTTGTGATTAGAGGTTACAGTGGCATTTTGTGTGTGTGTGTGTGTGTGTGTGTGTGTGAGGAGGATAGGTGTGTGTGGCAGTTAGTTAGTGGCAAGAGATCGTTAGCGGATATGAAAGCCATTTTCTCACACTGTCACTCTGAGTACACAGGATGAGTAAACTGTGTGTGTGTGTGTGTGTGTGTGTGTGTGTGTGTGTGTGTGTGTGTGTGTGTGTGTGTGTCCCCTCTGTATCGAACTTGACTACACCTGGCATAATAACCATATGTTTCCTTTAATATATCATAGTATTTGCTTATAAGTTCTCTATTACAGATCATTACATAAGGTTTGCGAGAGCACTAGAATAATTGCTAAGACTTCCTGTGAAGGAGATATGCATAACGACTAATGAATACATTCATACCATGCTGTACATATTTCTGAAGCAGCATTATAGTTTATAACAGTCTTTATAAAGCATTTATACAGTAACTGGCTACCATTAAGAGCGGTGTTTAGAACATGTTATAGCACCAGGATTGCTTCGAGTATTTGGATCAGTTCTGCACAGATTTATTGACTGATTGATTTATTAGAATAGATTAGAATAGATCTTTATAGTCATTGTTACAGGACAACGAAGTTTAAAGGGCTGTCCAGTCAGTGCCTCATTCATCAGTGCATTCTCTCAACAACAAGAACCTAGGTACCCACAGACAATCAAAACACCCCGTCAATATAACAATTCACCCAACTTCATCTTAAAAAAAAAAAAAAAATATCTACACACACACAAATACTTCTATCATTCATTGCATAGATTCATTTCAGACATTTTTTTTTATTGTGAAGTAATACACTGTAATAGGTTTTTAAGCTGTCAATCTCTCTAGGGTGATTCAGAAAATAGATCAAGACAGGTCTTGAGAAAAGTCGGACCCGTCGTTTATCGGTGATATAATGCGTTCTAAAGTATCGCGTTAACCGTACGTAATGTATAATATCCAGAGCGCTAAAGTGCAGTGCAGAGAAAATAGATATTTGTACCAATGTGTGGTATCATGACGCATCAAGTTCTCATACCGTTTTTGAAAAATAATGATTTCTGAATGATTCTCAATGGATTCGGTTGAATCATAGCTCTCCAGGTAAAACTAAAATCTCATCAGGTATTTGTGTGAATAAAAATATGATACTCTTTTTTTTTTATAGTATTGCGGCATATTATGTCTTACATGGTTTGCTGTATATAATTGTTAATATGATTACATTTTATTATTGGTAGTGCTATAGCATTATGTGTATTATGTTAAAAAAAATACTCCAGGATTTAATCTAATCTGTAGTGTATGGCCAAGACAATAATTTCAACATGCTTCAACATGAGAAGTAAACAATATGAATGGACATAAATTTACACTTATAATAGTAGTAGTAAGCTACAGCTGTTACACTTGAGCAATAAAAGGTCTTAGGATGAGACACACAAGCGAGAACATCTTGCCGAATCTGTACTTATGTACTTATTTGGCTTTTCATCCCTGGAGCAATAATTCACTCCAGTTAGGCTTTTCTGGGGGTTTTTTGTTTCGGTTTGGGGTTTTTTTGGTGTCCATTTGCCACAAAATCTTCCCTCTGAAAAAGTCAGCCTATCTCTGAAAGGGGACAGGTTTAAAGCTGCTTTTAGAGCTTTACAAATACGTTGGACTAAAGAACTCCTGAAAAAAGCATTCCACAAAAATAACGTCTCACTCAAAGTTCATGACGTAAATAATTAGACTTACATTTCAAATAGGTTTCGAGTAGACGCTCTAGGGATGCAATCTGTTCGAGACTTTTCTTACGTAACAGAGCGCTTTTTTTTTTGGTTTTTGTCTTGAGTCGTAGTATATTGAGGGGAAAAAGATAACACGTTCTTCTGTCTTGTGAAATCCCCAGGGGGTTTGCATTGCCCCCGTGGCTCATGGGATTGGGATTGGGATTGGAGGTGTGGCTTTTGGGGCTGGCCCAGACCACCCCAAGGAAGGCTGATTGGTTTTCGACCCTGCTCCATGCTGGATCGGTTAAAGTGCGGCAGAATAGAGTGACACGCCATGTGCTTTCCACTCGCCGCCCTGTAAGGAGTTAAAGTCTCCCACATGAAGGCATCAAACGCTCCACATACCGCTTTATGGTAGTCATATGGCAACCGATTTGATATTTTTCCTACCACAGCAGGGAATAAAACTCGCCACTAATTTAGGCTGCAAGCGCCGCCGCTAAATTTCAGCATGTGCTGACGGTGTTCGCCAGATGTTTTCCTTTTGGTCCCTCTCGCTTTTTAGCCCTCGCTCTCTCTCTCTCTCTCTCTCTCTCTCTCTCTCTCTCTCTCTCTCTCTCTCCCCCTCTCTCTCTTTCTCTCCCTGGACTTGCCTAATGTTCTCACACGTTTTGTTCGAAGCTGCTTGGCTGTGGTACAAGTTTGGAAAACAGAGACTAAGTTTTTATTATAATTATTAAAAACATGATTGCTCTGGCTATAGTTTTCAGCTTGTGAGGAATCGTGTCCCACTGGATCTGTCAGCAGCAGCTCGTTCTCATCGCGCCTCTGCGAGCTAACCGCACTGCTGACGCCCAGATGCGACCCTCTGCTTCTGGAGCATGTTTAAGCCCCTGAGATTTTCTGCTTTCGCGCATTATTTTTCTTCTCCTGCTCCCTGATTATGAGAGGACCTCTAGATTATGCGAGTCGTGTTCCATTTGAGATGCAGCGCATCTCGTCATCGTGACAGTGTCTGGGGTTTTTTTTATAGTGCATTATAAATGCATATTTACACACCTTGGCACATTTCTCCCATTTGCTGTCAGTCATGCTGGCCTCTCCTGTCTTGCATCCGTTCAGGAAGGGATTAAGGTGAAGGTGCAGGGTGCTGTACATTCAAAGAGACACACACTTGTGAAAACAATCCTCCTTTTGCTTACACAGCCCCTAAAGGTTGAGCCCACCGTCCATCAGCACTCAGACTAACCCGTTTTTCAAGCAGAAGCCTAACTTAGCTGAAGACGTAAGTGAGATCTGAAGCTGCGGCTGTTTAAAACAAACAGTTTTCCTCCGCAGACATTACAACGTCTCGCGTCCACGGCGAGATCTTGTTGCCCGGGCTTAATTCAGTGGTAAAGTGTGGTGTCGGCTCGAGTGTTACCAGCCAGAACGTAAGCTGAGTTACAACGGCTTTGCCTGCCACCGTTATTGTCGTTTGCGTTCTGGGTGGCATTATAAAAACGCAACCGCGTTCTCATATGCTTTTTTTTTTTTTTTTTTTTTTTTTACGGCTGTCTTATTTTCCCCTCCCTCACTCAAACTGTCTGTCTTTCCCTTTCCCTGGCGCTGATTTTGATCTGTCTCGATGTGATAAATGCCGCGTGCTGACCATGACTGGGCCATATGCCGCCGCTTTGCTGTGGATACTATTTTCACTGCGCAGCAAACACAAGCCAGACCTCTCCTCGAGAATCGCGCGTGTACGCTGTAACTCTCTCACGGCCGGAGAGTTGATCGCTGGCAATTTCACCTGGCTTTCCCTCTGTATGACATCGCTTGGTAAACTGAAACCGGTTTAGCTTCGCCTAAGGCAAAGTCCTACTCTGTTCCACTCACGTTCTCTGAAGCACAGAAATGCAGCCCTTTTTTCAGATCCCGATGGGGGGGAAAAAATCTGCTTTGCTGTGTCATGCTAATAAGATCTCATGTCGTTACAGTACATAGGTTTAACTCTGAGAGGTTATGGACACCATGGTACCTTAAGTACCCTTCTTTGTCTGTGCAAGAGCCCCTGTGAAATGAAATAAGGCCCTGATCTTATCAGATTTTGTTCGTGCCAGCACAGGCTTGTCCCGACGCGCTCACTGAGTTAGCCACGGCCCTGGCGCTACAGGCACTGCCGAGATGAAAGAACCTCCTTAACCATAAGCTATGTAGGGAACTGAGCCAGGGATTGAAATGCATCAGCGTGATAACAGCCAAGGGAAAAACGAATCTCCTCTTGTTTATTTCCCCCACGGCTGAAGCCAGGAGAAGGGTACACATGCAGGAGAAGGGGTTCGACTGGTTGACGTGGACATTTTTGCTCAAACCTGACAGGCAGGACGGAGTTTAGCGTGATTTATTTGTTCGTTTTGAGTCAGTTTGCTGCTTGGTGTTAGTTTAGCTTAGCAGTATCAATCTGATCTGTATCGTGATCGGAAGCATAGAGATATATTCTCTTCTCTCCTTTGTCTTGTTTTCTCATTTCATCTCCTGTTTTTCTGGTTATCCTTTCACCTTCTCTTCTCTTCTCTTTTTTCGCTCTTCTTCCCTTTGAGATCTATGTACATTGTAACCGTTAGCTATAAAACATATGTCAGTGTTTGTTTCCGATTTTGTGATCTAAAGGTAAAAACTTACTTACTAAAGGCTGTCCTACACACACACACACACACACACAGACACACACACAGATGTGTAATATGGTCAGCGTTGGGGCTCGATGCCAGCAGGCATGGCAGTAAGGTGGCTGGCATGTGTGGCAGCTTCTGCCATCATAAAGGCCCGGCGGCATCTGAGGAGCCGTTTTATAGCGCACACACGCACATACACACACACACACACACACACTGATTATAACAGCCTGATTGCTTTGGAAGGCACTCTGAAGGTCTGCTGAGTTTTACAGTGGCCTTTAAATGGGTCTAGATGCCTGCACTCAGCTGGGGACCATTATGGGGTACGTTATCCAAAAAAATGGCAGGGCAATTATTTCCCATACGGGACTGTTCTTCATGCCGTTTTGCTCACGCACACATGCAGAAGTGCCTGCGCACACACACACACACACACACACACACACACACACACACACAAACGCACAAACACACACACACACAAACAAGACATGACACGCTTGTTTTGTGCACTTATGGATTCCGGGCTTCCTCCTGCAAAATTGAAGAGATCAATACACACCTCCCAGAGTTATGATGAACATGTTGGGGTATCGTCCACGACAGTCAGAGCTACCTGCGCTCATGCTGATCTGTGCGCTGATTCTCTCAGTCTTATGTTGGAGCAGTTAATATATGTATATGTGTGTGTGTGTGTGTGTGTGTGTGTGTGTGTGTGTGAGAGAGAGAGAGAGAGAGAGAGAGAGAGAGAGAAAGAGA
>JAQMCW010000020.1:12253265-12266984 GCA_030068335.1 Chrysichthys cranchii
TTGTCAGTTTCAAGTTATTTCAGTGACCATTGTGGGTTTTTCTTTCTTTAACAGAAGGGTACCAACAATTTTGTCCATGTCTGTAGTTTGGACTTTATCTCATCGTAGTGTAAACAATTATTGCCTAAATTCAGCAGCAATCGTAAGTGAACAGCCATTTAAGAACCCATTTTTCACACCTTCTCGTTGTCCATAGGAAAATCGGAGGGTTTCTTCAATGCTGTTGCTTAAGGACCCAACAGTGGCTCTCTAGCAGTCCTGGGATTCAAACTCACAACCTTCTGGACACCAAGACAGAGCAACGAACATTAAGCTCCCACTGATAAACATTTGTATTCATATTGTAGCAGATAATATCCAGTGTCCTTCCTGATAATCCCAATAGGCTAGTATCCAAATGTTATACCCCAACTGGCAAAAAATACCCACAATGCCCTGTGGCATGCCCTGTGTAGGAAACAAGAAGGTGCTGTTTCAGATGTATAAATCCCTTTCACTGCATTGTGCTGTTTCATGAGCAAACTGATTCGGGTGTGACTACGAAAAATTTTGCATTATGTAGAGGACAGGCTGTGATTAAAGACATATTGAGAATATTGAGATTTCTAAAGCGACATAGCAGCACACACACATACACACAAACATACATACACAGATGTCCTGGTGTGTATCTGCAGCAGAAGCAGCTTTTCCACAGCAGTGGCAGCATGTCCCATACCACACCACCATGCATGTGTGCATGTATGTGTGTGTGTGTGTGTGTGTGTGTGTGTGTGATTTGCATGGCAGTCTGGCCTCTTGATTAGCCGCCATCATCAGAAACAAGACATCAGCGATGCGAGGTGAGGCCCCGTGGGCACCCGGGAGCTGCAGATCACAGCCATGCTAATGCGGGCACCGTGCCAGGTGTCACACAGTGGGTGACAGGTTCTCAGAGGGGGCGTGGGCGCTGCTGGGGGAGTGTCACACTCGACGCGTTATCACCTCGTCCTTTGTTCTCTATGCAAATCTACCGTCGTAGCGTCCTCCACTGCTAGGAATGTGACACATTCTGGAAGCTGAGCTCCCTGAAGTGCAAGGCGTACGGCTTACAAACACACAGATTCTCTGTCTCTGTCTCTCTCTCTCTCTCTCTCTCTCATGCACACACACACACACACACACACACTCATCACTGCGACTGGCAATGTCTCTCTCAGATCACGGAATGTGGCTAGGCATCGTTGTGATGCCTGAGGTGTTAGACCTAGCAACCATGTTAGCATCCCCTTTTCTCAAGACACGAGGCTTATGAACTTTCTCAGAGATAATTAAATATCAAACACCCTTCGTTACTCTTACATGCATGCTAATCGCCTCAAAAAGGCCAAATATCCTCGTTTTAAATTAGAGCTAAACCCTGAAACGGTCTCTCAAAGGACGGCTTAATTGGCTGTGTGGTTTTGTAACACCAAATCCATGAGGGTGGGGAACTTTAATGTCGGACCACCTCTAATACACACACGCATCATTAATCATACACACACAGACACAATGTGATGGGAAGTGAGCCCCTCCTCAATGATTAGCACCACGAGTTTGGCTAGCATGAAAAACGCTGCACAGCCTGGCATATCTTATAACAGCCGTGACTCAACTTAACCATTTAACCTGTAATCCCTGCATTATTTATGGAGGTGTGAGGGGCAGGGGGAAATGAGGCCATTAGGCTCTCACAACGAACACCCTGAGAGCAGAGAAGGCGCTCTGCTAACTGCTAGTTGACCTCCACGGCCCACAGCGAGAGCTTTTTTTTTAGAGCGGACCACCGTAATTGCTGCAAATTGAATCACAGAGCGAGTGGCAATGATTCCTTAATGAGCACTTTTATTGGCTGGAGCAGCATGGTGTGGCACAGCCCTGCCCGGTGCCATGCGGCGCGACCCAATGGGCCATGATCAGATGGAGATTTGTGATCCTGAGGTGGCTGATGGGTAATTTCACACCATCACACCACACAAGCTGCCGTTGCAAGACATGGCTCTCTGATGGGTCATTAGCATATTTTAACTTATTCATGATGGGCTTCTCTCATTCTCTTCCCCCTCTCTCTTTCTCTCTCTCTCTCTCTCTCTCTGAAGCTTGTTTTGAAAGTTGATGAAATTTGTCTTTGGTCGTCATTAGGCCTGCCTGTCTGTTAGCTGACACGCTCCTTTGGCAACATATGGCTCTTTCTGTAAGAAGTGATAAGATGCAAATTGCCAGAGCTTGAGCGCACATTTATGGCAGAGTAGAGGCGCACACTCATAAAGAGACCCACACACATACACACATTCAGCCAGTCCCTCTCCTCACACCCCCTCTCTATCACTCTCCCTGTCTGTCTCACTGCCATCTCCCATCTCCCACCTCTCTATTTAGAAAAATCCAGTTCGGCACTAAGCAGTCACTTGAGGAATGTGTGATCTTGACGAGGCGTCATTAGAACTCATGGGGGGACATCAATTACGTCCACTCCTGATCCACACTTCAGCTCCGGGCTGAGTTCCATGTGCGCTGAGAAGGGAAAGGAGCAGGCACGTTTATATTTTAGTATCAAATCCTCCCCCTCTTCCTGCTCCCTCCTGTCAGCCATGTGTGTGAAGGCCAGCCAAACTAAACATGGACATCAGGCCTCCGCACATCTCCAACAGAGCAACACCAATGGGACTCTGGCCATGCCATACAAGCCCCTGGCCATGGCCCCAATAACACCCTTTGGCCCCTGTCAGCCGCAGAGACAATATAACACTCCCATTAACACACAGCAACTCTACACACACCACACACGCACACACACACACACACACACACACAAAATAGAGCCACTGCTACCTCGTCTCTGTATTTAACCAGAGCTGAAACCCTGACCCGCACTGTAATTTAAAAAAAACAATTTTCCATTGAGTATATCATATATCACAGACTAATAGGTCTCTTTATAGCTTCCACTGCCAAATGATTATCATGTATTTGTGCCATATACAGTAAGAATTCTCCGTTCGTATTCCACACATGTATAAGCTTTATACATAGTGTATGGATGCACATGCTAGTAACTATAATGCTGTTTTATGAGTCGGGGTGAAACTGATCACCACCTCCCCTGTTTTTCTTCCGTATTTCTTCATCTCTTCTTTCCCCTGCCTTTGCTACACACTTATTCCCATATGGAAATAACAAAAGTGTGTGTGTGTGCATGTGCGTGTGAATTGAGCTGTATATTAAAGCCTGTCTGGCATTAGCATTAGCATAATGCGTTGAGGCCTTCAGGCTGTACCTGCCATCTGCATAAGGCTCCAGCCCTCAGGGAGTCTCAGGGAGACGTTCACACACCAACCCTCCACCCTCCAGCCCTTGATCTTTACCCAGTCACGTACAGACACATCCTCTCCATTGAGGGTTTAGTGAACAGCAGGCACCGTGAGGCCGCTGATAACCTGGCAGAGTATCAGCCGATTCGGCTTTCCCACTTACAGCGATGCAATTTTCATTTTGTCTCATAAAATGGCTGTCACCAGAGTACGGTGAGATGCTGCTCACATGTTGCCTGTTTAATTTTTAAAGTGAAATGATCCATGAACCTCATCATAGAGAACTCTTCCCTTTGATTACACCCAAAGCCATTGCCGTGAACAAACAGATGCAGGAATGACATGAAAATCTATTAAAGCATGCCATCAGAGCCTCTCCTAGGAGTGTGTTGCAGAGTTAAGCGCTAATATTTATGCGTTCATTCACACCATGTACCCTTTGTGTCTTCCAGGGAAAAATGAGCCCTCTAGCTACATCTGCACCACATGCAAGCAGACCTTCACCAGTGCCTGGTTCCTGCTGCAGCATGCTCAGAACATACACGGCATCCGTATCTACCTGGACAACCACCCTTCCAGCTGCTCTCTTACACCCCGTATGGCACTGCCCCCTCCTCTGGGAGCAGATGCCTTGCCTCGCTCACCACTTGCCAGTTTTCTGGGAGACAACAGCAGCCCATTCCACTTGCTCCGCATGGCAGCACCCCTTCTGCGAGAACCTCAGCCTGCCGGATACATGGAGACCCGCTTGCCATCTACACCACCATTTGTAAGCCCACCTCCACCACCCCGTCATCCCCTTGAGCGTCTGGGTCCAGAGGAGATGGGCATTCTCACCCAGCATCCCAGTGCCTTTGAGCGAGTGATGCGCCTGGCCCCAATGCCCATGGAACCACCATCCATGGATTTCTCCCGCCGCCTCCGTGAGCTGGCCAGCAACAACAACAATAATGGTGGGCCAACACCTCCCCTCTCACCTAATCGTGTGCCCCCTGTGCACAGGCTCCTCAGCCCCACACTCTTTCAGCCTGGTGCCAAGCCAGCACCATTCCTGGGAACGCCAACGCAGCCACTTCCAGCTGTCCCCAGGTCCAGCTCATCACCAACCATGGGCCAAACAGGCAAAGTCAAGTCCTGCGAGTTCTGTGGAAAGACCTTTAAGTTTCAGAGCAATCTGATAGTACATCGGCGCAGTCACACTGGTGAGAGACCTTACAAGTGTCACCTGTGTGATCATGCCTGCTCTCAGGCCAGCAAGTTGAAACGGCACATGAAGACCCACTTACAGAAGTCAGGTTCTTTAAGCAGCTCGCCAGATCGGGGAAGGCATGACTCAACAGGAGAGGAGCAAAAGAGTGGAGAGGGCAAGGAAATACTGGACAATGATGAGGAAGATGAGGAAGACGAGGAGGAGGAGGAGGAAGAAGAGGAGATAGAAGAGCAACAGAATGGCAGCAGCAGGCCCGCATCTAATCTCAGCATGGACTCTGAGCCCAGCAGAAACCGAGAGAATGAGTCCCAGTCTTTGACAGCTGAGAAACCACTCTCCATTGACAGAGGGATGGTAAGCCAATATAATAACATCGACAATCACCTGAGACTGCCTTTGGGCAATAGGCCTAGGCAAGAGCCAGACACAGATTCATCAGCCAGAGAAATGAGTGCAGTGTGTCGACCCATGGTTAATGGCAGGGGCTGCGGCCCTGAGGACTCCATGACTGGTTTGTTCCAGCGCAAGCCTGCACCTATCTCTAGCCCAAACCTCACTGGCTCCTCAGCCAAGAGGATCAAAGTAGAGAAGGACATGGAGCTTCAATCTCTGCCACTCATTTCTTCTGAAAATGTGTACTCTCAGCTGTTGGCTGGCTACGCTGCTTCCCGCCACTACATCAGGGAGCCCTTTCTGGGCTTTGGTGACTCCCGGCAGTCGCCTTTTGCCACATCCTCCGAGCATTCGTCCTCAGAGACAGGCAGTCTGCGCTTCTCCACACCCCCTGGGGAGCTGCTGGAAGGTGGAGTTTTGTCAGGACGAAGCGACAGCAGCACACCACACCTCCAACTCCGTGGTCCGGGTCCTGGCAGGCCTCCGGGCTCCAAAGAGAGCCGGAGGAGTGACACATGCGAATTCTGTGGCAAGGTGTTCAAGAACTGCAGCAACCTGACAGTGCATCGGCGCAGCCACACGGGTGAGAGGCCATACAAGTGTGATCTGTGCAGCTATGCGTGCGCACAGAGCAGCAAGCTCACACGCCACATGAAGACCCATGGCCAGTTTGGCAAGGAGGTGTATCGCTGTGATGTCTGCCACATGCCCTTCAGTGTCTACAGCACCCTGGAAAAACACATGAAGAAGTGGCACGGGGAACACTTGATGAGCAACGATGTCAAACTTGAGCAGGCAGATCGAGCCTAAGTCATGTGCACTAAAGCACATGCTTCAGACAGTATGATGAGTTTAGCTGGATAATCTTTTGAATAAATCTAACTATAGAGTTTTTGGAATGATTTGATGTGTTTTTGTTGTTTTGTTTTTGGTTTTTTTTGTTTTGTTTTGTTTTGTTTTGTGTTCTTTGTTTTTTTTCTAGTGCCACCTGAGAAATAAGAACGTTAGTAAATGTTTGTGGATGGATTTGAAAAAGCCCTGCTGGCATTCTCAGCAACCACCAGGAATTTGTTCATTAACAATCCATGGAGCCTTTCTACTGTGCAATAATTTCTGTATTTATTGGATCATTTCTTGATGATACATGGCATGTGCAGGTATATTATGGCATGTGCAGGGGTTTTAATGCATTCCTTTGTTAGAACATTATTTTGAGACACCATTTTCACATATGACACATACTGAGATTTCGGCATTCTGCCACCATTTTGTTTGAGGAATTTCCTGAAAGGAAAAGAAGTAACTTTAACCTGTCCTGCTAAATTCTGAAGTTGTACTTCTAAAAATCAGAGACAGACAGAAAGAGAGAGAGAGACAGAAAGAGAGAGAGATTTTCTTGTGTACTACTGCTGTTTGCAGTCACACCAAACGTGGGTGATATATTAAAACATAAAGCACTGAATGTCAACTTGACAATAAATATTAAGCAAATTCGAGGGATATGGAATACCATGGATATCTCAGGCAGCTGGATGACAGTTTGACTGTATTTTAATGATTCCCTTTTGACCACCATCCAGCTGAATGTGTTCTTGATATGACTTTTATGATTTCAGCTGTCAAGCATAAACAAAGCAAATTCTACCATACCACAATTCACTCATTTAGAAATTTAGACTTTGATTTATTGTATCCCTCATGAGGCTGGTAACGTGATGTAGCCCGTATTTTTGTGATTCAAATGTTTATGTTGGCACAAATTGAAAAAGCGAAAAACTATCCCCCCCCCCCCACTCCCCCTCCCCCAGTGTATATTTTCTTAACACAACTGTTAAAGTGTTTAGTCCCATGCGTACCAATTTGCTTATTTTATCTAGATTGAAATGAAATGTTTAGCCGATAAACAAAAATTCTGAGATGTTATGAACATACTAGGGCCCAAAGTGTTTTAAAAACAATTTTAACAAAACTTCAGCATTCATTTACCTGGTCTTGCAGTATTATAGACGTATTATTTACAAAACCATTATCAAAATTGGTTGGTTATGGCGACATGCTAGTCTTTTAAGTGGCTGCTTAATCTCTAGAGCATTGTGGAATGAACCAGCGTGCTCATTTTAGACGTTGGAGGACTTCCCACCTCCTATTTTTCACACTTCACCAATTCAGAGGTCTGCTGTGGCTTTAAAAAATGACTAGTCTCTCATCAAATCTTCGGAATCTCAGCCTGCTGCTTTTTTGTACAGACTGTAGACATTTTCTTTTCAGTACTTTCCCTTCCAAATTAAGCTTATAATAAGCACTTAATAAAACGCAGGGGTTTTTTTTCTTTTCGAGTTGGTATCTCATTGAAAGATAGCGTAAAAAAAAATAATTTGCTACATTCCTTGCCTGATCTTTAGGCCTGGCTTACCATGTGCAACTCTGTATGTGTGTTTTGGGTAGAATAAGTAAAAGTAAGGTAGCTTGAATGGCAGAGGCCTTTAAATTCAAAAACAGAGAAAGTTTCCCAAAAGATACTGAGAGAAACTGGCCCAGTTACACATGCTTCTGTTTTTACTGCCGTTCAATCTAACATGCACGCAAATGATTATGCAGTGTGTACACTTGTAAAAATGAATTTCATTCCAACGACAAGAACTCACAAAGAAAAGGTTAAATATTTATGCATTTGATGTGCGTATGTGTACTACCTTTCAGAATCTAATTTAATGCACAAGTTTGTCCAAGACAACCAAGCCATCTAGTTCTTCACTGGTACATGCAGCTGGATCTTCACCAGCTTGGAAGAAAATCGGGAAAAAAGTGAGAAAAAAAATGACGCTCTGTCTTTAAAATAATGTTTACAGTGTTGAAGTACAAGGATAACGAATTCCTGTGTAAATGTGTTTAAAAGAGAATAATCTCATGTTTTTTCTACCATTTTTGAATGCCATAGCAGGGTTGGTTGTTTGTTTGTTTAATATTTTTTTTTTTTGGTTTTGGTGCCGGGTCCCCCCCCCATAAATTTCAATGGATATATTCGTATATGTTTTGTTCACTGTTAAAATACACAGTGTATTTGTATACCAGTGGCATTTTATGAAATGATGCAAAAAAAAAAAATCTTTATATTTTGCAGTCCATTATAAAAGTGTGAGTCTATCCAAATGTTTTTGTTTTGTTTTGGTTTTTTTTGTCTCTATACCTGTTCATAATTTTGGTAAATCCATCCTTGTGAGGATGTAAAAAAAGAAAATAAAAAGGAATGAAAATTCAATCTGTTTATTGAATCGCTGTTTCATGTTGAACACATGTTACACACTGGACTTTCTGCATTTTCAATGTTACTTTAATTTTAACAAAAAAAGATAAAAAAATTCTAGTCACTCAGTATTGTTTGCCAACAAATAATAAATTCCCATTTACTGTGTCAGAAGCTTGATTAGAAAGAAAATTGGTCATATCTTTGATTCCTCTGGCAGTTATTACTGCAGAGCAAATTCAAGGCATTCTTTCTACAAAAGACATTAAATAATGTTCAGTAAGTTCATTCCAACACTCCTGGTGCATCGTCCACACTTGTCATGCATTAGTTGGCTGCCTCGCCTTGAGCTTTCTGTCCAAATTATCCCAATCTACTTATATCAGGTTAAGGTCGGGTGCCTGTGGTGGCCAGGCCACAGGTTTCAGCTTTTTTTTTTTCTTTTTTAAAGTTCTGACGCAATCTGAAAGTGGGTTTGGGGTCATTGCCCTGTTGCATGCATCTGACGTTTATGAAATGAATGACAAAAGTAGTAAAAACCTGTGGTGTGCAAAAGATTTTGCCTGGTAGTGTACATCATTGGTATGTGGAAAGGAGGGCGTAATTACCTTGATTTTTACCTGAGCAAATATTTTTAATATAAGGATTAATCTTAAAGATGGATGGATGGATGGATGGATAGATAGATAGATAGATAGGTAGATAGATAGATAGATAGATTGATGGATGTAACAACTGTCAATAGCTTAAATGGTCCACTGCACCATTTCTTTGGCACCAGGTTTTGGTTGAGACTTTTAGGATTCTGGTTTGGATGACTGGCTGGTTCATGCAGCTATTTAAAAGCTCCAATAAATCTCATTCGGTGTTTCATTTTCAACACCCAAACACTTGGAGCCTCCAAACAGTAGTGCTGCTTACTGCATGACCCTTGACCTAAGGAGTTCACTATTTTTTGAGCCCTTCCTTTACGTTGCACCTGCCTGCCCTTCTCTGCAGTGAGAGATGCTCTAAACACAATGACCCGTCTGACCTTTCTTGACCCCATCAATGTCTCCGCATCCCTCCTTCCCTTGTGAGACAGGTGGGCTTTTGTAGCCCCAACAATGTTGCATGTAAGGGAGGGAAACTACTTAAAAACCCCTTATAGCCTATTTACGCATGGCCAATCAGAGTGCTTTGCTGCTGAATGAGGCTCTCAAGACCAAGGCACACTGAGGTATCTTAGAGAGACCTTTTTCTGAGAAACCTGCTCTATTTGTACCAACAAACAATTACACCCTAGTCTCTGTGTCTTGAAACGTCTTCTAGTGCTCGGTGTTGACGTGACTGTCTGCTCAGAGAACTGGGGATGGATGTGGTTAGACTGACCCTGGACATCTGGGATGCATCTTCAGTCCTGAAACAGCCCATTCCCAGCAAGACTCTGAATAAGATTAAAAGACAGCAGATTCCCGAAGTCTCTCTCATGGCACCATGTTCCCTTGAGGTCTCACCATTTTCCCATTCTAATTACGCGACTCAGCCACACTGATGCATCGCTAGGCCATTTTGACCACCGCTCCACGCAGGGTAGTGTCATAGTTCACATCTGACTTGTGATTTAAAGTCCCTTTTAAGCTTGGATAATAGAAGGTCCCCATTTGTGCTGTGTGGCCAATGCCACGGGAAGAAAATGGGCCGTCATTTACTAGGCCAAAACGTCTAGAACGTGAATGGGTCACACACAAGGAGACTTTAGGAAATGATGGCTTTTGGTAAAACCATGGCCTCGGGGAACAGGGTGTCAGCAGGGGCTGTGGTCGGGGCCTTGACCACACAGATTGACCACAGAATCCTTTATTTTTTAAATAGGACTGCAGGGGCCAAACCCCACCGGGTCCCCATGTCTATATCCAGTTAGCAGTTTCTATTCCCTGACCAAGGCGAAAGGAAATGGCACCCAGCGAGCAAGCTTTACCCCCCAAGGCAGAGGAGCCGACAACCAGAGCAAATCCGACCCATATGGACCGGCCTGGGAACATGGAGGGCGCGCAGAGCAGTTTTGGAAGAAAAAAAAAAGGATGGGCAGGAGACGAAGAGGAGTGTGGTTGCTCCACGGTCAATCGGCAGCTGCAGATCTTTTTTCCAAGGAGATCTGACCGAGAGGAACAAAGGCTTTGTGACGCCGCAGAATGTATCTGTAAAGCGAAGGGAATGCGTGCTCCCTGATCGAAGAGGACAAAGAAAAAACTGTTCATTGTGCTGCTCTTACGACAACGAACACTCAAGTAGCACACAGTGTGCTTTAAATCTCTAAAACCACATCGCCATTGAATTCTTAAAGCTGATTGGGTGGAAGGTGTAGATTTTTTTTTTTTTAACAGCCGCACTGACAGTAGTAGTGCCACATGGTTAATAATCACAGAGTTACATCGACGTTATTGTTACTATAGTAACAATTTACTTACCCAGAGACTTGGAAGACATTCAGTATATACTTATATACATGATATAAATGGGTGTAATTGCTGATATGGTGAAATTTTCTGGTAGGAGATGTTTACTTAGCATTTATGGAAGGAGACTCCAATGTCACCACTTTTTTTTTTCAGTAAGAGGAAAAGAAAAAAAAAGTCTTCCACCACAGGAAAGTCTTCAAGACGGAGAGCTTTGCGGTTTCTCTGTAACATAACAAGCTCCCTTGTTTTTTCGTTCAATTAAATACTAAAGGGAGAGACAAAAAGCGAGGCTTTGAGGGAGCAATTATTCATAGCTACTTTATTGATACGTGACCCGTCACTTCAAGTCAGGTAATAAGTCGAATTTTGTGATTTGAGTTATGCATATTTGCAGATTCCTGGTCCAATAAGCTCCATTTTGATTCCAAATTTATTACTGTATCATGTCCCTATGTCATCATAGCAACACTGGGAATTGTGTTATGAGGAAGGCCTTGGAAATCTCCTTCAGAATCTTAGAATCTTCTAGAGTCTTTTAATGAGGATTTCATGACGTAACGCGAAAGAGGGAATCCCCAGTGTCATTTTTACACCAGGATTTTTCTTCTACCGCTAAAAATAACTGCCAGCAACACGTGTTTATAGCAAAAAAAAAAAAAATGCACATTTTTCAGTCAAACTTGAGTAACCAGCTTGGATAGTCTTCACTGAAGTGCTTGAAAACAATGTTTAGGATTAAAATGTCTCAATGCTGCTGAAGGAGAAGGAAGATAAGATATTTATTAACCTTTTTTTTTTGCCAAAATTGAAGATATGCACAATTTCACTTACGGCACCTTATTAGCCATGGTGCAAAAATAACCTGTGCAACTTTATACCTGACTTGACATGTCGGGTCACGTATGTGATACGTGATAGCAGGAAGTAACTTGCTGCAAAAGTTCCAGTTAGTTCAAATTAGCTCTCTTAGCTCCACAACATTAAGGTGTATCGAATGAGTAAAAGGTCTGATGAGTTTGAAAAAAGAAAAATAGCTTTACAAATTTGAAAAAAAGAAAATGTAGTGCAGTACCACGTGCTGTAATTGAACAATAATCAACCTTTTCGGGGGGAGACGCGGGACTGTAACTCTTCTTTGCATGGACCACGTCACACTATTCCATCACTTGGAGGGGGAAAAAATGGGGGGGGGATGGGGGGAAAAACTTCTATTTGAATGAAATTCAGTGACAAAATAAACAATCTTACAACTAATCTACAAAATAGTTTATTTACAAAAAAGGTTGATGCATTCTCAAATGACAATATTAGAGATTTGAATATATATTTAAAAAAAATAAAAAATTTTGGGTATAACTTTCATTACTTCCTTGTGACATAACGTAAAACTACAGAAGAAGCAACAAGCATGTCTTAGGGGATGAACTGAAAGGAAAAATGCGAAATGCGTACGTTTGACTTTACAGAACCAATCTTTAACCACTCCTTCTCCTCAAATGGATGAACGCTGAAGTGAAGCATCTGTGATAAAGCAAAGGTAAAAAAAAAAAAAAAGAAAAGAAAAAGAATACAACAAATACACCCCCAGAATGTGAATAATTACCTCTAGTATCTCCGAGCTGTAGTCATTTGGCTTCTTATAGCCAGACCTCCCTGAAGCAGATGTAAAATTAGGACTCGTTCTGAGCCGCCAGGGCTGTTACCTCGAGGGGGTCGGTGTAATTGTTGATATTGGACTCTGCTGCTGTCCCAGAGAAATATTAAATCTTCTCATTTGATTTCGAGCATAATTATGTCGTAAAAGTAAACTGGCTGCGAGACGGCGGGCCCCGCCAGTTGAATTTGCTTTCATCAAGTACGGACTGGCTTAATTACAGAGCACATTGCCGGCCGTCTTTTCACTACGCAGCCACACTCAGCCGTTTGTCTCTCCGACTCATCACTCTCTCGTCTTCACAGCTGATCACAAAGCGACTGAGGCGGTTTGACACTCGATCACACACGCATACAGGGAGAGAAGGGAACTTCAAGACGACACTTCTCCAGTGATTAGGTAGTGTACTCAGCATTGAGTTATAGAGACAACAATCACTGCTTCTAACCATAGCACGAGGAAGATGAGCTCTCATAAATCAAGACAAATGATGAAACGTGAGGCACTAAGTTTAGACTTTAAACACATTAGCAGCATATGTCAGTCACCTACTCTGACACCAGCTAACATTTAACATCAGCTCATCTAACATCAGCCTCATGTACACAGATTGAGCATATTTACGGGCTACATATTGTCGTTATGAAATGTATTGTTGTTGTTTTTATTTATTAATGTTAATATCCACATAAACAGGACCAATGTGCAATACACAGACAGGCAAGTAGACTGGCACAAACAGACAGACAGAAAGAGAGACAGATACAGGCAAAAAGATAGACAAATTGATGAACACATACAGACAGACACACAGACATTTACACAAAAAGACAGAGAAAGAGAGATACATAGACAAATACATAACAAAGAGACAGTTTTTTATTTATATATAAATAGGCAGTCAGTAAGACAGAAAATAAAAAGGATGGCACAGGTAGATAAACAAACGTGTGTGTGTGTGTGTGTACATATATATATATATATATATACATACACACACACATACACACACATATACATACACACATATATATAT
Source organism: Chrysichthys cranchii (assembly GCA_030068335.1). Taxonomy (NCBI): domain Eukaryota; kingdom Metazoa; phylum Chordata; class Actinopteri; order Siluriformes; family Claroteidae; genus Chrysichthys; species Chrysichthys cranchii. Next base: position 12,266,576 of record JAQMCW010000020.1, read on the forward strand.
ATATATATATATGTCCCATTTTCTGTTCATGTATTGCACAATTGCGTATTGCGCACCTAACAAAGACACACGTGTCCCTTTAATCGTTCTCATTCAGACGTGCGTTCATTGGCTGTACAGTAATCTCCTCCCCGCCCATCTTCCTCCTCACTTCCTTAACACCAGAATCGACTCATGCAACGTTAGTTTACTTGGTTGTTTGCAGTAAGTTTTTGTATAATTATGTGTTTCTATGCATTTTTGCTCTATAAGCTTCATTATGGGTCCCAAGAAAGTGGAAATGGTAGTGAGAGGAAGAAGCCTAAGCGTATAACAGTTGGAATAAATTAAGTAATAATCACAAAACATGAGAAGCGCCACCATATCCCTCCGCCACCGTCCACCTACGCCAGCGACTACGTCTCCACCG
>JAQMCW010000020.1:12278491-12289530 GCA_030068335.1 Chrysichthys cranchii
TTCCTCTTCTTTTGCTGCGAATTGCAGGTTGAAGTTCATTTCGCAGCAACGCACAGGAATTTGCACTGTTCACTGTTCGCCCATGTGCTTGGAAATGCCCCAGAATAGACCACTTAATGTCCCAAAAGAACATTAACATGATTTTCTTGGGGGAGGACTGACTTTTAAATGTGTTCTTTGCTGGAGAAGATGGATGTCTCCACTCCATGGTTGGTCTTTTGCTCTCCGGGTTATCACACAATTTTTAAAATGGCCTTTACTTTTTGATTCTCCCTCATATTTAGGGCACTAACACACAGAGTTTTGCCTTCAGATATGAGTATCTACGGAGTATCTATGGTTAAGCATTTAAATTTTAAGTTGCCTATTTGGTAGCTAAGCTAGAATCCTAGGTCCAGTGGCGTGTCTAGAACAGAAAGCCTGGTGGGGCACGATACACACTCTATGGGCAGCCTCCAACTCGGCAGTGAAACAACACACAAACAAATACTTGCTCAGTGAACCCAAGAACAAACACACTTCGTCGTTAAAATCACAAATGTACCCATTAATGTAACGCAAGCGCAGGAGTTAGCTGAAGGGGAGAACACTTATCATAGAAAGCATGTTGAGTATGCGTACATCATTTCCAACCGCTCACCTGGTTAGACCACTGTACAATGGCCCCATGCTCACCAAATGGAGACTGCTAGAAAAAATCGTGATTTGTACATAACCGGTACAGGAAGATATTTGGAATATGTAGGAACATGTTACCATTGTCATATGTACAGTAATAAACGCATGACAGTTAGTTACAAAGAAAAAATATTACTTCTTGTCACCCTGAACTATAGATGATATTACGCACTTCTCCAGAGTGACTGGTGGGGCCAGGCCCTACCGGCCCCTAATGTAGAGACACCCCTGCTTAGATCAAATGGACTGGACTAAACATATACTAAATGTTTGTGGACACCTGACCATCAGTGCTCTTTCAACATTCCTTTTCACATTTAGACCCCCTTGGTGGTTATAACATCCTCTACCCTTCTGAGAAGGCTTTTCTCTAGATTTTTGTGGGGATTTGTGATCATTCAAGAGCACTGTGGCACTGGTGTCACGTGAGGAGACCTGGGGTGCCAACAGTATTCCAGATCATCCCATGAGTATTCAGCGGGGTTGAGGCCAGGGATCCGTGCAGTATGCAAGTTTTTCCACTTCAAACTTGGCAAACCATGTCTTCATGGGGCTGGCGTTGTGCACCAAGGTACTGTCATGCTGGAACAGGTTTGGGCCTCTTAGTTCCAGTGAAGGAAAATTGCAATTTTGCAGCATACAAATATATTCTATACAGCGGTATGCTTTTAACCTTGTGGCAACAGCTTGAGGAAGAACTACATATGGGTGTGATAGTCAGGTGTCCACAAACCTTTGACCATATAATGTATTCGTCGTGTTCTGCCGCTTAATCCTGTTCAGGGGAGGGGGGAAGCTGGTGCCAATCCCAGCTGACTTCAGGCAAGAGGCAGGGTACACCTTGGGCAGGTCGCCAATCCACCGCAGGGCAAAACACAGAGACAAACAACCAATCACACCTACGGGCAATTTAGACTAGCCAATTAGCCTAATCCCCTCTACTAAAATATGCTATAGTTCAGCGGCGCGTGTGAGAATGTTTGTTCACCCACACCTACAGAAAGTCTGACCAGTTCCACTGGCTCTTGCAGAAAGTCTCATCAATCCCACCCACTATTGCAGACACTCTTGAGTAACCTCATCCACTCCCACAATTATCGTTTGCTTTTGATTTCCTTGGGCCAAATTTAAACAAAATCACAAAGTCATTTAAGATGCAATGATCATGGCCACGTAAAGTAAAGTGGTTACTTATAACGAATAAATGAAAGCAGTAAATGCTATATACAAATTCATGTTTATGAATGTCGCTCTTCTTTGTTTGGATGAGCTTTACGTGTGAACCATGCGTTCTCCCAACCAAGAAAGGGGAAAAAATTCCTGCTCTTGAGACTTTTGGATCGAGTCCTGTGGGCCATGTGGGATCCCTCTCCTGATGCCCACATCCGCTATATACACTACACCAGAGGTCACTAACAGGCGGCCCGCGGTCCGGATGCGGACTGCGAAGCCGCCCCATATGGACCCAGACCTACAGCCAAAACAGAAGGTTATACTAGGCTATTTAAATATATATCACACTAATTAGTTCGATATTATGATCTTCCGGACCTTTGCTTCAAGAAATTTTCTCTAACTGGACCTCTTTAAATTTTAGTTGAATACCACTGCACTACACGGTCAAAGGTTTGTGGACACCTGACATAAGTGAGCCTTCCCAAAAATGTTGCTACAAAGTTTGTAGAGACTGTTATTCTCAGGTGTCTACAAACCTTTTGGTTATATAGTTATACAAAGTATATCTTTTGAATACAAACTATTACCACCTAAGGTATGTGCCAGTCAGCCGCCGCCAGTCTTTGTGTCCTTGAGAAAAACTAGAACGATTACAACCCACCACTAAGCCTAACCCATTAGATCATGTTGATTTGATATTGCACAGGAAGTTATACTACTCTACGTATGAATCTATACCACACCGAACAGGAGACCCAATGCTCATGTGTCTCAGCCAGCTACCTGCTGCCATTCTCCCCTCAGCTCTAATTGGTAATTATTTCTCAGGGTTAATGCCTTTATTCAGGTTGTCACCGTGTGGCAAAGAGTGAAGGATTATGAACCTCATGGGGGGGGAAAGCTGTGCAAGATGAGACCCTGGCACATGCAGAACTGATCATTTTTGTGCAGGCAGAGACGGAGGACAGCTCATCTTTGATCCACTGGGGTCTTCGCAGGCCAGAGGGGTGACAGCTGCACTTTCTTTAGCCCCACATTTGAATTTGAATTCTATCTTATGATGCAGCTATGCGCCGACTTGGCAGGCCAGTGGGGTAATCTGTTCCGCGCAAAACGCAGAGCCTTTCTTCCTGTGTGCCCTCACAGAGATTTGAGTAATTAAAGTTAAATGGAATGCATTAGGGAAAAAAAAAACCTCACTTGTACCGGTGGCTGTCTTGCGAGTGCCAAGTGTGAATAGTCAGGGCTGTCCTTCGCTCTCTAATCCCTCGTACTATTTCTGCCCCTGTGACTTTGGCTGCCGCTGCACTGGAAGCTCAGCTCTCTTCACAAGCCGTCTTTGCAAGCTGAAAAGTGGAACTTCTGAACTGGTGACAGTTATTTGGAATAAACATCTGTGTTGGTGTTGCTTTTCGGCCCTTTCGGTGGTACTCTGTGCAAGAGAGTCAGGAACTCGAATGCTCTACGTCACACATTAGCATTTTGGAGGGGAAAAAAAAAGAAGAAACAAGCGGTGAATTGGAGATCTTTCTTGGGAATAGTTTTCAAAATTTGGCCTCATGAAAGGAAAGCTCTATCCTGATACACATGAAATGTTTATATTGAAATATTGGTGATGCTTTCAGTGATTTGTTTGTTGTAGGTTGATGCGGTATTTTATTGTTATTAGTCCTATGAGAAATTAGCACTTACGTCCAAGGCTGTCATCACACATGGTCATTGCTAGAGCAGTTGCTGTAGAATGGTGTTTAACAGGAGAAAGATTTTCAACAAATTTAAAGGTTAGGGGATAGCAGGCAGTGCTTCTTTTCTTACTCACTGTTTTCCAGCCATTTTTAACATCATATTAATGAAAAACAAAATCCTATTTAGAATTGTGGAGATGGCAAATAGACTGAAAGTCCCAGAAGGAAACGCTACAGCACAGTTATGGCAGAGATTCGACTAGGCTAGTTGGTAATCTGAAGCTTTGAAAGCTGATCTGTTTGAGCAGCGTGTACAGATAAGGAGAAGGGCTGAGTTGGACAGACTAAAACATTAAAGCACTGCTGCATCACTCTCCCTAGGGAGATGAAGCAAGGGCTATAATCCCAATGCATAACTGTGAGCAGGTAGTTGTACAGTTTTGTGGGAAGCCATTAAACAAAGTGAAAATTTAAACAAAACAATACAAAAAAAAAAAATGTACTCAGAATTTCCTTACAAAATAAACCTTAGTTGGCAGGATGATCATGTTCAATATGAAGTTTAATATGCATGGTGGTTCATTCAGGGTGGTGGACTATTCCTTATAAGGGTAAAAATGACTTTGAATTTCCTCCATCTCTCTGACTGTGGACTGGTGGAGTCCAAACCCCTTAGACGTGTGTGACCTTTTCCAGTCTGATGTGTATCAGAAGTTCTCGTTCTGAGATTCTCAGAAATCTTCTTTCTTCTTGCCATGATACACGTCCACAAATGTGTGGTGGAGATCAGACGTTGATAGTTCTTTAAATAAAACAGGGCACCCACTGGGCACTGAGATGACAAAAGCCCAACTCTAATTTTACCTCACCTTTCAAACTACCAATCCTAGAGTTTCACATACTTTTGCCACCTCACAGGTCTGTAATATTCTTATAGGAAAATCAGATGAAGCAGAAAGATACAAAATTCTAAAAGGTTCACAAACGTTCAAGCACCTCTGTAGAAGGAGGAGAAATGATGACATGCTCATATTGGAAAGTCACCGATAATTTATCATGTGTGTGGCATTTTATGTATATGCACAGATTTAGTTCCTCTGAATGTAAACGATCATTTCACAAGTAACAACTTTCTCGCTATATTGTGTCAAGCGACCAAACTGGAAACTCATACATTCAGGAATAGTATAACCATATTTCTTGTGAATTAGTCTTTTTTTTTTTTTTTCAAACTTTCACTTCGGCAAAAAAACAAAAAGATTGCTGTGCTAGACAGTTTCATTAGTGTCACCGTTCAAAAAAAAAAAAGGAGGTGGGGGAAGCTGTGAGACAAACTCTTTTGCTTTGAGCTACGATACTTAAATGATAAAAGGGACGGCCCCTAAACATACATGGAGTCATAAATTGAGTCGAACAGTTCCTGTGTTACATAAAAGGCATTAAACAGTGACTGACAGGTTGGTATACAGGACGTTTAAAGCAGGAGGAAATGCTGTCTACACATTCATGTCTCAAACTGCAGCACCTTCAAAAAAATAAAAAAAAAAGTTCAATAGGACAGCAAGTCTGCAGACGTTCTCCGGCCTTTAGGATTCCGAGAGAGTGTTTTTCTACTGCAGGTTTAAATGGGAACCACATTGAGAAACATATACACTGTGGGGCTATCCAAAATTTGTAATTCCTAAGTAGAAAATATGAAAAGAACCGAGCAGATCACGCTGAAACAGTTCAAGTCAGCGGAAATCAATCCAGTTTGTCTTTTCAGTATTCTAAAGCTCGATATTCTCTATTTTTAAAGAGAAATGCACACGGTCTTTTGTTTATGTTTGTGGGCTTACATACTCTTTATAATGTGGGATGCATAATATGTTACCAACAAAACACTCTGGTCTTGCTGGGGTCATTTTAAGACTTTTAACTCAAAATCAAAAGTTATACAGCTGAAATCTTGAGAAAAAAAACAACCCAAAAAACAACTCAGTCCCAGTTTTCTGGTGGAAAACGCTCGGTGAAAAAAAGACGCAAAGGGATCGGATCACTGATAGCTTGTATATCTGAGTTCCGCCACGTTGCCCATAAATCACCCAGCCTCACAGGAATTATAAAAACATCTGAGAATTACCTTCGGTTTCACATGAAAGAAGTCACAAGTAAAATTAGAAGCGCTAAACTTCATTTGGCTCATATGAATTTATGTGAATTCGCAATTATGAGATCTGGGTTCTCTAGCAAAAGGTGACATCTGGTAAAATTAGACGAAGACCAAACATAATTATGATTGTGAAATAAATTTGCATGTCATTCCTTTAAAAATGTGTCTAATTACACAGGTTTTTAAGAAGCAAACACTGACGCGAAGCGTGGCAGCCAAATTCTGGCTCAGCTCTCGTTTAATGCTGCCATGAGAAAAGAAAAAAAAAAAAGTCCGAGATCTCAGGTATAATACCTGTCAAATTGGAGGTCGTTTTTTATTTCCAGACGGATGAAGATGGAGACAGAGGATACAAACGGACCATTGTATTGGTCTTTGGCTAGATGCGTGATGATCTCCCCACCTCTTGATAAAAAAATAAAAAAAAACGAGGTCCAAGTTTACTCGGTCTCCCATCACAGGCGCCATGAGACAGACTCCACATCAAAAGTCTGCGTGGAAAAAAAAAAAAAAAACACTCCCCGGCCGACCTGTTACAACACACACCTGAGAAGCTAAAGCAAATTGATTACTCCCTAACCTACAATGCTAACCATGGTAACCCTCTGATATGACTATAAAATAATTATAACCTGCACTTCTCAGTGGGCATTACTGCTGTATGTATATTTTCATTGACTTATGTGAAGACCTCCAAGGTCTGGACAAAAAAAATCTACTTTAATAGCTACCTGTCAAGTGTAATTAAGTGTGTTTTTCCTTTTCTATGCTTTTCCCATAGCCTGCAGGGAGACGTTTCTCTTAGCCGTGTCTGCCTCAGTGCCTTTGCCACCCAAAGCTTGGAGACAGTTTTAATTGCAACACGACGACCACAAGAAAAGCCCAGAATCCCCATAAAAGCACAGCAAAGCTGGCTGCAGGCCCATGGAGGAGAGCAAGCCACACCGTAATTACAGGTAAAAGACCTCAATTTTTCTCATACTGCCCTGAGTGAGTAAGTGAGTGAGTGAATGGAATATATTATATTTCAACATTTCAGATCTCGTCACACCTTTTGCATGATCATGGTGTATCAGGATGTACGGGAGGAGTGGGGTGTGTCTGAGGGAGTTAGGGTTGCTTTCACTGAGAAAGTTGGGTCAGAAGTTTGAGATCTTTATAAATTCAGGGTTTCACTCATAAAGGTGTTTTTGGTCCAATGTGTCCAAGAAACATAGTGCTGTAGGACTCTAGTCTGGTCCCAAAAGGTTTTTTGTAAGCCTTGCACTTGTCTTGCACAGATATTCTTATATGGCTTATACTATACAATTTTCCTTCACTTGGTCTTGCTAAATTTTGTCAAAAGGTAATTTCTTCTAGAACGCATCCTCCAAAAAAAAAAAAAATTGATAATGTTGGACTTGGTTAAGACTTGGTCTTGACTGGGCTAGTCTTGGTTCTGGAGTTGTCTCAGACATGATGATGGCAGTCTTGACTCCAGCATTATCCAAATGCATAAAAAACAAGCAGCTTCCTGAACTCAAATTTCAATCCATGTTCAATCCTTGCAAAAAAAAACTTGGCCATGTGCTGTTGTAGGAAAATAAGCAACAATGATGACATGACGTGGCATGACAAAGTTAATATTATCACCCTAATGTGCACCATGGCTTGTTCCAAGTATTTAATTCCTCAGCAATTTATTGATTAAAAATGACACATTGTGTTTTTTATCTGGCTATAGTTACATTTAATGTTGTGGAACACCCCTAAAACAAGTTCAATTTTTTTTATAGGATTATAGCTATAAACAGTCATATCCTCACCAGTCACTCTTTCTTTTTTTCTCATTACATTAATACAACAAAAAAAAAATGCAGTTTCTCATGTTACCGAGATCCTGCAAAGCTGCAAAGATTTTGGCATATCAGAAAGCGCCGACAATAGAGACTCCTTCCTTCAGTGCTAAATTAACATCTCCACACAGAAAATTTCACCATATCAACACATTTTAAAATCTATTCAATATGGTGCTTCAGAGCCTCCGAGTGGCACAAGGGGAAAAGCGTCCACCCTATCATTGGAAGATTGTGCGTTTGAATCCCAGTGATGCCGTAGCCATCGTGTCCTGTGCTGTGTTCCCATATCCATACTTTCTGTACTTACTATGTTTAGTTTGAGTACGTAGGGCGTTCCCATTACGATTGCGGTGAAAATAAGTGTCCTGAAAGGACCCGGATGGTTCCCTCATATCGGTCAAATCTTGGAGTGTGGAACAATGTACACTTTTCGCACTCAAAGGCCGTCATCTTAGCTACCTAGCGGAAGAGGCGGACCCGAATTGGCTCGAAAAATAAAAGAATAAAGGCTACCGGAACGGATTTTCCACACAGCCTGCATTAGCGGAGTCATTTTGCAAGCTAGAAACCTGTGAAGGGTTAAAATCTGTTCGCTGTTCAAAGTCGGGGATGATTTTTGGCGGGATGACGAGCCGCGGCGGCAGTCGTGATCGTAATTTCCGGTAATTGCACCATGATGGAGTAGGCGATTTGGAACAACACTTACCTACTGAAATCTGCGCGCTTAGTAAGTACGGACAGCGTACTACGTGTAAGTGTACTCATGAAAGTATGGATATTGGAACACAGCCCTGGTGCTGAAACAGAAAATGCCAGTCTCTGAAGTGGCACAAATCAGTGCAGTCCTGGTGCTGATCTCATGTCTGGATCAACTGGGATGAGTTGTGTCAAATAGGCTTAAAAACCTGTACCAAATCAGTCATGTGGATAATAATCAGTGCTCCACTGTGGTGACCCCTGACTGGAGCAGCTGAAGGTAGGATGGATAGATGGATTCGTGTAAATCTTCGGCCATTCGAGTACCGGTGTAAGGGCGAATAGGGACAATGACATTAAAATGAAAGCGGTAATATGAACCTGACAGAACTGCTTTTCTAGGAAATTAATCAACACCTTCAGTCCAATCCAATCAGGTTTGAGAACTCCAAAGATCTGCGGTTTAATGTTAAATTAATACTCCTGCTTCAATATATTGTACAGTTAGGCAACTCCCTAGTTATTTGTCTTTTTTTGTCCCTACAGTATGTAATATAATGTACTTATGAAAATGGTCATCTCGCTTCTTGGCTAATTGTTTAAATGAAACACTCTGCTTTTGGTTTCCAAACCGTGCAATCTTCTCTCCTGGACTTTTGTTTTTACATGTCGTATACTGTGTCCTTTAAATCCAACTTAAAAACTCATATTTTCTTCCTGCTGCATCTCCATCTCCTATCACTGGCCTCTCTCTATATATTCACTCTTTTATCCTCTGCTTTATGATTTATCTTTTTGTGTATGTGTTGTGGTACAATGTCTTTTTCTCATGCCACATGTTTACTTCAACTTTCTGCAAGACGGCCTTGGTCTTGTGAAGGGCAAAACATAAAAACAACATATTCTTGTCTGCTATTGTTTATCCAGTTCAGGGTTGTGGTGGATCCAGAGTTTTTCCTTGAACCATTATGAGAAATGTAGAACACATCACAGAGTCCTATCTATGGACAGAAATGCACACACACAGCTTCACCAAAACTGGGCGAATGAAAACTGGGAAAAAGACCCGGCATGTTTTTTTTTTTTTTTTTTTTTTTTGCAACCTTCAAGTTTCCAGTTCGGGTGATCCTGTGCCCACTGTAGCCTCAGATTCTTGTTCTTGGCTGAAAGGAGTGGAACCCAGTGTGGTCTTCAGCTGTGGTAGCCCATCCACCTCAAAAATTCAACACGTGTGAACTTTTCCGAGATGCATTTTCTGCTCACCTTGATTGTAACTAGTAGTTATTTGAATTACTGTAGACTTCTAGTCAGCTAGATCCAGTCTAGGATCTCCCTCATCAAAAAGGTGTTTCCACCTGTGGAACTGACTCTCACTAGATGTTTTTTTTTTCCTGCACCATTCTGAGTAGAGCCTGTTCCGTGTGAAAAGTTCAGCAGATCCTCATTTTCTGAAATACTAAGCATTTTATATAAACAAGGCCCCTAAAGCTGTGAGTTACCAACCCGTCCTATCACAACACCACACATATTGTACATGCATGTAGAAATCTCGTCATTTTATGCCTCTTTTTTTTTTTTTTTTTTTTTTTTTACAAATGCAGTAAGCATAAGGCTAAGGTTAATGTGAAAAATGCTCAGTAGTCAACAACTTGTCCAAATCTGTTTTATATAAAGCGATCATATATTTTCTTTTTGCATCCATAGATGGAGTGCTGCCTCAATTTCACCTCCTCCACTCATTGATTTAATTCTCCATTTTCCTTCCAAGTGGTTCAGCAAGTGGCCTGTCAGGACGCTCACTGCATAAAGCTGCAGACAGGAGTGACTGCATGCAGCTGGTGTTTATTAAAATATTGACTTTCATGAGACTGCCATTGTTTCTTTCTGTCATAGCCAGAGCACTTAAGGCAAGCATGTCCCATGATCAATGAGACAGAGAAAAGGCTGCTGTTAGCTCCTTGTCAGGACGGATGAAGCTCTTCAGTCGTCCATGTCCATTTCAATGTCTGGCCCTAGTAAGTCAAAACAACTGGACTTGTGTTAGAGTCGAAGATTTTTCTCCACTCACAGCTCATTCACTCTCAACTAGAGGTGCTCAAACTGATCCTCGGGGACCTCCAGATGGACAGCCCACATGGACGAGCTCTAGCCCGACCCGCGCAGCACAGGGAAAGAACAAAAATACGGATCGTCATCTGTAGGGCTTAGAGGATTGATTTGAAGACCACTGCTGCTTAAATTGTAAGTCTGGAAGCTTTGATTTGCTGATGTCTGGCTTTTTATTTTTAGCAGTCCATTTAGTAGACGACTTTTATCTAAATCATCTTCTATTTGAAATACAGTCAGTATAGTTAGGGTCAGGGCCCAACAATGATTCTCTCATAGTCCTTGGATTTGAACTGATACTGTTCTGATGTACCTGTGATTACGGCACTCCGATACAGGGCCAGCTAAGAAACATCAGCTGGTAGGGCTAAGCCATCACATTTGTGCCAGCTCTTTGGGGTAAAGTAGCTAATGCATGCTCAAAAAGTCACTAGAGGTAATTGATCCATGAGGTCAAGGACTCATTTGCATATTAATTAAATCATCATATTTATGTGCAGAACAAAACAAGAAGAGGGAACATTTTCTGAATAGAACAAAACAGAACAGAAAAATAACAGAAATAATAATACATTACAGCATTTATTAGAAAAAGAATAATATGTATTCATCTTCTTCCACTTAATCCTGGTCAGGGTCACGGGGGGAAGCTGGCGCCAATCCCAGCTGACATTGGGTGAGAGGCAGGATACGCCCTGGGCAGGTCAC
>JAQMCW010000020.1:12317833-12330394 GCA_030068335.1 Chrysichthys cranchii
TTCTTACTCTCACTACCATTTCCACTTTCTTGAGACCCATAATGAAGCTTATAGAGCAAAAATGCAGAGAAACACAGTGGAAAAATGTGTTGAAGACGTTCACACCACGAGTGCTTGACCGGAACTTAAGGTTTGTGCTGTGAAGCGTCGGTCAGCTGGCTGTACATCAGTCGAGGATTTGTTCGTCAGTCGGTACAAAATCTGCTCAGGAATTTAGTTCGTACGTTGATTTGTTCACCATCCAATGTGTTCACTGTATTTACGTTCTCACTACCTTGATTTGTCCGTGATAAATAATAAATTAGTTCCTCCATTTTTCAAAGTTTGGCTTCTCAAACTTGTTAGCCAGCATCAGCAAACACGGATTCCTCTTCTTTATTCTTTCATGTCTTCCCTTCTTCTTTTTTGTCATCCTTCTGGTGATTCCTTCCAGATTCATGCTGCCACTTGTAAAAACGTGAAATGTGAAAGGTGTTTTCCTGAGGTTTGCCCTTTGTGGCCGCCCGTAACGGCACAACGTGGCAGCCCTGTAGAGGTGGACCCACTCCCTATGTAGATATAAAGATCTTATTCCAAGCACAATTCATAGGTACGGATAATTATACACTCATGAAAACAGTGATGAATACTATGTCATTTCTGCTAATAGATTCCCGAAATTCTACATAACGAACCTTTAATTTAAAGACTAAACACAACCAATTTGTCTTGGCTGATCGATTCGGTTTGACAAAAGTTGTGTAAATTCCATTTTTTTGCCCCTTTAAGAAGAGAAACTGTACAGTAATAAACTCACTGCTGTCTAAAACAGAACTGGAATGATGAAAGAGGAGGTGGTGTCTCATCATGTCTGGAGGTGTGCACGGTTTACACAAAGCAAAATTAGTCGTGTCCATCAGTGGACACGAGCGAGAAAGCCCTCAGGCAGCCTTTCACTCGGGAGCGTCCCGTTCCCGTGTGCAGACATGTCGTCCAGACGATGGGTCGTGTTTAAACAGAGACCCCTGTCTGCTCTACGCCACGTCTACGCCCACAACGCACGTCTGAGCCATGCCATTATGGCTCCCAGTCTTTTTTTCCCCCCTCTCCCTTCTTTTTTTCCCCCCTCTCAAGGATTTGCTTTTGTTAGTATTGTGTTTCAGAGCAGAGATGGATGAAGGCCAAGGTTAGGGAGGATTTCACAAAACCCATAAAGATTTGGCAATACGGGGGGGAAAAATATTTTAAAGGAAATTTCAGTATTAGGCATTGCATTATGACAATAATAATAATAAGAAGCAGAAAAAGAAGAAGAAGAGTTATTAGCATTATTAACAATAATGTTAAAAAGCAGAAACATTATGCTGGAGTTCAATGATTTTCCCTTAAGCAGAAAATAAAACACAGGAGTTTTATATATACTCCATAAAACATGCCCTGTATTATTCTACCAAAATGATGAGGGGAAATAAGTGCAAAGGAACTAAATCCCCCCCAACCTGGATCCTGTGTATATGATGCCTGGGCTACGATTAATGATAGTTTGAAATCCAATCTTTCTTCCTTCTATGGTGGGGGGAAGGGTTTCATTAAAATTGATCATACTTGCAAATCTTCTGCACAAAAGGCACCGATATTTCACTCTATTTTTCGCCAACGTTTGTGTGCGAAAATCCATAGAAAATCCATCAAATCCTTTCAAAATCCAATAATATTTGCATAGAGCTTAAAACATGCAAAGTCACTGAATATGCATTAAACCAAAAGCCCTCTGCTCTTGCATTAAAATGAATTCCGAGTCGCTCGACTCCTACAGGTAAAAACAGGAACGAGTCTGCCGGTTAAGCAGCGTTTGTCCCAGTCCACCGGGGCGATTGCCAATGCATCCTCGCTGAACAATAAAATATCCATATCGCCCTCGTCGTTATTCGCGTATGTGTATAAAAATCACCTGTATGGAGGGAGGGGAAAAAAAAAAAAAAATGGCATGAGAGGAGATGTAAAAATTTCAGCATCTTGAGTCACATGCAAACAACAGACTTTGCCTTTGTCTTGTGCTTTACTGGAGATCCATCAAGGCCATGTAAGTGGAGGCTGCACCATTTGCTCCGTGCCAACCCGGTAATGACAAACACACATTGGCAACACATTAAGAATTCAACAAGCAATCTATTCAGCAATTAATGATGTAGGAAATCAGCCCTCCTGCTGAAGATGCCACGCGCAGAAGGAAGCGTGTGGGGCTTGTTGCAGAGCTGCGTTCACGGCGCCCTTGGGCCCTTCGTGGCATACTTTTCCCAGTCCACCCATTTGTTCTTACGGAGACGAATGTCTGGTTTTTTTCCTCGTACGTTTCAAGACCAGCCATCACGCCAGTGAAAGTTTTGCTGTCAAGAGTTTCCTCACCACTTTTATACGCAGGAAGCTCCTGTTATCGAGCCATATACTTCAGACACCATAATATATCATTGGCAAATGTGGCACGCAGCTCAGAGCTCCGTCTTCCCAGTGCAGTGATCTTAGGATATGAAAGCCAGAAACCAGAATCCTAGCAGGCGATTTTTTTTAAACCCAGAATTTGGAAATAGTTCTGATACCAATAGGACGGAGAGGGCGAACATTTCCAGTGACCCTTTACACAGCCTTTCTGTTGTGCATTCCATGGAAGGTCATGCTTATCCAGGTTTAGTAAAGGATGAAATGCCATCCTGTATGCATAAATAGAGATATTTTATTCCTGGACACTTTACTGTGCTCTGAGGAGGGATTAGCTTCAAGTTTGACAGGCTTCTTGTTTAAAGAAAAACAAAACAAGCCCGAAAAATAGCTTCTCTGTGCAGGTATTTGGCTCAAGGTCTTAAAGAAGGGGAAGAAAACCGACCTCGATTAGCACCCCGGGTGAACTTTTCGCTTTCTGAAACAGTCAGGGAAAACAACAATGATTGACAATTAGTGCCCCGAAACAACCCGGCAATTTTGCGAGTTATTCATGTGCAGTGGCAAGCTTAAAAGCACGTCAATAAATCACGTAGCTCGCCTGCGACGGTTAAACTTTGCACCAACAAGTCCCCGAAAACTTTTAATTAATGGAGTGTGTATTGTTTTTAGCATGTGATCAAAATTAATCAGCCCTCAATTTAAGATATTAAAATCAAATTAATCATGTGAAAAGGCAAATGATGCTTGACACAGCTCCAGCTGTGATGAGCCACTGTTTTTCCCCTCGTGCACCTCTCCTCAGGGGGACATTAGGAAACTCGGTGCCTGTGTCAGCTCCGTTACTGTCACACCCGCTTACAACAACACAGCCTCGCTTTATTAAGTTGTGGGATCTTGTTCGCTTCAATAAGCAACTAAAATGCAGCCCGTTTCTGTCGAGTCAAAGCCATTAGGTGACGTCATTCTATTTTGGCATTAGTTTATGACTTGGTATGGTCTTGTTTGTTCAGGTGTTTACAGAATATACAGGTAAGCATCACCTCAAAGTTGCAGTTAGTTATTTCCATTATTAAAAGTTGTTGTCCGAGAAGTAGGCTTTCATTGAGAAGAAAGATGAGTGTTTGGGCATTTCTTTTCACGAGCATAACTGAACACACAGTGAGTACAGACTCCATCCAGAGGCAGAGCGAAAGAGATACAAATCAGTCGATTGGTAGATTAGGTGTGATGAATGGGCCGTTTGATAATCTAAACTCAGGCCTGCAGGGATGATCAGATAAGCTTCATTCACGCTCTAGGAACATTCGCCACCCCCCTCAGGCTGGTACAGTGCAGTAAGAGACTCCAGTCTTCAAAGTGCACAGCATAAACCCGTCAGTTTTGACATAAACCTTGGACTGGCATCATTAGCAATTTAACATTAGACAGATAGATTTATTGGTTTTCTTGTCTATCATCAGTGTCAGTCTCGGGCCCAAGCATCGCTATCGGTGGTCCTACATTTGTCCCTTTTCATTGGATGTGGGAGAGGGGTGCTAAAATTTTGTGCATAGGAAAAGATGTGTAGCAACCAGTAATCGTATATCTTTCGTATGCGTTATAGGATAAACAAGATAATGAGTGTAAAGTTGGTAGGCAGGCTTAATAAAGTTACAACTCAAGACCTGTTTATGTCGAAGTTGTTGACAGCTTTCATTTCGGGATGTTTTCTCACTGTATGCAACTTCTGAATGTTAGTTTTAACCTTGTACACTTCAAGGAAATGTGGTCCCGCACTAGCAAGAGAAACCTTCCTACACGTCTGCTCCCTTCCTGTCAAGTGTGGCCACCACTTTATGGTAAACTTAATGATAAAGGTGCAATCTTCATTGATCCTGCTCGATGGAAAGTTTCCTGTTTTGAAATTTAAATTTGTCATGGTGGAACAGAGACGTACAGATAAAGGGCCAACGCTCTCATGGGACGCCACTCACGATCGCAAGTCTGAACCGAGGCACGTCAGGTGGCTTGATGAATCCGCTGTGAGGCTGCACCTTACCATGCAAGCCCTCCTCAGATCATCATCTTGTCCTTATTCTGTCAACGCCATTGATGAGGCTGTCAGGGGCGCTGCTCGTTTGAGGCTGCGTCGCCTTCCTTTGCATATGCACAACAAGGAGAGATCGGGGAAGAGAGAGGTGGCAGGGGGGAGAGGTAAGAGGCGAGGCAGGTGCTGAGAGGGAAGCACCATGGGGAATAGCATCTGAGGCTAAGGACATGAAGCACGTTCCCAGCGGAGTTGGCGAAGCAGGAGCCGTGGAGCAGACAGAAGCCTGGAGCCTCTCTTAGGCAACGCAGAGGGAGGGCGTCGCATCCCTGTAATCACAAAGTTTAGCTCAAGCAGTGGGACTGTGACTAGTGGTGGGGGAGTATGAGCAAATGAAATGAAATCCTTCCCAAAGCATTTTAAAGTTGATCTACACAGTGGGAGACAAGTTGGTGTCGCATGCAGCAAAAGGGGCGGAAAAGAAGTCCTCCTCTTCTTCCTCACAAGATGAAGGTACTGTAAAGCCCATCTTCTGGAAGTGCTCTGAAAAAGAATATCTAATTAGCCTCACAACTGGAGGCCACCACCAAGCTGTGCCAGAGTCAGGGAATCACAGGTCAAGGGGCCGGTGTTAACGATCTCAAGCACACAGCACAGGCGCTGTGATCATCAGCCATGCTAATCGTGACTCTAGGGGTAGAACAGAGGCCTCATCTCCTTTCACGTCTCCGCAGGACAACTCAAACGTTAGCATAACAAGAGCTCCTTAATTATACTGCAACACCTTAACAGGGCCCATCATTAATATTCATCATCTTCTGCTTGCTGCAGTAACACAGGTATAGTTTGTGTAAATCGGCAAGGATACTCCCACCTACTAATCCGGTAATGGATGGTTAAAAAAAAAAAAAAAAAAAAAGGCTCCAAAGGAACCAGGGGGTCATTATAAAGAGCAGGAGGTTCTCGCAGAAGGCCCTGTCTCCATAGGGATTATTGGTACAATATGTGTAGGTAAAATTGGAGTATGTACGCCTGGCCTGCATGCTGATACTGGATGCATGGTTGTTGCCTGGCTTGTAAACACTGTATGCATAATGTGCCAGACAACAAAGACAAAGAGAGGGCAGGGGGAAGAAGTAGCAGCAACCTGAAATCGCATCAAGGAAGCCATCTTTTTTTTTTTTAAGGACAAAGAACTGGAATGCTGTGCTTGAAAAGTTAGGCAGGAAACTTCACAAAAGCAATGGCGAGACAAATATGCAGAAGGGTATGTGGACGTGAGCAGGTTATCCATCCAAGGTGACAGTTTACAAGCATGTTGCAAGGAAAGGGGAAAAAAAAAAAACCAAGTGATAAGCTACACTTAGTGTCATTCCACTTAAAAAAAAAAAAAAAAAAAGTAAACGCATTGTTCAGAGTTGTGAGGGGGGAAAAATCCCAGGCAAACAAATACTTCAGTGGTATTAGCATGTAACGCGTCTGGTGCTGAAGTGTTTGCGCATTCCTGCGGACAGCAGGAGAAGAAGCAGGCTTAACAGCGAGCCTCAGGCCCCAGAGAATGTTTAGGATGGTGGTCTGGTATGGCTACAGCGCCAGCTTGGAGTGTGTTCTCCCAAAAGTGAAAGAACACTTACCTGAAAGCCTGAAAGAGCTGCCTGAAGCTAGGGAGGAAGGCGACTGTCGAAGGGCTGGAGCAGCCTATTTTGTCCCTCTGGGAGGTCCGGGTGCCAAGGGTTGTTATTACGCTTAGGACGAGCCTTTGTGGACAGATTTATCGACTTTGGCGCGGATCTCTCTCGCCGGTGCCAAGTTAAGCCGCAGCGTAATTAGCAAACCGCAGAGGAATGTGTTTGATGTTGGCTATTACAATAGCCTCTCAGATAGATGCCTAGACATGCTCTGGTACTGTCCATGCATGCACACCGAGCGTGACCTCAAGCTGTTTCGCGAAACGCAGGAGGCTCACAGGCACACACGCACATGCGCTCACACACACACACACACACACACACACACACAAGCGTGCAGAAAGGACAATTACTCCCATTAAACGGGCCCAGATGCTTCCTTGATTAAATTTGACCACACAAACA
Source organism: Chrysichthys cranchii (assembly GCA_030068335.1). Taxonomy (NCBI): domain Eukaryota; kingdom Metazoa; phylum Chordata; class Actinopteri; order Siluriformes; family Claroteidae; genus Chrysichthys; species Chrysichthys cranchii. The sequence continues at coordinate 12,324,371 of JAQMCW010000020.1, forward strand.
CAAATGAAAGCAAATGGGTACGCGAGAAGGCTTCCCTGAGCATATGTTCAGCGGCTTGCTCCGAGCACTTCATGGCGAGAGAGGAGAGAGAGCGAGAGAGGGAGAGAGAAAGTAGGAGAGAGAGAGAGAGAGAGAGAAAGAGGCATAATTGAATTTGCTGTTGATTCCATACTGGGCAAATTTTTCCAAGTTTATAACAAAGCCTTGATCACTACAAAAACAGCAGGGAACAGTCGGCAGCCGTATCTGTGATCTCAGCAAGTATTCTCTTTCGCTCAGTGGGTTTAATGTATGTGCCATGATTCAAAACTTTCACCCAGCTATATCACTGCCACACGCATGGAGAATGACTGCAGCCTCCCTTATGTATTTTTTTTTTTAAACATGATCTTGCAAAAGGAGAAGGTGTGAGCCCTGGTTACACCTACTGCAGCAAACTGGACTTCTGCTGTTCTGAAAAAACATCAACAACATGATGAAAAGAAATGAAAAGAAACGTGGCATTTCACACTCACCTTGCATTCTCTACTTATTCTGAAGAAACATGCAGTTTTAGGTCACCTATTATTCATGTTATTATTCCAGGTTTGTCTTGTCACACTGGAATGAGGAACATGCAGACCCAAACACCACAGTTGATTGGCACCAGGTTTTGCAGCTTGTCAGTCATGCCTCAAACTCATTATGAAAGTTTCCAGGAAATAAAGCTGGTTTGGGCTGTTCTGTTTTTTTTGTTTGTTTGTTTTTTTACAGGGTCTTTTATGTCACTTGTCGTACTAGCATGGTTTTCATTCAAAAAATACTATTTGGAAATATTGTCCCCAGAATTTTTCCTCCACCCAGGAGAGTGTGAGCAAAATGTGTGCGCTGTGTGTAAAATGGGACTTAAACGGGAAAGGACACGACAGCAAAAGGTGTTCGCTTCTGGAGAATTGCACTTTGCGCCCAGGTGAACTTTAACTCTGCAGATTTGCCACCCTTTGATTTGTAAGTCAACAGAAAATGATGGGCTGTACTCTTTGAAGAAAATAAACAAAATGGTAGGACTCCTAATTACTAAGTAGCATCCTACCAAGGTTTTACCTCATTATTTTATTAAATGTCAGCTGCACACAAACAATCCAAGATAGCATTAGCTCTTTACTGACCTGTGATGTAAGGTGGTGTGTTCACTGATAGTTGATTTAATACTAACTCTAAGTTCTGGCATTGTCATTAATTTATTATTGAAGTCTCAGAATCTGACAAGTGCTCACCATGCTTATTTGAATGCCACCAATACATGAATGGTGAAGCATAAACTAAACATGCTAAGTGACTGAACAAAATATCCTCAAGTTAACTTTGAAGAAAATTTCTTTATGGGAATCCATATTGTGCACGAGGGCCGACCATGCTGATGCATGAGGTAAGCACAATGCCTTAGTTTGGTTTAATTACAGCTCTATTGTAGAAGATCTTGTATAATCCGACATAGGAATTCAGCCAGAATTGTATCTTTTCAGTTTAAGAGGAAGGCATAGCTGGCATAATGGAAAAGGCAAGATGTGAGAAGAGTCACTGTTCCTGAGATGCCATATACACTGTATTTTATATTAATGTTCGTTAACTAGCTCAGCGTTATAGCTTGTAAACGTTCACTAGTTATTCACTTTTTGTTTCAAGTTAAACAGTCTTTGCTCCACTGCTTGGTTCCAGGACAAAATGACCCACAACCTCATACCTGTCCACAGCCAGGTGTTTGTGAACCTCTGATCTAAGGCACATGTCCATATCCCTCTTCTCCTTTTTCACTTGAAACTCAAAATAGCTGGGCTTGTGAATGCCCACTGCATGGGCCTGGGACAAAATCTCCATTTTTAACCGACATGGTTTAATCAAATCGCCCTATCCCACACGCCGTCAGATCCCCTGCGCCCCCCACCCAATTTCCATGATGGTGGAGCTGAGGACAATCAGTGATCAGGCTGTGGCTATGAATCCTTTCAATCTGCTAAGTGAAGAACCAGCTAACCAATTCATTCTGTAGTATTAATGGGATTAATATCCCAGAGTATATTCTCCCTCAGGATACAGTTCAGGCTCAGCACCCCAGAGGAGTCACTTAAACACTAATTCTAATATCAGCGTGCGTCCATGCCTCATTGCTGCATTAACCAGCAGAGAAAATAGCACTGAACCAAGCAAGCTTGAGAGTCAGGCCTGCATTTAACTTGGAGAGGTAGAACGAGGCTTTATTCCAATTCTCTTCGGTGCAGCTGCAGACCGTTTGAGGCCATAAGCTCCAAATAAGTCTTCGTCACTTGCACCGAGGCCTTATTAATTACCTGGGCCAAGCTGAGGCTTCAGTGTGCCAGAGGGCTCAGCAGCTAATGCATCCCATTCGACAGAGGCTGCTCTGGCTAATGCCTCCCTGGAGGGAAGTCTCCCTAATTAATCCACCATTTCCACTTTAGCTGCACCCTCCCCTCTGAGACCTGGAGGAAGTGTGGATGGGTGAGTGATTTAAATTACTCACAAACAATACCCAAATGTGGCAGGGGGGAGTGCTGAAAAGGGCTAATACAGTAAGATGTATAGTGTTTCACCATCTTGTGTGCTTTTCATAGAGAACTGAGGGGCTGCACGATACCAAAGTTTCAACGATGACAATTAAGGAGTATGTCCTGCCAGCACATGGACAAATGGCATGGCAATATTTTGGAAGCGCTACCACATCGTGTGATCGAGAGTTTGAATTACACTACTTGAACTTGATTCCTTTGAAAATGTTTGCTTTGGATGCATTACATACAGTAGTCCATCATATACATTATAATTACCGTAATGCATCACCTGGCAAACTATAGGTCTAATGTAGGTTGACCAAGCCTTAAACATTACTTTCTGCTAACATAACCTTTTAAAATTTAAAAAGATCATCCATGAGTGAAGCTAATCATTATCAGCACATAATTAGATAGCTCACTTGGTATATAAAATCTAAAAAGAACTGGTTTTAAAAAAAGAAAAAAAAAAGAAGCTCTTAAGTGAATACAATTTTTATATATACATATTAATATTACACTGTCGACTCACAGCGAGAAGGTCCCGACTTCGAGTCCCGGGTTTGGCACGGGTGCCTTTCTGTGTGAAGTTTGCATGTTCTCCCCGTGTTCACGTGGCTTCCTCAGGGTACTCCGGTTTCCTCCCACTGTCCAGACATGCACGTTAGGTGGATTGGCTACCCTAAATTGTCCGTAGGTGTGGATGCGTGCATGTGCGTGTGTGAGAGCATGAACCCGAGTCCCGAGTTAGAGGAGGGTTGGGCGGGGGGCTGGCGACTTCACCCTGTAGGGCGCTTAGCTACAGAAATGTCAACCGAGCCCCATGGGGGCTGCTTGGCACCCTATGTGCCGTACGGCACGTACAGGACCTGATGATGATGATATATATTACACTGTCGCCTCACAGCGAGAAGGTCCTGAGTTCGAGCCCCGGGTTCGGCACGGGTGTCTTTCTGTGCAGAGTTGCATGTTCTCCCCGTGTTCACGTGGTTTCCTCCGGGTACTCCGGTTTCCTCCCACAGACATGCACAGAGGGGATTAGCTAATTGGTGACTCTACATTGCCCATAGGTGTGAATGTGAGTGTGAATGGTTGTCTGTCTCTGGGTGTTGCCCTGCGGTGGATTGGTGACCTGCCCAGGGCGTATCCCGCCTCTCATCCGATGTCAGCTGGGACTGGCGCCAGCTTCCCCCCGCGACCCTGAACAGGATTAAGTGGCAGAAGCGGCAGACGAATATATTAAAATGTACATATAATATTTTGGGGTTTTTTTTATATATATAAACTGATTTCTTCCCATCTCCCAAAAACATGCTATTTAGTAACTGACTACAGTAAATTTCCCATAGGTTTGCATAATGCCCTGCAATGGACTGTCCCCCATCCATAGTGTATTACATTCCTACTGCACATTGGATGTATGCAGTTTTTGGTGGAAATGATGATACAAAAGTCTGTCTCAACATATTTTTATTGGCTTTTGTCTGCCAACTTGGCTTGGTGGTTATTTTAGCTAATTAAGCTTCCTCTTATATCTACGCTGTCGGCTAACAGGTAATGTGTGAACAGGGCAACGTAAATAAATGATTCACTGGTATAATTGTTACCCATTATTTAGAGATTAAGAAAAAAACAAAGATCAGGACATCACATGTGTTTTAGAGTATGCTTTGTTCCACTGGAGTACTCTGGCTGATATTTCAGCGGATTGTAAAAATGCTATGCTCTTGTATTGCCATTTTGTGGCCTCCATTACATTGTCATTTTGAGTTATCAGCAACAGTGGCCAGGAGATTATGAGTGACATGCTCAAACAGTGCAAGTAGGCTGCCCTGGCTCTCAACATGCTCTGGCATGAGGGGCATGATCTGCGTGCCAGATTGTTAATGTGTGTCTGTATGTCTGGCCAAGGGCCTGAGTTCACTCTGATGAAGGAGGGGATTGCTTAAAGAACCGGAGAGGTTTAAAATCAGATGAACAGGATAAAAACGTGAAAGTGCTTTGGTACTGGGGAGGTCACAGGTCAGCGTACAGGTCAGTATATATCTGGGACCACTTAACATAATAGCTTAAACGTTGGCATTTGCTGTGTGTATGGTGTAATTGGACACCTACGTCTTATTTCCGTTTCTTTGTTTTCCAACTGATTTTAAATGTGATGAGGATTTAACATTTAGACCGTGAGCTTACTATGCCTACTTTGACCAACCCAGTGTTCTATAGTGTATCAATCAGAACTTTTCTACATGTGGCAGCTCAATCGGAAAGCTTTTACACCGGGCAAGTAAACCATAACTCTTCTAACTTTAGTTGTACAATCAGAACATTTCTGCACAATTGACTTTGACATTTGGCTCCCCAATGGGAACTCTTCTTTATTTAGCAATCCAACGGGAAGCCTTCTAGATTGGCATAGATGCCCTTCCATAGATGTGGCAACCAAATCAGAACATCTTGCTACCCCTATTTTAGGGATTCTGAAATAATTGGTTAATTGACTGCTCACTTGGATTTTGACCAGCTGAGTGTCAGTGTGTCAAGAGAGCCAACAATAAGTCTAAACTTGATTTTTGATGTGGATCCTCAGTTTTCTTTGTGTCATAATGAAACCAAAATAGTTTTCATGTCAGGAAAGAAGGCTATCGTGAGACTGATAATTAGACAAGCTACACTGTTAGAAAGCAAAAATGCACGGAGCTTTGCACATTAAGTACATAACATGGTAGACTACTTAACAGCACTGCAGTGGATAATGATAACTCATCTTGAGAAAAAGCTGTCAAACAGACCAAAAACATTATCCAAGATGTAAGCATAGATGCATCAAAGACATAAGCATGTTGTCAAATGGTTTATGATAACTTATAAACCACTGGTATCTCAAAATAGCAGACAGAGGATTATAAACTACCCATGGTCCTACAGAGAGAGGAGACAGATTGAGAGTGAGTGATCAAAAGAAGAAAAGTGTAAAGAGAAACAAACTGTTAAGCCAAAGTATATACGTCATAAATGAAACATGTGGAACTTGTCTTTATTGATGATGTGAGAGCCAACAGCAGTAATAGGAGGACTTATGAAGTTAACCAAAGATCAACTACTCAAATTCAACCAAATTCCTCAAGACTGAGGGGATGGCTCATTACTTTACAGCTTGAGGATGACCCAAAACATACGGCTAACGAAACCATAGGGCTAATCAATGGAAAGTTTGACTTTAAACTTATTGAAGAGGAGACTGAGGGCAAAAAGGCTTCAAAACAAGCAGCAATGGAAAATTCCTGCATTACAGGCCCGGCAGAGCATCACCAGAGAAAATACCCTGCACCACCCAATCTACTACTACTCCTTTAGGCTGTTCCCTTCAGGGGTCGCCACAGCGAATCATCTGTCTCCATCTCACTCTATTCTCTGCATGCTCTTTTCTCACACCAACTAACTTCATGTCCTCTTTCACTACATCCATAAATCTCCTCTT
>JAQMCW010000020.1:12345502-12358759 GCA_030068335.1 Chrysichthys cranchii
ACACTGTACCATTAGAACACTGGAGTGATAGTTGCTGGAAATGGGCCTCTATACACCTCTGTAGATATTGCACCAAACACCACACATTTGCAGCTAGAATAGTCATTTACCACATTAACAATGTACAGCGTGTATTTCTGATTAGTTTAACGTTATCTTCACTGAAACAAACTGTGTTTCTCTTTCAAAAATAAGGACATTTCGAAGTGACCCCAAACTTTTGAACGGTAGTGTGTGTGTGTGTGTTATACAGTACACACACACACACACACACACACACTATATATATATATATATAAATAAAACTATTATTTAGCATGGTCAAAAAATACATTTATAAATAACCTTGATAAATGTCATAATTAAATGAATTAGATTAAATATAATAAGTGAATTCAACCAATATGACATATATGATATATGATTTGGTCACACTGTCTCTCCTTCCTCACTGCTACCATGGAAAGCACTTCAGTGTGCTGTACAAAGACTTTTTCGGATGCAGTTCACTTTTAAAAAAAAAAAAAGTGATCCTGTCCGTAAAGTCCAGGACAGAGACCGGGACAGAGGTCACGCTTTACATTATGCAACATGATGCAGCCGTGCAAGCTGTTTTGTGCTCCTTAAAAAAAACAACAACCCAAAAAAGGCTCCCATTTTAAAAGTCGCCTTGCTTCCACGTCCAACAGGAACCCAAGCTCCCCGAGGATCCTGCGGCCAATTTTTGTGATCTTTGATCCGAAGACAGCAGGCGATGTGGCGTGAGTGCGCGCGCGAGGCGTGTCCGTGTCCCTGGTGAGTGAGTGTCCCGAGCTCCTGACGGCTCCCGTACCCGTGTGTTGTGTAAGAGGCAGTCCCACAGCCAGCATGGCCAAGCTGGAGAAGTTCCCCGAGCCCCCGGCACAGACTCAGATCGTTGATTCGGAGTCGGACTCGGAGTCGGACTCGGAGCGGGACGGCGCTTTGACTCACGCGGAATCTGTCGGGTCCGGCACGAGCTCGGAGACGGGGCGGCGCGCGCAGGTGATCCACAGCGGACACTTTATGGTTTCCTCACCGCACAGTGATCCGGTACCGCGCAGAAGGAGAAGTCACTACGACTTCGATACGGTGAACAAGCCGCGCTGTCAGACCTACAGCTTCGGACCGTTCAGCTCGCGCAGACTGAGCATCGACCCAACGCTCACGCGCCTGTTCGAGTGCATGACACTGGCCTATAGGTAACAGCATGCAAACACACTTCTAAAAGAAAACAACCCAACGCTATCTGCACGACATGGAATAAAAATTAAAACGCTCTTCAAATCAACCAATCAACCAATCAATGAATCAACTAACCAATCAATAAATCAGTCAATCAATTAACCAACCAATCAATCAATGAATCAACCAATCAATAAATCAATCAATCAATCAATTAACCAATCAATCAATCAATCAACCGACCAACCAATCAAACAAGCAGCAATCTTACAAGGTGACATCCTCAAAATAGTCATTTTCTTTCTTTCTTCTTTTTTTGGAAAACAAAACAAAAACAAAAAAAACCCCAACAATAACAAATTGTTAGACTTTCATGTCATGATAGTTCTGCGCTCCAAAAGTAATATATAACCTGTATATCTTTGTAGACTTAAAGACTCTTAAGAAGTGTACTGAAGAGTGTTAGGATTTCTAACTGATTATTTTGCACCTCACACAGACTATGACTATATGAGCAAAAGTTTATGGACACCCGATCATCACACTTGTATGTGCTTTTTTGTTTGTTTGTTTTGTTTTGTTTTTTTTAACATCCTGTTCCAGATTTATTCCCCCTTTGGTGTTATAATAAGTTCCACTCGTCTGGGAAGACTTTGTAGGCCGGCTGTGGGGATTTGGGTTCATTCAGGATCTGATGTTGGGTGAGGAGGTCTGAGGTGCAGTCGGTGTTCCGGTTCATTCCAAAAGTTTTCAGTGATATTGAGGTCAGGGCTTTGTGCAGGACACTCAAGCTGTTCTACTCCATCCTGGGGAAACCATGTCTTCATGGAGCTGGCTTTGGGCACAGGGACATTTCCGTGCTGGAACAGGTTCGGGCTGCTTAGTTCCAGTGAAGGGAAACTGTAAAACTACAGCACAGCTACGCAGTAATTCAATAAAATTGTGTGCTGGCAACATTTCTGGCAACAGTTTAGGGAGAAAAAAAAAACCCACTTTTGTGTGGGCAGGTGTTCACAAACCTTTGGTCATATTGTGTAGAGGTTAGACCCGAATGATGTCATGCGATTTGTATTTATTTATTTAGTTTGGCATAAAATGCATTTAAATTAGAAAATGATTACAGTTTTCTGCCACTGTTTCTTCCAAATGCTCTGCCATATATTTTTGTCATCAGGTAACGTATAGTATGTTCTTGTACTGCATGTTGTCTTATTCCAAAATCTGGCACATTTTAGATTGTGTGCTAATGTAAGCTATTGCTTTTGAAGTTTTAACCTTTTGGAGTGCATTTAAAGAGAGCTTTGTTTTGTACTTGTTACTTTGGTTAACTATAATGTTCTTCATGAACTTGTTTACTTCTGCCGTTATTTGATACTGTAGACAGGCCAACCACAGTACAAGGATTCTCTGGACCGGGTTGAGCTTGGAGTAAGCGCGCCAATGTTTTCGAAACAGCTGTGACATGTCTGATAGAGAGAACGTAGTGAAAACACACAGAGAGGGAGACGGACTTTGGCTGTAGTTGGCAGTGAATCAGTCAGGCAGGGGTTATAGAGTAACTGAGTTTAGGATAAAAGTCTCTCTCTCTTTTTCTCTTGCCTTCTCTCTCTCGAGGCCGTCTCTCAAGACTGTTATGACATTCAAACGGCACTCCATGTTGTCTTAAGCGTCTCACCCCTGTCCTATATATGCTGTTACTCTCTGTGAGCAAAAATTTAAATAAATTACTAAGCAAATAAAACAACAACAACAATCACCGCGCATTGTCATGTTGCCCCGTTGCTGTCCTCGTTATTGTTGTTGTTATTGTTCTAGATTATCAATTATAACTATACATTTTATTCATAGTGTATTTCCCAAATCAGTACCACTTCAGGCTTCAAAATATAGAATGATTAGTGTTCAAGTTTCTTTTTTAGTTATTACGTCTCTCAGAGCATCCTACAATATGAATTTTTTTTTTACAGACTGAATTACACAGATCTACATCTGCAAGACTGCAGTATACGAAATGTATCATGGTATTTAGTTTTGCCCACAAAATGCCACCAATGATTTCAATGATATTTTTATTCAACAACAGACGGAAACAATTTAATCAGAAAATCTACGAACCCCAAACCAACTAGTATAAAAAACAGACTTCAAATTTTAATCAGCTGCGTGAAGTCAGTTTTGTAAAAATACTGGCAATACCTGTGATACTTAAGAGAAGGGTATTGTGATAGCATTGGTCACAATATACTGTATCTCACAAAAGTGAGTACACCCCTGACATATTTGTAAATATTTTATTATATCTTTTCATGGGACCACACTGAAGATATTTGATCCAATGTAAAGTAGGCAGTGTACAGCTTGTATAACAGTGTAAATTTGCTGTCCCCTCAAAAGAACTAAACACACAGCCATTAATGTCTAAACTGCTGGCAACAAAAGTGAGTACACCCCTAAGTGAAAAGGTCCAAATTGTGCCCAATTAGCCATTTTCCCTCCCTGGTGTCATGTGACTCGTTAGTGTTACAAGGTCTCAGGTGTGAATGGGGAGCAGGTGTGTTAAACTTGGTGTTATCGCTCTCACACTCTCTCATACTGGGCACTGGAAGTTCAACATGGCACCTCATGGCAAAGAACTCTCTGAGGATCTGAAAAAAAGAATTGTTGCTCTACATAAAGATGGCCGAGGCTATAAGAAGATTGCCAACACCCTGAAACTGAGCTGCAGCATGGTGGTAAAGACCATACAGTGGTTTAACAGGACAGGTTCCACTCAGAACAGGCCTCGCCATGGTCCACCAAAGAAGTTGAGTGCACATGCTCAGCGTCATATCCAGAGGTTGTCTTTTGAAAATAGATGTATGAGTACTGACAGCATTGCTGCATTGCATTAAATTGATCTGCATGGCTGTCGTCCCAGAAGGAAGCCTCTTCTAAAGATGATGCACAAGAAAGCCCGCAAACAGTTTGTTGAAAACAAGCAGACTAAGGACATGGATTACTGGAACCATGTCCTGTGGTCTGATGAGACCAAGATAAACTTATTTGGTTCAGGTGGCGGCAACCAGGTGTGGAATACAAAGACAAGTGTGTCTTGCCTACAGTCAAGCACGATGGTGGGAGTGTCATGGTTTAGGGCTGCATGAGTGCTGCCGGCACTGGGGAGCTACAGTTCATTGAGGGGACCATGAATCCCAACATGTCCTGTGATGTACTGAAGCAGAGCATGATCTCCTCCCTTCGGAAACTGGGCCGCAGGGCAGTGTTCCAACATGATAACCACCCCAAACACACCTCCAAGATGACCACTGCCTCGCTAAAGAAACTGAGGGCAAAGGTAGTGGACTGGCCAAGCATGTCTCCAGACCTAAACCCTATTGAGCATCTGTGGGGCATCCTCAAACGGAAGGTGGAGGAGCGCAAGGTCTCTAACATCCACCAGCTCCGTGATGCCAGATGGAGGAGTGGAAGAGGATTCCAGTGGCGACCTGTGAAGCTCTAAGTGAACACCATGCCCAAGAGAGTTAAGGCAGTGCTGGAAAATAACGGTGGCCACATAAAATATTGACCTTTTGGGCACAATTTGGACATTTTCACTTAGAGGTGTATTCACTTTTGTTGCCAGTGGTTTAGATATTAATGTGTGTGTTGTTCTTTTGAGGGGACAGCAAATTTACCCTGTTATACAAGCTGTACACGGACTACTTTACATTGTATCAAAGTGTCATATCTTCAGTGTGGTCCCATGAAAAGACATAATAAAATATTTACAAAAATGTGAGTGGTGTACTCACCTTTGTGAGATACTGTACATACATGCATACATCAACTTTGATTATTATTTCAGTGGTGCTGAAAGTTCAAAAATGACTTCTAACTTGCCAAGGCATCTTAACTTCCTGTTAGTGCTCAAAGTGAACTGCTGGCAGCTTCTCTGTGTATTAAACATTGAAAGGGTTTGTCTGACAGCACACATTGGACTGACCAACACACACTTCAATAGGAAAGCCTAAATATAATAAATTCACACACATGTAGACTACAGTGAAGGTGTGCTCATGGCATAAATTTGACTTGAGGTGACTTGGACTACGAGTTGGACTTGAAACACACTAGAAACAATTAAATGTCAAACTGCATTAACACGCTTACTTAATTATTTTAGTAATTAATTACTTTGGATTGAACTATTGGACACCAGCTGAGTATTCAACCCTAACAATCAGAAAAACCGATGAAGTTTCTCAGATGAGTGGAGAAAAAAAACACCCAGAAGTCCCGTTACTGGTGAAATGACCCCCACAAAAAGCTGAACGCGTTCACGGATGATGAGTTGGTGGTAAAACGCTGGGAAGATTCGTTGCTTAGATGAAGCGTTAATTACTTGTTGCTTTGATGTGATGTTTTCAGGGCCTAATTTACAAAAGCGTTTGCATGTAGGTCTAGCACATGCAAAACAGCATTGCTGTAATAAAAACAATGAGCGATTACTTTTGTTTAATATATGTACATGCCTTTGGTGTAATTAAAATTGCTTGGGAAAAAAAAACAAAAAAAACCAAATTAACCTGAATTGTAACCTTCAGCAATGAGTTTGTCTATGGCTATAATATTAATATCAGTACATTTTACGGCTCAGTACTTTGAAATGTTTGCTGAGTTATTTGGAATATTTTACAAATACCCAATAATTTTTTTTTCTTCATTTGACTTGGGTGGATAAATACTAATCCAAAAATCTATAGGTTTTCATCATGTGTCTTTTCTACTGCAAACAGAACAAACTTGCAAGGAAAGCTTGCACAGTCGAGGAAACCTTTTTTTTTTTTAGCTTAAATCAGTGGCACACTGTGGTGTTCGTATTAATAGGAAACAGTGCCACATAAAGCATATTTCAACTTTTTTCTTTCCTTTTTTAATCACTTGCAGTATGCACATAAAGTTGAAGGGGTGGTAATATGTTGTCTTGTAAGCCAGACCTCTATGCTTATTCTAGAGAAAAATACATTTGGTATGTTTTGTCAAAAAAACAAAAAAAAAAAAGCAAACAAAAAAAAACCATGGCCTACTTCCAACAAATCCCCCCCAAAAAACAATTGGAACACCTTTCTCTCACATCCAGCTCTTAAACGTGTGAGAATATCTTGTTTCCCCAAATTTTTGAATAACTTTTACAGATTTCTTTTTTAATCCAGAGCTAATATCTTGCTCCAAAAACAAAAAAAAGTATAATTGTTATAAAGTTCTGTTTCCTGCTGGAAACCAGGGAAGTGCTGAGAGCCAATCAGAGTGTAAACTTAAGATCCAGAAGCTTTTGGCCAGAAAAGTGTACAAAATACATCAAATGCTCTGTATGCCATGGACTGAGACTAACTAATAAGTATGTCGAAACAAATTCCTAGTTTTTATGGATAAATATATTATATCATACATGAGACCTGCATTCCAATATTTGTGAAATTATATGCTGTATATTTCATACATTACCTCCTGTCGTTATGGTACTATACATTTTGGGTTTTATGTGATTTCTCCTTGGCAAGAAGTGCTCTTTATTTGTGCTGGGAATCTTTCTTTCTGTCGATGTGTACAGATTAATAAAAATAAGCATCTTCACAGAATAAACAGCTATTAAATGAGGTGTTTGTTGTAGGGCATTGTAACCCCACTGATAGTCAATTAGAGCTCATTTTCTGCACTTAATACTTCAAACTATGATCCCTAGTCAAAGCTTATATTACACAATGCGTCCAAATGATTGCTAGGACTCAATGCAGACAAAAGCAGTGCATGCCTGTCCAAACACATCCTCACCGTTTGGTCCCTGACAGGGCTCACAACACACACGTACACTGAATAGAGCGGCTTCCTGCGTTGAAGAACCACCACTGAAATTGAAAGAAAAGCCGTCTCTGTCAGCCGGTGAAAAATCGCTTACCCTTTGGACAGGACTTCATAGGCCGCAATCAAGCCATACCACGACGCAGCAATCGTAGCAAATCAAGTCAGCATCTATTAATAATATTTGGTGCACGGGCACATGTCCTCGCGCTGTCAGGCGGCTCGTGATGGAGCGTCGCCTTTATCTCAGCCGTGGCATGCTTCTGTCACTGTGATAAACAATTCCAACTCCAATCTGAATAAAGATCTTTGCAGCAGACCTCTGGGCGACTGTGACCAGCGCCACCTCCCCCCCTGATTTCTGATGCACTGAAATGGGATTCAGAAGGGTCCTCATATTCTCATTCACGCTTTTTTTTTCTCAGGCTATGCAAATTGGCTGGAGACGTGGCCTCACAATAAAGCGATGATGTGATGATCAGAGACAAAAGCCCGAGGGCGAATACTGAGGATGCAGATGAAGAAGAAGAAGAAGAAGATGAAGAAGAAGACCAGAGCCTGAGTCCATTATGGATGTATTTAAAAAGCAGCCTGATAAGAGAGGAAAATTACACACCTTACTTCAGGAAGACTGGACGGATATTACTGCCATAAAATTAAACGCTATTTGCTGGTGAACAATATATCAGCTCGTTCCTTTCAGCAGGAGAAGAAGCTTCACAGGTGTGTGATGGGCCTGCATTGCTTCAGGATACGCAGCATTGTTATATATGAAAGACACTGTGCACTAATTCACAAACTATGCAACTATGTGTTCCTGTCCAAGGGATGTGGTTACCTGTATTCCTTGGAGTTTCCCAACTGTGGGTGGTACATGGCACACCTTGGATTCGATCTGCACCATGGGTGTTCATCTCTGCATGGATCTTTGGGCCTTTTTTCACAAGTTTGACATTTTTTTCATACCAAAAACTGGAGCTGTGCTTTTCTGTTGGCCACCTGCCCAGATCAAGTGTTCCAGGTATACGATCTTAGAAGAAGGGTTCCTCGAGTGTTCTTTATATACTAAAGGGTTCTTAGCTTCCTGAAGCACTTCTGATTGAAACCCTCTTTGTTGTAAGGTTCTACATAAAAGTTGTAAGGGTTCTTCAAGCTCCTTTGGTGGAACTTTTTACATGTGGTTTTTGGTACCTGCTCCATATTAGTGCCAACAAGAACTAATGATAGCAGTGTTGATTATTCCCCTCATCAAGGACATTATTTTTCGTTGTGTGTGTGTTTTAATCTGACTCTTATCAAGATTGGGCAAAACCTACCAAATTGACTTCCATGAACCTTGGTGATGGGGTGTAGTGTGGGCCAAGGAAGAACCGGTTTCATTTTGAAGTGGACCCACGAAAAATTAGTTTCTCTTTCGCTGACATTGGGAGATTTGGGCTCTGTTCAATAGTGACAAAACAAAGCCAATGTAAAAATATGATGGATCCATGGAAATGTACCCCGACATATAAAGTGGTTGCAGTCACAGATTTGTATATCATAGAAGACTCACCTGTTGTCCTTGGCGATGGTTTGCGCTCTCAGACTCTCTCAGACCTTTCTCACACCATTTCACGCAAAACTGAACTGAACAGAAACGCTTTGGTGTGTTTTCTGCTCACGTGGGTGCCAAATTTAAATAGCTTCATTGACTTGTATTTAGTAGGAAGTTTCACTTTGCTATTTTCATCAATATTAGTTCGAATAGAACAATAATTGTTAGTAATTTTGTCCTGGTGATTTTTCCTGGTGGATTTTAAAAACCATTCATTAAGAAGTCTTTGTCAGTAAATTCGTCATAGCCAACACGAGCTGGTTAATCAAATTGCCAATCAGACAAAAGAACCCATAGTTATATTAAAGGAAAATAAATCAGAAATGCTTCTATTGGCTCCCATTGGTTTGGTTTTTGAGTGGGCTGTGGGAAACACCCCTGTCTATGAGCACGGCTTTCATTTATACCCCAGGAATCCCCTGAGGCTCCAGGCACCCCACCTCTCTTTTTTTATTATTATTTTAAAGAATCGTTTTTCTCTGCACCATGACCAATCTGAAAGACAGCCTAAAAAGTTGGCAATGATTTGTGTCCTAACTACCGAACAGCTAGATAACAAGATAGTCAACATTCTATCTCATGCTCAGCTAATTCTGAATGACAACAGCCTAACAGTTTGTGTAAACGGCAAATGTGTTCTTACTTTACTTCATATAATGCTAAATTGTGGTTAGCCTATTTGCTGGGGTTCCTAGCCAGGCAATGCACACAGTAGATATAAGACATGACAAACTTGGACCAAATTTTACAACCCAGAGAGAGAAAGGTTCCTGCATGAACTCTGTCTTGTATTTAAGATGTATGTTGTTTTTATTAGAAGTTTTCTTACAAATCAGTTTTCTAAGGGATCCTGTCAGGGTCGTTTATGTTAGCCAGTTGTTAGCGTTTGCAGCGAAGATAATAAACACTTAGTGAATATGATTCTAAGACCCTATCAGGTTAATACGTATTAGCCAGCTGGCTAGCATTAGCAGTGAAGGTTAAACATTCAGAAATATGACTTAAAAGCCCTCTGTGAAATTCTGTCAATTTAATGCTTGCTAGCTAGCTGGCTAGTGTTAGCAGTGAAGATTATATGACTAGAAATTCTCTCAGAATTGTTTTTTTAACATCAGTCATAAGAAATGACAGTGAAGATTAAAAACATCTGTGAATGAATACCTCTGTCGGGTTAGCAGATTTTGGCTAGCTGGTTAATAAAATCTGTAAAAATCGATGTGTTTAGATGATACTGATTCTGAGATCAAAGCATTACCTCTTGCCCATCTATGGGAAACTCACCAAGTATGACCTCATTTCTGTATATTAATAAAAATTAATGCATTAATGACTGATTTTGTGCTATACTGTATATAAACTCAGAGACACGCCTTCTGTGGTCAATCTGCAGACAGACTTCATTACCAGGGTTTCAGTGAGCATGACCAAGATGCTCCTGGCTCTGAAAGGTTTCATCCACGAGCCATTTGGAGCATGTGCTGCATTCTGTGGAAAGTTGCTACTTGACATTTCCTGCTTCCAAGCACTAAGCGTTCCCTTGCTCAGAGCTTTTAAAAGATGATGTATAAACATAGAAAATGGCTGAGCTTGCCTCATCTGAAAACAGATTCATCTCCCCATCTGCATAGACTGCAAATCGGAGTGAATAACAATCTCACCCCTCAGTTGGGATATCCAGAGCTGAAAGGTCTATGAGTTATTACAGGATCACAAAGTGATATTGTTCTACTTGCTAAGAGAACACAAGGTTTGTGATTAATGTGTCTGCAAGCGTAACAGGTTAAAGTCATATTACCTTTGACTCAACTACACAAACGTAAAACTGGGTTAGATTGAGCGGTCGAACTCTCCCTGTGCGCCAGCGTGTTAGTGTGGTGTTAAATGACATCACCGTCTGTCTGTGATGTTAAAGCTGCTGAATCGTTCGCTAGGTGGAACCCAGCTAATAATTTTAGACTAGGAGAACTGTTTTTTGTTATTGTTGCTTTTTTAATCGTATGGTTCAATGTACATTTCACATGTTCCAGAAAGTTTTCACATTTATTAAACCTTCCTATAACACTGATGCAACATTTTTTGTGGCTGGAGCATTATCACTAACATTTCCATAAAATGTGTTTATTTTGGGGGGGGGATTGTGTGTTGTTGTTTTTTTATCTAATTGAATACATTGTGCGAGGAACATCCTAATAACGTTTGTGAAACAAACCAAGCAACCATAACTTTCAATAAGGAATCAACAAAGTGTCTATAAGTGTAAAAATAAATAACCAGTTTGTTTTACTTAAAAGTCTCAAGCCTAGGCTTTTTTGTCCAATTCAACGGAAATGCGCAAATTAGACTGTTTTTAAAACATAGCAGAAACATTATTTCTGGAGTATCCCATTTTCAACCACCTTCCGAATGTTTAACGTTCTGTGTTAGCTGGAAATGTTCCCATTGAGTGACATCCCGTTGCACTTTTCCAATAGGAGTTACGGGATTCCGAGCTAAATTAAAAGAAGGAACAAGTATAAATAAATATTAGCTCCTGTTTCTAGCTATTGTTTTGCATCAGTTCATCTGACAAAATGGCGGGAACGAGATTCGGTCATAAGCTAATGCAAACCTGGAGAACTGGGGGTCTCTCCTGACCAAAGCGTCTGTAGCCTCCTTACCTTCACATTCTGTTTCTGCAAACAGTTTTGTTAAAGAGGTCGTAAATATCCACACATCGCAGGTGATGCACATGGAAACAAATGTGCGCAATGCATATTGTGATTGAATCTGAATGTTACAATAAAATGCTACTCCAATATGTCTACTTGCATTACATAATTTGACTTGCTCTGCTCTGTGTTTTGCATACATACGGTGGAGGGAAGCTCTCTCTCTTTCATCCTCTCTCTCTTTCTCTGTAACAGTAAAACAATTCACTGATGATTCACCTTGTCCACAGAGGCAGCTAGGGCCGTGCGTATGATTAAAAGGCGTCATGAGATTGATTAGCTGTAAACAAAGTGAAGGAGTCGCGGAGGTGGGACGGGGTGTGGAAGGAGATGTTTCATAGTGTGGCTGAGACCTGAGAGAAGGAGCGACGAAGCGAGAAGGAGGGAAGAGGCAGTGCCCTCTGGATGTCAGCCTCTTTCCACAGAGCAGAAGGTCTGGGAAATATGGAAGGCCCTTCTCCTCATGCTGAGTGGCAGCGGGCTGTGTTGGGATGAGGACGAGGCCGAGGAGGCGTGGGGCGACACGCTGCTGTGACAGGACCAGCGGAGTGAAAAATTTGGCACGCAAACACCCAAATCATGCAGAAATGCCAACTCCGTGTGCCTAACCCATCCTCACCGCTGACAACTGGCACATTGATCACTCTCTTTTCCCTCTCCTCGGTTTCTCTCTCGCTCTTTTGGTCTACCAGCCATTCTTAGACAAGCACGCACATCCATTCTCAATGTTTGTCAAATTGAACAAAAACACTGTGCACAGAAACTGCTATATAGATCCCCATTCTGCTGCATGGAGCAATGATCATAAAGAAGGGGTGTTTTAATATTACCAACTTCCCTCACGTCAGTGGACGAAAGAGCGAAATTGCCCCATGCATATTAAAAACACTTGTCATCAGGACGTCACGAAGGTACAGCGAGGACAAGCGCTACAGTTGTTCCTCTGAGGCCCTTTTCCTCTCAAAAGCGTCAAATTAGATTCAAGAAAATAGCCCTGCGACGCCAGTCCCTTTCTGCGTTGCGTTTTTTGCATATAGAGAAATGGCGCTCATGCAAATGGGCATGTGTTACAGAGACAAATTGGTAAATCAGGTTTGAAATGAAAATTACACCTTGGCGTGAAGAGAACATGGAGATGTGTGTCGTGAGAATTAGGGCCGTTAAAATGTCACGCCTCGAAGGTTGTCGGCCTGAAATAAAGTGCTTGATGAAAGAGACGTATTTCAGAAGAAAGCGTCGCAGACAAATATCCTGCTGCATTTTGAAAACGCTGCTTGGAATATTTGTCGAGAAACTATTCCGGACAGAGCAGTCAGCCTTTCAAAGACGTTTCTGAGTGATGTTTAATAGGTAAACAGATGCAGGAGGCAGAAGGAGAACACTGGGGTTTATGTGACAAAAGTTAGATATCGTCCATGTGTTTAAAATGATCTGCACGATTCAATGGCAGTTAACTTCTGGAAATAAAATGATTCAATCCTATTGTGACTTGCTTTCTTTCATATCATCTGCTCTTAGCATAGCTGTAGCTGCTAACGGTTAACTGAACTTTGGGCATCTCTGTCCTTGGGCTCTTTTTATATGGCAAAGATTAGAGAAGTGGGTTTGGACCAAAAGGTCGCCGGTGCAATTCCGTGGCGCGGCAGGAGAAATGTGTGTGGGGGGGAGTGAACGAACAGTGCGTTCCCATCCCTCCGCATCTATGGCTGAACTGCCCTTGAGCAATGCATCTATTCCCCAACTGCTTCCCGGGCGCCGCAGTGTGTGGCAGCCCATTGCTAAGGGTATGTGTGTGCAATTCTCACTTGTGTGTGTGTGTGTGTGTGTGTGTGTGTGTGTGTGTGTGTGTGTGTGTGTGTGTGTGTGTGTGTGTTTTTGTGTGTGTGTGTGTGTGTGTGTGTGTGTGTGTGTGTG
>JAQMCW010000020.1:12358859-12370530 GCA_030068335.1 Chrysichthys cranchii
CCTTAAAATCATCAGTTTATTTCATTTAGGTTTATTTTTCTATAATTAAGGTGATTTTAATTTTATTCTATGTTTTAATGGCCACACATAAACCCATAATACACTTTAAAATCATGTTTTGAGGCTGAAACACATTCGTTCTATTTACATTCATTTCAATGGGAAACACTGATTCAGGTCGCAAACAAATCAGGACACGAACAGAGTCTCGGGACGGATTAAGTTCATGACTAGAGGTTCCACTGTATCTCATTCAGGTTATGTTCTTCCTGGGATAAGCTCTGGAGTGATGAATAAAAACATGTAACTGATGCAATCGCATGTTTCCCCCTAGTTCTAGATGCAATCGCACTTTTTTAAGTCTGCATGTGTTTTACACTTTTTCCAACTCTATGATCACATTTTGCTCAGTGTGAGAGAGCATAACTTTCAAGCCTGGTGTCCCCCCCCCCCCCCTTTTAGTCTGTATTGAGTTTTGAAACAGAGATGGGCATGATGTATGTAGTTAATCATAACATGTAGTCATGTACATTAAATCCTCCAGTCAGGGAATCCCAGTAGTGTAGGTTTGTAATGAAAACCACAGCAATAACTCTTCAAACGGAGAAACGTTGGTTGGTTAGTGGGCCAGTGTTAAAAGCATGGGTGCACTTTATTGCAAGTGGGCTTTCAAAAGGGATTAGCTGGTGGCTGAACTTGTGGTGAACACAAAACCACAACTATAATAACACGATGTCACTTTTTTTTTCCTCCTGAAATCCATCAGTGGAAATAACGCTGGTCCATACCTTAAAGAGATTTCAGGGAAAAAAATATCTTCATAATATCTCTGGCAAGCATGGGAAACAGGTGTGTTAGCAGCTTGGATTCATTGTACTGGAGTCTTGAGTGTTGATGAGAGTAGTCTTGCACTTTCTGTGGTCTGTAGCCTCTGAGGGAAACTTAAAGTTAAAACAAGCGGACTTAAACATGGTCCCTTTTGTTCGAAATATGGATTTATAGAAAACTGTTGTATAACGGAGCTGTTGGAGCTGATTGTAAAATTCGAGCAAAGGCCCTGTTTTTCTTTCGAGTTTCATATAGAATGAGACCAAGGTTACGCAGGACATGTAGAGAGTCCTGGAACTATGAGAGTTAAATCATACTATCGCAGTAAAAAAGAAAACAACTTTAGAATAGCAGTGTCAAAGCAATCGCTGCTACATGATTTCTAGAGACTGTGTCTCTCCTGAGCTTTTTTGCAACCACCAAGTTTCTCAGTTAAGCAGCAGGGCACATAAGTTACTACACACAGGCATCTGGAAAATAAATAGAAACCCCTAATTACATTTCATCCATGCGGACACCGCCTGCTGCTTCAAACGTGTTAATATATTATTATTTTTCATTTCAGATTACAGTATGTTAATTTATATATTTATAGTGACTAGCCGTGCCGCGGACACCAGAAGCAAAAGAGTTGTCTGATGTTCAAAGAGTTTGTATTGTGGGTCAGTCTGAGGGTGGACTTAGCCAGCGTATGATTGTACAAAACCTCGGGATTCCTCTTGTTCCAGTCAACAGAGTGATTGTACAGTTCAAAAGCAAAGCAAAGGAATCACCAGCATCCCGCTCAGGTCGACCTGGACCCTCGGACAGGGGTCTTCAGACTGTTGAGCGGATTGTTGAAAAAACTCCCCGTTGTAAGGCTGCTGATGTTGCAGAGTCGGAGCTCCAAGTGAGTCAGAGTCCTCCTGTGAGGAATCTCCATCAACTTGCCTACTATGGCTACTATGGAAGGAAGTTTCCAGAAAGAAATTTTCGCAAAAATGATGGCGTCTGTTTACTTTTGAGATGTCTGTGTAAAGGTAAATCATATAGCCTTGGCCACTGAACTGAAGCTCTGGTGCCACTCTGAGAATATTGTAAGACTTAAGGAATGCATTAAGCATTACAACAGTGCCCTAATTTTTATGGCCTATTTTAATAGCGTACATGATTCTAATCCATAAACGAGGCAATCACAAGTTCTTTGGATGGCTATGTAGTCATAGCTAAATATCACTGATGATGCTAGCTTTCCTGCTTCTCTTCTAACGTGTAATTTTAATTTATTCTTTTATTCTGTCCTTTCTTCCTTCAGATGTCCTTATTTTCTTTCCTGCACGAAATGTGCCATTGGAATATAATATAATTTAAAAATATACCTTGCAAGGAAGGTGAACGCATGAACGACTCAAGTCAGGCTGTCTCCTTGACACTTGAACTAAAGTGTAAGGCATTATACCCGTCTGGCTTTTTCCTCTAATGTTCACTTTGTGATTAAAAACAAGAAGTTCCCATTGTGATAAAAATAGGCTCTCTGGACTCATCTGCATTTCTGGGTTTCTCCACAAACATACGGGTGTGTGTGGCCCTCCACCCGTTCTCGATGATAACCCCCAAAAGTATGAAATGGATCTCGAAGGAGTTAGGCCTTCATACTGCCTAGAACTCCATTACTAGCAGAGAGGCTTTTCAATCCAAAAAACAGCTGTGCTGCAGGCCTCGTGCTGAAGGAGGGGGGAAAAAACCCTCGGACGTCCCTTTAGAAATGCTTTCTTGCTTTTCTCTCCCATTTTTATCAGAAATATAGAAATACCCACCCAGTTCTGTCATGTGTGATTGGTTCTCCTCCAAGTATGACATGCTACAACTCATCTGGTTCTAGTTAGGGTGGAGCACCCTGTGGAGATGAAATGAACACAAATGTCATTACAGAATCGATAAAGCCATTTTAGCCTGTTTGGACATACATGGGAGACAAAAACGGGTACTTGTACTTGAAAGTCGTCTCCAGAAATTGGCATGCAGCAAGTGCAATTCGATGTAAACACTTCAGCCATCTACCCAGCAATTGCTCTTACAGAACTTTCACTCCCATCTACCACAAATTTCCCCGTTTCCTAGTTGTAGCTGTGTAAAGTAATAATTGCTTTAATGCAAGGGCTACAGAGTGTTGTCCGCTGGGACATTACAGTAGGCTACTGCTGGAAATGAGTGTTGTGTCCATAGCCTGTACATGCAGGAACCAGATTAAAATCAAACAAACATGGGCTAACTGAAGGATTTGATCAGTCTTGCATTGCTGCAGTTAAGATTCAGTGACCCTTATTCATCAAAGTCCTGTAAAAGCGAGCACAGATTTTAGCATCAGGATGATGTAAGAATGAATATGAAATCAGGTAGAAAATTGAACCATTTTCTATTCCATTCCGGCACATGGGCGTTTTCATTCAGGACGAATAGAGTTGGCTTATTTCTTCATGATTAGCAATGTCGTCACTTTGTCACCTTGTGACCTCACACGTGCAACCTATAAAAGGCCCCCGCTATGTCACACTTGTCTTCTTGCCCATTATTGTCTTATATTGCAAGGAGTTGATGAAGTAGATTCAAGATGATGAGTGAAGTCCTCTTGAAGCTCTGAGTGTGTGAAGTGCTCTAGTCCTTTGATTTTTGCTTTTGCTTTTATTGTTGCACATCTGCACTGTCAGAGACGACAGTGCATTATGGTTAATAGTGCTTCTAATATTTGACTTATTACTAATTTGGCCACAGTTGATTATGTTACCGAACAAAACACACGGCCTATTGTTTAAGCTTGTGTGTAGCAGTGTGGGTGCTTTGCACCCAGAGTAACTAACCTTAACGTTATAGCTTGTGTGAATTGCTGAAACGTTCGTGCATTGTATTTCAGCCAGCATTGTGAATGATTTGTTCTGCCAAACTCAGTGGAGCTTGACAATAGACACAATCAATGCCCAAATTGTTTGCTAGTCTGAACCTGGAAGCTGAACCCTAAACCATGCTGAAGAACTAGGAAACGTGAAAAGCAGGTGCAGAATTAAATCAGGAGCGCTGAAGCAGAAGACTGACTTGACCAAAAAGTTGGATCCTCCATCCAACATGGTTGGCCTTGTCCATTTCACGTACGTTTCACTGATGAGCATTTATACAGATT
The DNA here is from genome assembly GCA_030068335.1 of Chrysichthys cranchii. Classification (NCBI taxonomy): domain Eukaryota; kingdom Metazoa; phylum Chordata; class Actinopteri; order Siluriformes; family Claroteidae; genus Chrysichthys; species Chrysichthys cranchii. The sequence continues at coordinate 12,362,842 of JAQMCW010000020.1, forward strand.
GGTCCTCTTGTTAGTAGTAAAAAGCAATAAAGCTTTGTACATAAGACTCTAATACAGACAGTCAAAATGTAGAAGAGATGATACACTGGTTTGTTAAGCCTATGACACACTGTATCACTAATACAGTGGAACACTTGTTACTGGCACTGGAAAAAACTGGAAATAATACTACAGGCCCAGTGATCTTATAGACATCATGTGAGTTATTTCAAACAGGACTGATAATGCAGATGAAGTGACAAGTTTGGTTGGCTCAAATGACATTGTCCTAGCCTGGCAAATACATGCTGCATCAGATGCCTCTGGTACCTGGGACAAGTCTATGGTGCACAGTTCCAGGAAGTGTTAAATGATCACGTTCCTACGCCTGAGGAAGAGAACAAAATGTTTGATGCAAAAGACTGCCCTGGGGTGCTTGTCTGCATCAGCGTATTATTTCCATTGCAGTTGTAGCGTGAGGCTGCCCGCTCCTCTGGGTATGTGTGCTCACTTCTCACTTGTGTGTGTGTGTGTGTGTGTGTGTGTGTGTGTGTGTGTGTGTGTGTGTGTGTGTGTGTGTGTGTGTGTGTGTGTTCACTACTTGGATGGGTTATATGCAGAGAGTAATTTCCCATGGGGGTTAACACAGTATCCAAAATTCCCCCTAAAAAATCCAAATATACTCTCACCAGCCACTTTATTAGGAACACCTATACACCTGTATATTCATACAATTTTCCAGTCATCTAATCATGTGCAAAAATCAAGACAACACAAGACCTTCATTTAATGTTCACACCAGACCTCAGATTTCAGTGACTTCATGTGATTGTTGCAAAATGGTGCAAAAATAATAATAAAATAGTGAGATAGATAGATAGATAGATAGATAGATAGATAGATAGATAGATAGATAGATAGATAGAGGTTCTGTTAATGACAAAGATCAGACAAGAATGAGCAGAAGGGTTGGAGATGACAGGAAAGCCATGGTAACTCAACGTCAGGGTTAGGAGTCAGATCTAAGTGCAGGCAGGTCGCTTTTATGTGAGACATGAACAAAATAAGCAATAAAAAGACTAGGAGCCTATACATGAACTATAGACACAAAACCTGCGTGAGTAACACATAGAGACATGTGCGTGACACATGTGCGTGATCAGTGGGGCTGATGGGTAGTGTCGTCCTGCGCTGAGTTAGGTGATAACACGATGCTTATATAATCACTCTTTACAACCGTGCTGAGCAAAAAAAGCATCTCAGAATGTATAGAAGTGGCACGGCCTTGGTGTGGATGGGCTACAATTGCAGAAGGCCACATCGTTTCACTCCTTTCAGCCAAAAACCAGAATCTGAGGCTACAGTGGGCACAAGCTCACCTTTGGGATGTCTTAGAACAGGAGCTTCGCAGCGTAAATGTACACCTGGGATAGCCACTAGGAGCCTGAGCAGAATAAACCAGTTACTGAGGGCACTGGATAGTTATTTAGAGTGGGAAAGAGTGAGGGAGAGATCGAGAGCGAGTGTAAGGGAGTGAGGCAGAAATCACAAGTTAAAATATGAAGTTTATTACTTGAATTGAATAAATGACATTAGACAATGGTGTTCAAAGTTAGTGCAGGATTGGCCTCCGTCTCACACACCGTAACTTGTACCTCATGGCATTGGAATACATACACAGTCATGGAGCACTTACCCCTGCAACGATAGCTCTCATCATAGCTGTATCTTGGGTTAAACCTGCTTCACTTGTAAAGTGCCAAATGAATCAAGGTAAACCTATTTTAACATAAACTCTAGTGTGGATACAAAAAAAAATAGCATCACATGTCTGCTTCAGTGAAAAGAAAGTGATGCTACTTGTGTGTCCTCAACATAGCTACAAAGGTAATGTATAATCACATAAATATGACTAATCTGTAATGACATTTTGTGCAATTTTCGGGGAAATAGATGGTCCGGATTATGGTGTGAACTTTCACTCTGACTGAGGAAGTGAGTAGGCGACTGACTTAGTACATGAGCTATTGAGTTGGCAGCCTTAAGCAAATAAGTAATGAATGAGTGAAGAACGGAGACGGAGTGAATGAGGGAGGACGCGAATAAGTGTGTGACACTGACGTGAGCGAGAAGGTGAGCGTACAGACGGGTGAGGGAGATAGCGTGTGATGGAGAGAGGAAGTGAGAATGCAAGTCACGAAATACAGTAAATGTGCAACCGGGTGAGAAACGGAGCAAACAAGTGAGTTTGTGAATGAGTGAGGAAGAGAGAACGTGCATCACTGATTTAGTGAGAACATACGTAAGAGAGCAAGCGAGGTAGTGAGTCTGTGGGAGGAAGTGAGAATGAGTGGGTGAGCAAGTCAGGGTGAGGAAGTGCGTGAAAGGTTGATGGAGTGAGTGAATAAAAAAATCGTGTGAGTGAATGAATGAGGGCATATGTGAAAAAGACTAAAATTGAGACAGTGAGTGAGAAAAGGTGTGAGTAAAAATGGCAAGTGAAAATTCCAATGAGTGAGTGAGTGAGGAGGTGTGGGAGAGAAGTGGGAGGAGTGAGTGAGAGGAGTGAGAGAGAGAGGAGGTGTGAGTGATTAACTAAGTGAGTGACAGAGTGAGTGAGTGAGTGAGTGAGTGAGTGAGAGGAGATATGAGTGAGTGAGTGAGTGAGTGAGTGAGTGAGTGAGTGAGAGGAGATATGAGTGAGTGAGTGAGTGAGTGAGTGAAAGGAGGTATGAATGAGTGAATGGAGGCATGAGTGAGTGAGAGGAGATATGAGCGAGTGAATGAGTGAGTGAGAGAATATGAGTGAGTGAGTGTGAGGAGGTATGAGTGAGTGAATGAGTGAATGAGAGAATATGAGTGAGTGAGTGTGAGGAGGTATGAGTGAGTGAATGGATGTATGAGTGAGTGAGTGAGTGAGTGAGTGAGTGAGTGAGTGAGAGGAGATATGAGTGAGTGAATGAGTGGTGGTATGAGTGAGTGAGTGAGAAGAGATATGAGTGAGTGAGTGAGTGAGAAGAGATGTGAGTGAGTGAATGAGTGAGTGAATGAGAGGTGGTATGAGTGAGTGAGTGAGTGAGTGAGTGAGTGAGAGGAAATATGAGTGAGTGAATGAGTGAGTGAGTGAGTGAGTGAGAGGAGAAATGAGTGAGTGAGAGGTGGTATAAGTGAGTGGGTGAGTGAGTGAGTGAGCGAGCAAGTGAATGAGTGAGAGTGTGTGTGAGTGGGCGAGTGAGTGAGTGAGCGAGCAAGTGAATGAGTGAGAGTGTGTGTGAGTGGGCGAGTGAGTGAGTGAGAGTGTGTGTGAGTGGGTGAGTGAGAGAGGAAGTGTGAGTGAGTCAGTGAGTGAGTGAGTGAGTGAGTAGAGGTGTAAGTGGATGAGTGAGAGATTGAGTGAGTGAGAAGAGATGTGAGTGAGTGAGCGAGTGACTGACTGAGTGAGTGAGAAGAGGTGTGCGTGGTGAGTGAGAGAGAGGAAGTGTGAGTGAGTGATTGAGTGAGTGAGTGAGTGAGCGAGTGAGTGGACACCTCTGGCCTGCTAATCTCCGGCGCTCGGTGCAGCCTGAGGCCTGACAAATGACCTTAATGAAATTGGACAATTCAGCATACATGCATAAAGCAATGTTAAATATTGATGCGCTAGATTACCCGCGTGCTGGCTGTTCAGACGTTTAATATTTTAAGTACCTGACACCCTACGCCTGATAAATGCCGGCGCTGAAAATTGTTCCACGTTAGTTTTGTCATGAACGTGGCAGTTAGTGGACGGCGGCCGCATAAGAAGACTTTGATCCGTAACGGAGCCGCATGTTCCTCCACGCAACAAGAAAAAAAAATGAATTCTTCACTGCATCCCACAATAGGCTTTCTGTTCCATTGATTCATTATTAAATCTTACTGCTAGGCATGTGGAATTAAATAAAGGCGATGGGTTTTAACTTGTACAAGAGTATCAAAGGAGGTTTATTAGTTTCCTCAAGCGTATTCTCCTAGAAGAGCAAAAATCATCCATCAGTTCCAGCATTCAGGATACACTCGCTGTAGTCGTCATCTCTGATATTAATACTGTAAGAGGAACGTTCTCCATCGCGTCCTCTAGCAGTGTTTAACCTCCTTAACTCCAGGGGAAATGGAGATGATTACACACTTCCTCTCCTCACTCTTATAACGTCATATTAACGCTAATCATTTCACATTGTTTGCAGTGTTGCTACCGGATAATATTAATAAGCATTAAGCCTTTTGAAAGTGTTACGAATTGGCAAACTCTTTTACAGGAAAATCACATACGGCATGAACACGTGAGGCCATTGTTCACATATGAAACACAGAGTCTGATGATTTTCTTCTTCTCCTTTACGTAACGCTCACCGGAAGTTTATTATGAAGGCGCAAGAATGTTTTACTTAAGACTGAGTTTAAGATAGGAGGCGGAATCAAAAACTAAAGGCAATTTTTACACGTATAAAACAAAAGGCAAAGCATAGAGTGGAGACATCCGTCTTCTCAAGCGAAAAAGAAAAGTAAAAGGCAGTGCTCCCCCAAGAAAATCATGTTAATGTTCCTTTAGGACATGAAGGATCCTATTTTGGCACGTTTCCAAGCACATGGGCAAACAGTGAACAGTCCATCGCTGCGAAATGAACTTAAACCTGCAATTCGCAGTAAAAGAAGAGGAACGCTGTCCAAAACAGTCTTGCTGCACCATGACAGCGCACGTCCTCATACAGCAGCAGGGACAGTGGAGACAGGGCAACGGATCAGGTCCGAGTGTCTCCCACGCCCTTCTTACAGCCCGGATCTGGTGCCGAGCCGTTATCACATCTTCGGTCCACAGAAGGAGGCGCTGCGTGGTCACAGGTTCACCTCTGATGCTGAAGTAAAGGAAGCGGGGCTCACCTGGCTTCGAGAGCAGGCGAAAAACTTCTTCTCTGCAGGAATCCAGAAGCTAGTTGGATACAATACAACATATGTGTCGTCTTGCGTGGGGTCTGTGTGTAAGAGTGAAGTGTTTACTTTCTCACAGTTACTTCTATTAAAGCTGTGTAATGGATTTTGCCTTTACTTTTTGATTCCACATCGTATGTTTATAGCTCTATAAGAAAGCGACACATCATAAATCATCATCCACTGTTCACTTGAATCGTCTAAAACGTCAGCAAAGCAACTCATTTCATTAAATGGCAACCGCTGTTGAGTGTTCTCGTCGCTTAATGACTAACACCTGACGCTGAGTCAGTTGATACGGTATTTCGATTGGGTTATCGTCCCTAATGATTTCCGAAAGCATGAAAACTAATCATGAAAAATATTTGTGAAGAATGATATGATCACGTATGACAAATCTGTGTTGTCGTTTTTTCCCGTGATTGTGAAAAATGACTAACGTACAGAATTAGTAACAGTAATTGGAAGAGGAAGAAAAAAGAAGAAGATGAAGATCTACAGAAGGGTGAAAGGTTAAACAGTGTGACTATCCTAACCATCACCTAAAAGGACACGTACTAAAAAACACTCAGACATCAACCTGCATACAAACCACCAATGACCAAAAACCAGACAGCAGCACAACAACAACAACAACAACAACAACAACAACAACGAGAAACCCCCACACACACCACAGCGGAAGGAAATGTCTGCAAAGCGACTCTAGAAACAAAGGTACTTTATTACTGTATGGTATTATAATGTTTTAGCGAGGCACTGTGATTTTCGTTTTGATTTAAAAAATAAAATAGCTAGCTCGTCTCCCTTTTCTCCTGACTGCATTAAGTAGTGCCCTCCGAATATAACCCCCTTACAAACGCCTCATAAAGATAACACGCACACCAATTATTCAAATCCTTTCAGATCTGGGCACTCAAAGCAATCGGTTAATGTCTTAAAAATCAATTTCGTTCCCACGCGGGCCGGCAATTGAATGCCCCGAGAGCAGGCAATTATTAAACACACACACAGACTAAATCCATAATTAGCACGATGGTAATAAAGCCTGTGCACTCGGAGCAGGAACTGTTAAGCAGTCGACGTGGGGATGAAGAGGAGGAAAAGGAGGATGAGGAGAGGAAGGGAAAGGAGGCCAAGGGGCGGTGACACTCAAAAGGGACGACCCTGAGAATCTCATTACGGCGTACGCCCAATGAGGCCTCCGGGATTTGCATACAGAAGACAGACCAAATAAGGTCATAAATCAGCATCCCATATTCAAATGGCTTTTAGGTTGGAGTGGTGGTGGTGGTGGTGGATTTGGAGGTGGGGAAGTCCGCCTGGTGTGTCCTTTGAAACCTCATATCCTCTATGGGGTGTGTGTCTGGGTGTGTGTTGAGCAGCGTAGCCCCTAACGCCAGAGCGTTTATGTAGATACGGCTCGTTGCGTTGCCCAGGGACAAAGACGCCGCCTCGATAGATCAATACCGCGCAGATGGCACGCATCTTTGTCAACTCATTGCCATCTCTGTCTTCTGTCACACTGGAAGGTCGTATCTTAGTGCGTCAAAAGAAAAAACTCCCCACTCCGAATCTTATTTTCTCGCAAATATGCTAAGTGGGACTCATCTCATAATGGAGGCTGTTTGCTTAACAGCTATATTTATATTATACTCAAGAGTGTCCAGGGCAGCACACATAGTTACATGCCTACAATACACCCAATACACACATTAGGTTTCTAGGACGTGAATTCCAACAACAAAAGTTTGTATCTCCGTAAGACCAAGTCCGAATAACCGCGAGGGGGTTTGCACTTCGCACACTGTCAGCTTTCTCACCTACGTCGAGATTTCCTATAAAGGAAAACAAAACATGTGACGGGTTCCACTTTTACATCTGCGTCTGGAATTCGCACTCTAAGTTATATGCAAATAGCAATCCATCAATCAATTTGTTAGCCCCTCAAACCTACCATCAGAAGGGCAGCGGGTGTGAAGTGTGTAACACCCCCCACCCCACACACACACACGCCACATCAACACCCAAGACTCTGCAGACTCTCAGGGCTCTCAGGCATAATTAATACAGAGCCTGCTTCTATTACTTGGTTTGTTTAACTCATCTCCGAACTGAGGGCGAGATGTCCTTATTTGAATCACTGCACAAAATTCACTTGTTCAACATCGCTGAACTTGGTCTCATCACAGCGGCGAGGCTGGGAGGCGGCAGGATCCGTCTTTTTTATTATCAACCTTGTGCCGCCTGACAATGTCATTATTTCTGTCTGGACATATCGCCATGCAAATGCACTTACTAATAATGAAGGTTGGGGCTTTACAGCTTTACAGACGACTCAAGATAAATATATTCATAAGGTGGTGCATGGTAGGAAATATGACCAAAGTGACATGTCATTTGTTTTTGCTTCTTGCTGTTTTCCAGAAAGATTGTGTGACCCACACTCCTACGTTTAAAAGGTCATTTCCGCGTGAAAAGATCATCCGTTTAATAATCAGTAGAGGAAATCTGATAGCTTGGAGTTCAGAAATTGTCACCCCTTTTTTTGTTGTTTGTTTGTTTGTTTGTTTGTTTGTTTGTTTGTTTTTCAGAATGGAACAAGTTTAGTCAGTGATCAATGCTAAAGATACTTACAGTGAATTTCAGTCGTGTTTTTTTTTTAATATACAGTGAAACCCCGCAATATCGCGGTTCACCTATCGCGGGTTCAGTGCATTGCGGATTTTCAAATTTTGATTCGCGGAATTTTTTGGCTTTCGC
>JAQMCW010000020.1:12393113-12408207 GCA_030068335.1 Chrysichthys cranchii
TACATACATACATATACTTCTAGATATGTTTATAGATTAATAAACTTTTATTTGAACCTTATATACTGTAAAGCTGCTTTGTTATAAAGCATGTATACGCTATATAAATAAAATTTAATTGAACTTATTCTATATATACACACACACACACACACACACACACACACACACACACACACACACACACACACACACACACATTAAATTGAGGTCTTATACAAAAGCTGGAACATTAATGCTTTTAAGGTTGATTAGCAATTTTCTTTCTTGTATTATTCTTTCAGTTATTCTGATTGTTCCTCAAGCTCTGATTCCTTTTTCAGGACTTTAAATTTTTTTTTTTAAATTGATAATATTTATAACTCGTGTTAAATATTTACGTCTACAACTTCCTGAGATTTCAACTCCTCTGAGAGTTCATTCCTATAAATTTTCTTTCTTTTTTTTTTTGATCACTTTCCCTCTGTCTGTTCTTAACCTCTTGAACTTCGTCACTGATTGCAAACTCTCACTCCTCGCTCTCATGGCTTTCATATTTCATTAGATACCTTTATGTCGAACTTAAGTTGTCATATTAATAAACCTTTTCCATTCAGATTGATCAAGTCGGTCAATTTCAGGATGTAACTTCAGGTGGGGATTGAAATATGATCAGCCTGGAGTGGAGGTGTTTAATTAAAAAATATACATTTTCACAATGGCTCTGTGTACTTGAAATATAACCTATTAGAACATACTAGAAATATGATAATCGAGTGCTAATGACTTAAAATGTAATCCGCTACTTTAGTGAAGGCCATCAGCACAGCAATCATGCTTAATATAAAAAAAAACAAAACATAAAAAACGTCAAGAGACTTTGTGTTCAAGCATAGGTGTAAAATTAAAAAAAACCTTAAAAAGTGAACTTAAAAATCAAAAGGAACACAAATTGTGATATCTCTCCTTACAGTATGCACCTTATAGCATTATTGCCATCTTATCTTATTATTTATGATTTCAGTAAATCAGAGCATTTGCAAACTCCAAAATCTTAAAGTGTAATGTGTATTTTGCAAATGTAAAGAAAGTAAATGCTCACCGTGGCAATGGGGAAAAACTGAATATTGAACAAGAAGATGAACATATGAACATATGCATGTATAGGGGTGTGTGTGTGTGTGTGTGTGTGTGTGTGTGTGTGTGTGCAGGTGTGTTTGAGGCTCACGATTACTGAACAAACAAAACCGACACGACTGTATGGTGAGAAGTGTCAGACACTGAAAGTGTGTATTGTAGCGCCCCCAATGGGCCAGAGCTCATCTTCTCAAACAGAAACACACTCCTCAGGACATAAAGAACATCGGTTATACCTTTTTCTGATGAGTACACACACACACACACACACACACACACATACACACACACACACACACAAAACAAGCACTAGATTTGTGAAAAACAAAAACTGTAAAAGTCTGGTCTGTTTTCAGACACAAAGTCAGTGTTTGTTTGACTGTCAGCTTAAAGGAGCTGGATTCATATTTACACAGTTTTACACCAAATACAGACAATCTTTTTTTTTTGGTTTGTATTCTGCTGAGTCTAGAGTTAAATATCTGCCTCAAACCACATGCAGTTCTTCAACGATATCACTCTGACATGCCGGCGTGATTTTATGACACACTGTAACAACGTAATCTCCAGCAGAGACGTGATCTACACTCACTGTGTAGCTGAACACTGTAGCTTAATGGCAGCCATCTTGAGAACCTGGAATCACTTGTAGAGTAGTTTGGCATCATTCCAGGGTCTGGGTGCCAACTCCAAAATCTGACACAGGAATTTCAGTTTTGTGTTTGTCTGTCTTACAGATTTTACACACCTAGATTCGAAACAAAGTCTTTAGTATGTACAGTTCCTGTCGATTCTCTTTACTTCGTTGAGAGATTCTTGACATAATGTGGATTACTACCTCGACACCACACAGCTAATGATCTCAGACACATTAAGAAGGCACGAACTTCCACTAACTACCTTTCAACAAGTCATACCTGTTAACTGAAAAGCATTCCAGGTGACGACCTCATGAAACTGGCCGGTTAAGGTAACGATAACAGTGTGCAAAGCTGCCGTCAAGGGAGACGCTACCTTCTTTGGAGAATCTAAGATATAAAACTCAAGCTATAAAATATTACAGATATTTTGGGGGGGGGTTTAACACTTTCTTTTTTGTTTATTACATATCTCCATATATGTTATTTCACGAAGTTTTTGACTTCAGTATTGTTCTACAACGTAGCAAATCGTTAAAATTAAGAAAGGCCTCTGAATGAGTAGGGGTGTACAAACTTCTTACTGGTACTGTGTGTATATTTTCATTTGTGCAACTCTTGCTTTCAGTTATGAAAAATTTTGGGATTTTGGTTTTGCGTCGAAATAAATATCTACAAAAAGCTTTTTGTAAGGGGAGGCAGTGACGAAGGGGAAACTTGAATTTATAAATCAGTCAATCAGAGCAGAATTTTAAGATAAAGTTGTATATCTTAACATTTGTAAATATGGCTTCTTACTGTGGTGCTTCTCATTTTACATCTGTATCAAAACAAAATAATGTATTAAGATTTTAGCTAAGATTGCTATTTGCAAGACGTTAAACATGAAACATGTCTCAGCGCATCGATTTCATTCAAGTCATTCAGGTTACTTTGGAAAATCGTGTGTGTGTGTGTGTGTGTTCGATTTTTATTTATTTATTTATTTATTTTGCACTGAAGTGTTCCTTTAACAGCTCTGCACTCGGATTGGATTCTGCTTCACTTGTCGAGCGTGTGCTTCTGACAAATGCATAGATGTAAATGATTACAGCAGCGCTGTGTGTGTAAGCAGAGAAAATAACAGCCGTTTAAACGTGCCTTGATATTGATATATTTGTTGAAGTTTCTTCTTTTTTTTCACGCCTGCTTTTCTCGACTTGAACGCTACAGTTTGCATACTGTTAGGACAAAACGAAGCAACAAAGAAACGTAATTTATAGCAACGGGACATTTAGCCTGAGGTTTCGCACACGCCTGTGAATTTTTACAAACAACTCGAATCAATTTCAAGAGAATGTTTACGTCTCTCTTTCTGCGTGATGTATTAAATATACCCTAATAACCTGTATGCACAGGTTATATAACCGATTTCATATCCTCTCAGCAGCTTTTACATTCCTCTCAGCTGTTGCCTTCTTCAAAACGGCTCTGGCGACCAAGAAGATCATGCCAAAACTGATTGGGGGATACGCCACATTGATAGAAATTGATGAATTGTACGATAGAGGTACACTGTTTTCCTTACCCCCCCCCCTTATCTCCAGCTGTATTTGAAGAGGTGTGCGACAGTGCTGTGTGAAAAAAGGACCAATCTCTGGAGTCATTAAGGTGCTCGGGAGTAAAGAGAGAGAGAGAGAGAGAGAGAGAGAGAGAGAGAGAGAGAGAGATGTCTGAACATCTCTGAGAATTGCCTACCAGACTTAAATATGCAATATTAACAATAATAAAAAATAATACGCTGGACGATTAAGAGGTTAAAAGGGTCTGATTAGAAATATTAATCTATGTTAAACTGATCTTTTTTTTATTATTATTATTATTATTATCGACACATTTACGGTGTACGACGACAATCTCCATTTGCACTATAAACATTTATTCAGTTTTTGTCCCTCTGTGCAACCAGTCGACGTGTCCATGTAGATCTGAAGGCTTCCTTTTAAAGATACTTAGTAGAAACCTTTTATGAAGCTGAAACTCCGCACCACAAGCATGGCTCGACCTGAACTGCCGTCCTTGAAGGTACGAAGAAGGCGCGCATCAAGACTCGACTCTGAGTTATACAGAGTAAAGGCTATTCACTAAGCCTGTAAACAAGCGAAAACAAACGTGCGCTGGTTTCTTTGCTGGGCTACGTAACTCTCCCCCTAACCCTTACGCTAACATCAGGGTTTTAGCCTGATGCCACTCTTAGACCACGGTGTATGGATATGACTCCTGGACGTCATGCTGGATAAGGGTGCCTAATGTCTACAGGCTCTAAATGTAAATGTACAACTCTTAACTGTGCCAGGAAACCTTAGAGAACTCTGTATGAGGTGCCAGTAAACCAACATATTACAGTGGTACGCTAGGTAGTGCACTTATCCAATTACGGACCAGTTTCCTAGAAACGTATAATCATCTTAATAATAATCATAGAGAGAGTGTACAGTGCGATGCCAGCTCTAGCATTTAATGATGATCTTTGTCTTGTGAAGCTGAGCAGACCACAAGAGAGGCACGACTGACCCAAACAGATCAGCGACTGGGTTGGATGCTTTCTTACCTCTGGATAAAAACCTTTGCCAAATGAATATATGCACCATCACACCAGAGGCGACAAATAACCCAGCACAAACAACCTTAAATACAAGAGCTGAGCTTCTTCTTCTTCTTCTTCTTGTTCTTCTTCTTCTCTCTCTCTCTTGCTCTCATTTCCTTATAATCCTATATTTATATTAGACAGGAAATAAAGTGGGACAAGGACACAGGACTTGAGAATTTTAGGACTGCGATAAAATTCCGTTTGCTCGAGCGAGCCAAAGCAAAGAAAGCTTTCCGCCGCTGTTAAAATTGTCCTGTGTGATATATGGCATGATGCAGCCATGCATCATTGTTTTTATGTTTCCCTGTTCATCTGTGCATGAGCACGAACATAAAATTACAACCAAGAGTGCCACCCATCTCCGGGCTAAAGACACAGCAAGTATGAAAAACTGTGCAAGCGTGCATGTGTGTGCGTGTGTGTGCGCGCGCGCGTGTGTGTGTATGTGTGTGTGTGTGTGTGTGTACGAGCATCTGAAAAAGACAGACAGAGCAATACATTCTGTAAAGATACCCGGTGCATTTGAATCGTTTTCGATTACAACAAAACGTGCGGAAGGGGCGAGTAAAAATTCGGCAGGCAGAAGATGAGCTAAGCGGGGGAGCCGCGTTGCGCCAGCAACTGACAAAATAACTGCAGATAATTAGAACCTTTTGTAGCATGAGAATATTTCAACAAAGACACCTGCATTTCCTGCGGAGGGGAACGACACACACGCCGTGATTGTCATTTTTAATCTCCTCCTCCCGCGGTGTTCACCGCTGCTCCCCAGGAGGCCGCTGGGCCCCTGAACACGCCGACGAAAATTCACCCGGCGCTCCACGGTGGCCTGGAACAACCTCCCCTGCTGCACCGATTAATCGCCACCTTCCCATGGAGTCCACGTCGACGTTTGAAGCGCATGAGCGCAGGGGGGAGAATTTGGGAAGGTCAGCAGTTAACCTGGGATTTGAACAGATGCTCAATTTACCCTGCTAACTGCAGTGAGCTCTCAGTGGTCTTTAAAAAGGTCACAGTGAGACAAAATGACCAACACCACCATCGTCAATATTTATATCACATTTCGCTTTTTTTTTTTTTCTCCATTTCATTTCATTTTCAGGAGTAAGCTCAGTGATCGTGATCCAGGGACGTATTTCAGTGTAAGGATAAATACCAGTGCAGTGATGTACAGTGAGTATAATCCAACTCTTCAATTAATTATCAGCTAATAAATTATTTTACTGGAGACGTTAAAGTCTTCCACTCCAAGCTGAATACACTGTGGTAAAAGTTTTGAAATATCATCTTAAAAGCACTAATATCCCATTCTAGCCTGTTTGGACTCAAATACAGGTGCTACCCAAGTGACGGTGGCCCGATTTAGGATTTTTCGACGTTACGATGACTATTGCGATGCACTAAAAATTGTAAAATATTTAGAAAATATTTAAAATTCACAGGCAGGCATAACCAGCATAACAGCATACGGTGCATGCGGATGTACGCGGATGTTCAGACGACGCCCGGAGGTACGTGGACGACACCCGGAAGTACGCAGACAACATCCGGAAGTACACGGACGACGCCGGGATCACTCGCTTCATGCGATGCCTCACTCTCTCCCGCAACTCACAGAGTTACCTTGTGTATCAGTGTACTGTACAGTGCATTACCGCGGGGTTTTTTGTGTGCTTCAAGAGCTAATTTTAATTCAAAAGCATGCTTTCTACAGGAAAAGACTCCTGGGTAGGCTAGGCTAAGCTAGGCTAAGCCACACTAAGCTAGGCTAAGCTAGGCTGAGATACCTAAGCTAAGCTAAGCGGTTCGACATATGATATTTTCGACTTACGATGGGTGTGGCGGAACACATCTCCATCGTAACTTGAGGACTACCTGTCCATAAGCATGTATATTCCTGTCTTAAAAATCAGCAACTTCCTGTAGGAAATCCTTCAACAAGCATTCAGTTCCAGTGACAAGTCAATTAGGACTGCACTTTCCAAATTTCCCAAATCACGTCATGAAAACAATAAAATCTCAGGTGCAGAGGAATTTGCTTATACATACAGAACGCAGCTGATCTTTACACATCATATCATCCTACACATGAGTGAAAAATTCAAAAGAACACGATCGGTTTCTTATAGGCCGGACCTCTACAAAAGCTCACACGGCGCGTTGCAGGGGTAACGTCGGCACGTGGTGGAAAGTTTTCTCCGAGGTGTTCGGCGGTCGAGCTTTATCCCCGCGAGCTCATCAGTTCAGGGAAATCACCGAGCCTGGCTCACTTTCATCTCGCCTCCTGAATGGAGCTGCGCGTCTGATCGCCTGAGCCAATTTGCCAGCTCATGTGGCACCCATCCCATCAGACCTGGGCATTGTGCCTCCTGCATTCTGGCATTGCGCGTCAAATTATTTTCATCCCTCTCCCTCCCTCCCTCCTTCTGTCCTTTCCACCCCCATCCTCGCCCCTCCCCCCCCCCAAAAATGCACGGATATGCGCGGCTGATTCCGAAAGCCCGGCTCTCGCATTGTCAGGATCGCTTTGGCTCGACGCCAAACCTATTATATTGATCTCTCTTTTCTGCGCACTTGAATGGCCCCAGACAATGCAGATTTCGAGCAGAACATATTAAGCAAATAACACGAGCTTAGAGGCGCACGCTCGGAGACTGATGTTGTTAATATCAATGCCTCGGCCTATAACTCGTCGTTTCGATACTCTCAGGGCAATCAAGCAGCCTCTTTTTCCCTCGCCCGTGCTTCATGTGCCACTCCGTTCTCAGGTTTTCTTTCTAAATTATGTCATGCTACTTAATAAACTCGGTGTAATTACGTTACGGAATATTTCCACGCTGGTTGCGGGGGTTATAACGGGTCGGTCGGCTTTAATGACACTTATCGGCCCCTGTCTGAGAGCGGCTCCGTGGGGTATCCCGCCTGGCACGCAGCTCCAACCTCCGGCTCCGGCTGGCACGCTCAGCTCTCCGGCGTCTCCCAAAGCCAATATGGGAACAGTCAGCTGTTTGAACCGGCTGGGTACGATACGTCTGCTAATGAGCACGTCTATGAAATGATTCTACATTTCCTGAGAGAGGAATCAGGATAAACATTTAAATGGTAATCCTCCGAGGATTTCGAGAGCCGTGGCCAGCGTGCCATGGAAAACCGGCATGTGACAGCGAAATGACAAAGTGCACTGTTCTCTCCTACATCTGTAGTAAGCCTTATGCCTAGTGAGACGCCACATATGTCCCGGGTGCAGACAGAGAGAAGTCCTTTTATGTCTTTCTAAACAATATGGGTCTGAAGAGAACATCAGTCATCAGTGTATTACCATAAAAATAACGCACAACAAATGGTGCCTGGTTTAAGATGCCGTTGTTGGTTTTTTTCAGGATTTTGCACTGGATTGTGTAGGAGCTCATGGTATGGGTACCGATCTCTATTCAGAACTATCCACATGCTAGTCAGGTACCTTGGTCATTTCACTAACACATCATGCTTACTGTGAATGTATGTAGCCTTTTCTGAACATTACGGAATGGTGAGTTGTCACAGAGATACCAGCATTTACAGATTAGCCTTGTAGCTTGTTTGATCCCTTGCTTCGGAAAGACTTTTTTTTTTCAGTTAAAGCAGTGGTTAGACCAAAGGTGAATAATTCTCCTAGCAGAAAATTGCTTCGCTTCATGCCAGCTTTATTTAGATCAAATGGATTTTGCCTTGCTGTTTTCTTACCCAACTGAAAAAAAAAAAAAAAGAATTAGCTGTTGGGGTTTTTTTTTTGTTTTTTTGTTTCTTTCTGCCTGCTAGGATTTTTTTTCTTAGCAATGCTGTCACTACTTTAGGCATGTCAAGCGGAAGAGACGGTGACCGTTGCGATGGACACTCGTGTTAAAAATGTCTGGCAGATACAAACAAGTCCGAATCGCAAAACGAAAGTCGGCGTCAAGAAACGGGCGAGGTCAGGCGATGTACAAACAGGTGATCAGAGAACAAGGCAAGAATCACAAAAGGAGAAAACAAAAACCAGAAGCAGAAGACATGAACAAAAGCTTGATGCGCCAGATGTGAAGCCGAGCTGGCGAACATTTCAAAGTCCTTGTGCGGCGAGTGTGCTTATACTACAGTGTGTGTGGGTGACTCAGTCCAGGCGTGTGCAGTGTGTAATCGGGTGACATGTTGGGCTGATGGGATTTGTAGGTCAGCGCTGTTATCGGTGCTACCGTGACAAGCTGACTAATCCTGGTAAGGGTTATGGTGGGTCCAGAGCCTATCCCGGGAATACAGGACAAAGGCCGGGAGATGGAACACCAGTCCGTTGTACAACATCAAGCACACATACAATCGCACACTGGGGTAATTTAGTGCAGCCAATCCACCTACGGGCATTTTTTTTGGACAGTAGAAGAAAAAAAACGAAAACCAGAGAATTCCAGACAGAGAGAACCCAAGCGAAGCGCTGCACAACCTACACAACCAGTAACCTGAGCTCAGGATCAAACTCAGGACCCAAGAACTGTGAGAAGTTCAGTACTTGTTATCTCCCTTTAATCTTTGAAATTATAACACGCTGGAATGCTTTAAAAAATTGTTTCTCTTTTTTTTCTGTGTTTAATATTATTTGTGGGCGGCACTGTCACCTCACAGCGAGAAGGTCCTGGGTTCGATCCTGGGCGCCTTTCTGTGTGGAGTTTACATGTTCTCCCCGTGTCCGTGTGGGTTTCCTCCGGGTACTCCGGTTTCCTCCCACAGTCCAAAGACATGCACAGAGGGGATTAGGCTAATCGGCGACTCTAAATTACCCGTAGGTCTGAATGTGAGTGTGAATGGTTGTCCGTCTCTGTGTGTCGCCCTGTGGTGGATTGATGACCTGCCCAGGGTGTACCCCCGCCTCTCGCCGAAGTCAGCTAGGATTGGCTCCAGCTTTCTCCCGCGACTCTGATCAGGATTAAGCGACCGAAGGTGAATAAACGAATATTATTTGTAGCAAATAAAATCGTTTTTGGTGTGAAAAATAAAATAAATGTATTTTTGTAGACATTAATTAAAGTATAATTAAACAGGTTTTTTTTTTTAATGCAACACTACTGTAAGCCTGGCAGTTTGTGAGCAATACATAATACAAATTGTGTACCACAGGATTTGTCCTCAAGAATCAAAGTGTGTTCTTATAATATAATAGAATTGTATTTTATTTATTTATTTATTCCTATTTCTTTGATTTTTTTGATTTCTTTATTCTGCCTTTGTCTGAAATAGCACGCCTTGCCAGTGGCTCTAAGCATCTGATTAGTTTGGTACTGTGTAAGACCAGTTCTGCCCCCAGCCATGTCCATAGCACACACTCCATGTTCTTGTCAGGTGAAGAGAAAATGAGAATGACATAACCAGTCCTAGTGATGGGCATGGACTGCACAGCTAAGTGTTCACCACTTCATATCCATTATCTGTTTGATTTAAAGTACAATGGCGCTCATTAAGGCGCCGCAGCGTTTACATTTTCCTCCACGTATAATCGGCATAATGGATTTGTCAGTTGATTTATCCTAGCATTTACCAATCATGCCCTCATTATACGACAGTTTTCTCATCTCAAGTCAAACCGGTCAACGCTTTCTCGCCTCCGTACATGAAACTGGATGCACATGAATCTGATTTTAATACCGAATTCATTTGTAACGCCACCGACGCCCTATTCGCTCAGCAGTCGCTAAGGGGACCCTGGGGAGCCCTATCACACTTCTATATGCAAATGGCCTTACACCTGGGCAGCAGTGCAGGCATGCTGGGAACTCGTTTATGTAAATCTGACGGACGCACACACACTCACGCACACGCACACGCACACACACACTATAACTGGCAGGTTTTTTCTTTTTTTTTTCTTTTTTTAGAAAGGCACCGCGTTCCTGCTGGGATGGTTACGTGAGGAAGAAAAAAAAGACACGCAAATACAAAGCAATGCTTGAAGAAATGTAAAATAAGTAAATAAATAAATAAAATGGACCGAGGGAAATGCATCATGCCATTGCTGCTAACATCACACACACGACACCTCATGTACACCCATCTTGGGGGGGAGACAATTTGTAACCGGCACACTCATAAAACCTGAAAAGCTCTTGCACCGCAGTGTGTTGCATTTGTAAGCAGGTGTTGTATGACCCAGAATGTGAACATAGCAAATACTAAACAGAGAAAGTGCAGTCTCATAGCTAGGAGAAGCATCTGAGATCTGCAATACAGAAATATATCTGGTCATGGATCTACAATTCTGCTAACAGTTACAATAACGTGTCACCCTTACACGTCCTGGTTGCTTGGACACGATCTGGCGGAAACAAGTTATGATCGGTTATGTCCTTGCTTGAGAACTTAAATGAAATTCAAGTTAACCAAACAATCACACACTTTATCACACAACATCATTACTAGTCTTTTTTTTATTCCCTACTCTTGAAATGGTCCTCAGGAGAAAATATTAGTTTTGCCCAACAATATGAAAGAGTAGCAAATTTAAGGGCACTAGTCAGCTACCTAAAAGCAACACTGAGCTAACATTCACCCAGCTACCTGGTTAGCTTTTCTAACACAATCAGTAACACTTTACAGAACTACTAAGCCATGGAAGTAACTAGTGAAGTGTTACTGGGTGTTTCTTCAGTAGCTAACGATGATGTGGAACAGTATTACGCACCATAATTCATTTCCAATATTTGCTATTTAAAAGAAATTTAATAATTGAAAGTAGTTTAATGTGGAATAACTGTTTCTCAGTGCTGCATTACAGCTTTGTAGGTCTTGGGTTATTGTTGTCCATGTCTCTCTTTAGGCCATAACGGGCTAAATAAAACATCGACTCCACCCTGTGCTCCTCTGAGGAGATAGAAAGTTAGAGGTGAGCGAGTGAGTGAGTGAGTGAGTGAGTCAAAGAGAGAAAGGGAGAATAAAAGATAGTTAGTGAGAATGCGACAAAGTGAGTGAGTAAGTGAGAGTGAGTGAGTGAGTGAGTGAGTGAGTGAGTGAGTGAGTGAGTGAGTGAGTGAAAATGTAAGAAAGTGAGTGAGTGAATGAGTGAGAGAATAAAAGAAAATTAGTGAGAATGTAAGAAAGTGAGTGAGTGAGTGAGTGAGTGAGTGAGAATGTAAGAAAATGAGTGAGTGAGTGAGTGAGGGAGTGAGAATATAACAGAGTGAGTGAGGGAGTGAGAATCTAACAGTGAGTGAGTGAATGAGTGAGAATATAACAGTGAGTGAGTGGGTTAATGAGTGAGGGAGTGAGAATATAACAGAGTGAGTGAGGGAGTGAGAATCTAACAGTGAGTGAGTGAATGAGTGAGAATATAACAGTGAGTGAGTGGGTTAATGAGTGAGTGAATGAATTAATGTGTGAGTGAGTTAATGAGTGAGTGACTGAGTTAATGAGTGAGTGACTGAGTTAATGAGTGAGTGAGTTAATGAGTGAGTGAGTTAATGAGTGAGTGACTGAGTGACTGAGTTAATGAGTGAGTGAGTTAATGAGTGAGTTAATGAGTGACGGAGTGAGTTAATGAGTGACTGAGTTAATGAGTGAGTGAGTTAATGAGTGAGAAAGTGACTGAGTGAGAGAGTGACTGAGTTAATGAGTGAGTGACTGAGTGAGTTCATGAGTGACTGCGGGATTGAGTGAATTAATGAGTGAGTGACTGTGTGAGTTAATGAGGGAGTGAGTTGATGGAGTGAGAATATAACAGAGTGAGTGAGGGAGTGAGAATATAACAGTGAGTGAGTGAATGAGTGAGAATATAACAGTGAGTGAGTGGGTTAATGAGTGAATGAGTTAATGAATGAGTGACTGAGTTAATGAGTGAGTGACTGAGTGAGTTAATGAGTGACAGTGTGATTGATTGAGTGAGTTAATGAGCGAGTGACTGAGTGAGTAATGTGTGACTGAGTGAGTGAGTTAATCAGTGATTGAGTGAGTCAGTTAATGAGTGAGTGAGTTAATGAGTGAGTGACTGACTGAGTGACTGAGTTAATGAGTGACTGAGTGAGTGAGTGAGTGAGTGAGTGAGTGACTGAGTGAGTGAGTTAATGAGTTAATGGGTGAGTTAATGGGTGAGTGAGTGAATGATAAAGTGAGTGACGAGGTGAGTGAAGAAGTAGTTAAGAATGGCAAAGTGTGTGTGATACAGTGAGTGAGTTAGAATGAAATAATGAGGGAGGTTTGGAATGAGAGCGAAAAAAGTGAAAACAAGTGAATGAGTGAGAGATTAGACACATGAATAAGAGAAATAAGTGAATAAATGAATAAATGAGTGAATGTGTGAAAGAATGTGTGCAGTATGGAGCATGATAATGTGTGAGAAAGTGTGTGTGTGTGTGTGTGAGTTTTCCCTTGTACGTGTGTGAGTGTGTGAAAGATTTCCCTTGTATGTGTGTGTGAGTTTTCCCTTGGACGTTTGTGTGTGTGAGTTTTCCCTTGTATGTGTGTGATATTTGCAGTATAGCAGTATGTGAATGAGTTTGGTTCCATATGTGTATGTGCATGGTGATTCTGAATAATGTCCCTGACGGCCCATCACACGCACGCGCGCGCACACACACACACACACACACACTCTTACGGTGCTGAAGTTGCGCGGGCCGCAGCGCTCGCCCTGAAAGCGGCAGTACAGCAGCATCTCCTCCAGCTGATGCCCGAGTCGGTCCAGCAGCTGCCTCATGGAGGGCTGCGCCTCGCGCGGCGGAGGCAGGAAGCGGCTGAAATCCAGCGCGCGGAATGGCGTGGACGAGTCCCCTCGCGCACCCAGAACCTCCGCCGCGCCCGCGGACACCTGCCTGTTCTTCCCCAGCAAGCCGAGCCAGCGTCCCGCGCTGAAGATATCCGGTTTGCTCATGCGCCGCGGCAGCAGCAGGTTCCGGTTGCAGATGGTCACCGCGGGGAAGACGAGGCGCGTGGCGTACACCACGTGCGCCTTCGTGTGCACCGGCGACGACAGCAGGTAGCGCACGCGGTTGGAGGACCACGCGACCAAGAGCGCGAGCGAGGCCAGGAAGGCGAGGAGCCAAGCCGCGCGGCGGGGATACGAGCCCCCGAGGAAGACGTGCCGGAGCCCGTGAAAGGTCGTGTGCTTCAGGAAGAGCTCGCTGGCCTCGCGCACCGAGCTGCGCTCGCGCTTGTCCATCGGCGCCGACTCACTCAGGCACATTGTGAAGAACAGAACAGTGAGCGCGCGGCTCAGCTCCCCCAGGGGGGCTAATAATAATAATAATAATAATAATAATAATAATAATACACACGCGCGCCCGAGCTCGGAGTGTGAGTCACTTTCCCGGAGCGCGGCGGAGGCGCACGGCCACGCGGTGCCCGTTAAAGCGCGCGCGCCCTGTTGCTCCGTCACTTGGTCAGCGCGCGGCATGAAGAGCGTGAGCGCCGTCAGCGCGCGCCTGATTGAGGGGAGTGTCCGAGCGCGTTACAGCGTCAGGCAGCACGCGCGCGCTCTCTGTTTCAGTTGGACACGGACACGGAGCAGGCGAGGAACACACAGGACACGAGGAGGTGAAGGAGGAAATCTGTGTCGTCAACTCGCTTAAGGGGAAAGTAGGCAAGGTGGCGTGCTAAAAATAACAACAACAACAACAACAACAAGGCGGTAGAGGTCACCAAATGACGTCACAGACTCGTTTGTTAGCATATTTACTAAATTGTGGGGAAGTGTGCTTCAAGGGAGACATTTTGCGATGAGATTCATCTTGTTCTGAAGAAAAAATGAGATATTTGTGAAGTAAACGCAAAATTGAGCGTGCTTTATTGGAACTTTCCGCTGAACAAAATGCCTGTCTACACATGTTCTGTTGTTAACTTTTCCAGTCCAGTGGCGAAATGCCCCGTACACTGACATGCTGGCAAATCTGTGTGACAGAAACCCACCCTTGCTGTTTTCGGAGCCTGTTTGAGGCGCTGGATGGAGTCAGTGAAACTTTGCACTAACACTGAATCCGTGAAAATCAACGCCTTGTGTGACAAGTTTGATTTGGGATCCTTTTCTTCTCAGTTTTTGCATTAATTTGTATTCACCTCGAGCATATGGTATATTTGTTACTGTTTGTTGGCATAAATTTTTCTGTAAATTATGCATATATATATACATATATATATATATATATATATATATATTTATACACACACACACACACAGTAGTCCCTCGTTTTTCATGGGGGTTACATCCCAAAACTTCCATGAAAGGCAAGAATCCGTGATACACAGATGGAACCCCCGAATGCTTTATTATTATTATTTTTTTATAGTTTAAGCCCTAAATGATCCTCCTCTTTAAACTCATTCTAGACACAATTAAACACATAAAGTAAACATTTGCGAGCATTTAGCAAGGTGAATTTTGTGTCGAATTCGTAGAAACATCACATTTCTAGCGAGTACTGTAATGTGCTGTATACTATACTAGCATAGCCTAGGGTTTTTTCTATACTGTATAATACTGTAATTAACACCCACTTGTTACAGACTGGATTTCAGAACCACTACAGTTGTATTTAGTTTCTGTTTAACATAAAATTATATTTTTTATTAAGAAATTACTTTATTTTAAAATAAAAATCCATAAAAGCAATTCACTAGAGGTTTTGCGGATGCCATGAAATACCGGGGAAATGCGGCAAAAAAATGAGATATATTCGAAATGATATTCTGCAAATCACCGGGGATGCAAAATGTGAACTG
>JAQMCW010000020.1:12410403-12421270 GCA_030068335.1 Chrysichthys cranchii
TGATCAGGGATTGGTCACTGGGAAGAGTGGTGATCAGGGATTGGTCACTGGGAAGAGTGGTGATCAGGGATTGGTCATTGGGAAGAGTGGTGATCACGGATTGGTCATTGGGAAGAGTGGTGAGCACGGATTGGTCATTGGGAAGAGTGGTGATCAGGGATTGGTCATTGGGAAGAGTGGTGATCAGGGATTGGTCATTTGTATTTCTCAGTATACTTAAGTTTACGCAGTGTGTAAACAAAGTTCAAATTTCAGTTTAGGAATCTTCTTGAATCTCTATTATTATCGGGAACAATGGTGATTAGTGATTAGTCCCTGGGATGAATGATAATCAATGATTGGTCCTTAGGAAGAACTGGAATTAAAGAAGAACAGTGGAATGGTGATCAGTGATTGGTCGTTGGGAAATATGGTGAGCAGTTATTGATAATTAGGAACAATGATGAGCAGTGACTGGTCGCTTTGAACAATGGTGGTCGGTTTTAGGTCTTTGGACACAAAGGTGAGCAGTGATTGGTCAAACACTGGCTTATGCAAGGACAAAGCAGGCAGGTTTTACACACTGGTGGTGACCTGGGATGCAAGCTGGAGTGGTGTATCAATTGCAGGACATTCGCTGACTTCTAATTTAAAAAGTCACTAGGTTTGTCACTTTTTAATATATTAAAAAAGTCACTAAAGTGGTTTTAAAATTTTGCACTCTAGGGACAAAGCCATTCGCTTGACCACACTGGCCACATTTGCCTTGTAAGTTGGCTTTTATGGTAAAGGGACGGACCGGTCAAGAAAATAATCGTAGATTTCAGGTTAGTAAGCTCATAATGGGAAATCCAGTTCATTTTATCTAATTCTTTGCATCGAAAAATCTTCTGAAGTACCTTCGAAAATATATGATTGTATATGACTGTAGAACCTGAAAAAACTTTGATCTCTTTGAGGGCTAGCAGGAGGATGACCTTTATTCTTAACACCCAGCCAGTGGAATACTACAGACGTTTTAAAAATATCCAGGGTGGGCCATGAAAAAGTAGCCCACGTCCAAACCCGGTGCCACGCTCTTTGGAGGAGGCTGTAGCCCCTTTCTCTCCGTCTGTCGCCCCATGTGTAGGTGCCTAGACGTGAACGGGGACCACTTTCAGCATCTGTTGTGACTTTTGTTTAAATGAATAAAAACAATTTATTTGCTCGTTCATCTTATCTTCCTGTCGCTGGGGACAGGCTACATTTTCATTCCACCCTGTATATTATTATTATTATTATTATTATTATTATTATTATTATTATTATTAATAATTATTATTATTAGAAGCAGTTATTACACCTTTGGAGCCATCCTTTTCCTACTTAAGACCTATGTCAAGGGCATATCTTTTTTCCCCTTTAAATAAAAACTGAATAATGCTAAAGTGTTAGATTGATCCTGTTTGATCTGAATTCTGTAGGAAGGCAAATAAATAAAACACTACAGTGTTAGCCAGCATAGTGTCATAGTGTGTAATTTACAACAGGTCATTATAGCTTGACATGTACAAGCCTGATGGTTTATTATCCTAATACAACTATTTTTCTGATGCCAGCAAAAGTAAAGGCGTGAACTCTCAAGAACAGCTTGTGTTCTCGAGACACCAGGACACTCATCAGAGCTGTATTTTCAATCACAAGCATTAAAAAGCGGAGCGGAGGTGCCTCGCCTCGGGCTCTGATCGAGCGCGTCGGCTAACAAAGTCGTCACGGGTAACGCAGACGTCTGAGGAGGGAGCGGAAGAGTGAATGTTAAAAGAAAAGAGGAAAGCAGAGCTCTCCTTCATTCTCCTTGGATGAGGAAGAGAAGGTGTCGCGGAGCCCTCAGGAGAGCGAGAGGCGGCGTGCTGTTTGACAAAGCTTAGAAGTCATTACAGCGCCTCAGACTGGAAGAGACACGCAGCCGTTTTCACATCCGCGCTCACCAAACGCTAACACGCTCTCGGGCTCTGCTGAGAACTCATCATTATTACACATGAGGAAAAAAATAACATCGTTACATTAGCATGTTGTTAACCTCGTGTTCTCTTCACCACTTAGCGGATGTCCTTTAGACCCAGAGGTCATTTCTGATTGAAGTAGGCAGTTACAAATTTTATTTTCATACCCCCAAAATATCATTTAAGGCATGAGCAGTTTTTATGGACAGAAAACATTTAGCTCGATGATCTTCACCCTGACAGTTAAATGGAATCATTTAATATTTGGCTCAAAAACAAAAATTCTGGTTATTTTTCCTATTTAATTGACACACGATTATGAGAACGTTTTTAACATTTCGGCATTGTGTACTTTCGTGGGGGAGAAAATAGGTGGGTTTAAATACGGAAGTTGAGAAAATAGAAAGAAAGAAAAAAAGAAAGAACAAATGAAGGAAGGAAGGAAGCATGGATGGATGGGTAACGGACCACATAAGCATAAATTGATTTTTTTTTAAAGCTGAAAAAGAAATTCACCATACGTAAAATATAGCTGTCGAAAAATAGATCAGTTTGAAAGAAGAGACCCTGTCAGACCTTTGACATAAAAATGGAGCGAATAATTAAACAGTAAACACGCATGAATTGTAAATTTAATTTTCACCAAGTTTAAACACTTCCGAAACTTACCAGTAGCTCATTTTTCCAGCACATCTGACTGAAGTAGCATTATGAATCTGAATGTAAACGCAGTAAAAAATAGTAATAAGGAGGGCGCGTGGCCTGGAGTGAGCCAATCGGGTTGAGGAACGTTCTCGCAGCTTCCCTCATTCAAATTCCACAAAACCATTGCTAATGTTACAAATTCTGTCTTCCCTAGGTTTCTTTTTTTACGTGAATGAAGACTGATCTTTAGTGGGTTTCTTTCAGTTGCTTCCAGAAATCGCTTTATCCTGGTCAGGGGTGAAAAGCAGTGTGTTTCCAGTCCATTCCAAGGCACCACGCAGTCACACATGTAGACCTACGGGCAATTTAGAGTAGCCACTCCAACTACCAGTGTGTTCTTGGGGGGTAAAACGAAACTGGAGAACCTGTTCAGAGATTGTACAAAACACTGCACAGACTGTCCCCAGAACTCAGGAAGGAACCCTGAAAGCTGTGAGGTGGCATCATGAGGTGGTGTGTATTCCTTTAGTATCAAAAGTAATGAAATAGACACGCCTGTAAGAGTCCAATCAGCTCATACTCATCCACTAAACCGTATTTTTTAGGACATTAGTGCTGTATCTGACAGCGTATACTGTACATTAGCGAGACCATTCTTGCGGAGCCTCTCAGCTGGATTCCTCAGAGATGGTGCACAATTATCATTTTTATATCACCTCTGCGCTAAGCTGGTCTCTGTTTAATGCACTGACTCATTGTTTTGTGCGACAGACTCGCCCGCTGATGTGAGCACGGGGAACGAGTCAAGATGAAGCCAATTTTGCACCTGCGTCACAGCTGATCAGAGATATGAGCAGGGGAAAGGGACAAAGATGAGCTCGGACCCTAATCGCTCATTAAGCGGCTCGCGAGGTATCCGTTGGCCTAACGTCTAGGAAATGTTTCTCAAACAATATTACTGTTTTATTGAGGATTAGGAACAGACATGTAACATGGAAGTTACAGACTCATGGTTTTAAAGTCTGCTTCTCCTTCTTGTGAGGGTTTCAGTGTTGTTTTGTGGCTGCTTTACACCAAACATGCAAACCAGCATGGCACGGGGTTACAGAAAAGTAGGATCTCTTTAGAGAAAGAATTGATGTGGGCTATTTTACCCTACTTTTACTTCCATATTTTGAGTTGTTGATGTAATAAATCAATACCTGAGCTTTTATTCATTCGATAATAAGCTGACCGAGCATACAGCTTTACCCTTACAGCTCACTTTCATTTTTCCATTAAAAAAATTCAATCTCCTTCAATGTCCTCTGTGCAGAACAACAACTTTTTGATGCTTTAAAGGGATGATACTAATATATCTAATAAGGTCCACTATGTTTGTAGGATTCAACCACCTGAAGGCCCCTCCCTTACCGCTCCCTTTCTGAGCGTGTATTAGAGCGTACGGTGGTCTGTAGTGTACATCCAGGTACTTACACTGACCCTCCCTTGCATTTTCTCATTCTAAGTAATAAGTATGCTCCTCCATTTTACAAAATTTGGGCTCTCAAACTTTTTATCCAGCACCAGGATGAAAACCACGGATTCCTATTTCTTTGTTCTTGTCTTCCTGTGTTGGTGTTTGTTGTCTTTCTGGTGTTTCCTGCCGGATTCACGCTGCATCTTGTAAAAATGTGAAATGTGGAAGCTGCTTCCTAGAGATCTGTCCATTCTGGGCTACTGTAGAGGCGCAATATGGCGGCTCCGTAGAGCTGGACCCGTTCATCACAACAATTCATAGTTTCAGGTAATTGTACACTAATGAAAACATGCTTATGAATATTATATTCCATTTCTGCTAAATCCTATATACAGTGGACCCTCGGCTCGCGAACGCGTCAGATGGCGAACAAATCGACATATGAACTAAATTCCCGAACGGATTTTGTACCGACCGATGAACCAATCCTCGACTGATGTACAGACAGCCAACCCACGCTTCGTGGCACAAACTTTCATTTCCGTTCAAGCACTTGTTTGACGCATTTTTCCGTTGTGTCTCTCTGCATTTTTGCTCTATAAGCTTCATTATGGGTCCCAAGAAAGTGAAAAGTGGAAATAGTAGTAAGAGTAAGAAGCCTAAGCGTATAACAGTTGAAATAAAGAAAGAAATAATCGGAAAACACGAGAAGCGCCACCGTATCCCTCCGACCACCGTCCACCTACGCCAGCGACTACGTATCCACCACAAAGGGAACGTACGTTAAAATCATCTGTTTATTTCATTTAGGTTTATTTTTCTATAATTAAGGTTATTTTCATTTTATTCTATGTTTTATTGCCACACATAAACCCATAATACACTTTAAAAACATGTTTTTGAGCGCTGAAACACATTCGTTGTATTTACATTCATTTCAGTGGGAAAACTGATTCTGGTTGCGAACAAATCGGGTCACAAACAGAGTCTCGGAACGAACCAAGTTTGAGAGTCGAGGTCCCACTGTAGTGGATTTTTATGATGTTTATTAATGTCGATAGTGTCAATGTTGACTTTTATGTATTTAATATTAGTTTTAAATGTCATTCTGTGGTTTTTGTAGAGTACTTATAGCCTATAGACAAATGTGAGCATGACATATTGTGGTTAGATAGTGGCTGACTTAACACTGGTCCTCGTCAAACCAGCGTCAAGCAAGAAAAAAAATGTGCTTGATTTCAAAGGTCAGAATCGTGTGCAACTGAGAGACGCTGGTGTTTTTGGCAAACTCGTCTGAGTTACATCAGCGTTCTGAAGCAACATGCACAATTTCAGCATTAAATCCTCCACGCTTACATCTGAATAAGCGATTAAAGCGTGCAACTGGGTCTGCCAGATGATTCTTAAACCGCTCCGTGTTGTTTCTGTTTTTGATTTGGGTGGAGCGCTTGTTCGGGTCTCGTTCCAATCCCATCTCTATCTCTATCTCATCAGGGTTTGACTGAAGACAATTAGTCATGTCGGTGCAGAAGCACATGATATATTTGTAGTTCAGGTTTATAATGCACATCCTCACAAAAGAATAATGAGAAAATAATTAACAGGAAGTCACACCAGCAGTCAAATCACACCAGTGTCCTAGGATAAAGCAGCGCTGTCTCAAGACATTACAAACGTATAATAAATAAAGTCCTTTTTAAAGAAAAAAAAAGCCATAGCAGCGAAAGCCACGCTCATAACTGTTCATCCAAGTTGTCTTATGATTCTTATGTTCTTATGTGATCTTTCCGTCTTGCCGTCTTGACTCCAGGAGTCCAGGGAGAAAGCGAGAGAGACTCCTAATGGCACGCGGCGTCACGTCAAAGCGTACAAAACAGATTCGTCTTGCAATGGACCTAAGCAGGGGGAACATCTGTCAAAAAGGACACTTGTGAGTTCATTAGTGCTGAATGAAGAAATGAACAGATTGATGGAGGAGTAGACGCTGGAAGTGACGGCAGAGGCTCTGCTTTGCATTGCATCACCATATTGGCACAGTGGGAATCTCAGCCAAGCGATAGAGTTTCCTGTAAAAGACTGAGCCGCTCATTTTCACCTCCCCCTCCTTCCTCCAGGAACGCAAGTGGGGGAAGAAAGAAAACATGAAGTGAAAACTTTTTAAGAGGAGCCTGGCAATTAGCACGGTGTTAATGAACCCTGTCGCATTGTCTGATCAAGAGGCCCACGCTAATTACGAGCAAAATGTCTCAGTCCTTCTGCCAATGTGTACCGAAAAAACACATACTCTTATCTTTTTTTTTTCAAAGACACAACAGCAAAGGGCAAAACATAAGAGAATTGTAAGCCATAACGGGATAAACAACAACAGCAGCAGTGCCAGGGAAGATGGAAAACGGGCAACTTCTCCATGCACTGCCCTTTAACTTCCTTTAATCTATACAGCACTCAAATCTAAACTTTAATTATAATGAATGCTACAAGTTAAGGATCTTCAACTTTTTTTTTTTTTTTTACAGAATTTTAGCTTTTGTTTCCCCAAGGCATGATTGGAAAGCCAGTTTCATAAAACTAACACCACAGCTCTGTTGAATTCTTCAGCCTGATTAGTGAGAAGGTGTTGATTAATTTTCTACACCAGCACTTCTGACAGTAGTTCTGACTGCGAGACAAATCACAGGTTTATATTAATGCGCTCGTTATAACACCTTATCGTTTCTGTAATGACAACCTACACAAGAGCCTTGAGTGTCTGATGGTCCGAATTAAAAGATTAAAAGCCTGTTTATTTAGCAATGTTGATGGAGTGCTCGGTGCTGACATGGGAAAGTCCTCAGGACGGAGATGTTTACAATTTGGGCTTTCTCAGAAACATGATAAGATCCATGTATTTTAGCCTTATTACTTCAAAATACAGCATCAAAGAGGCTTGTGAGGAAGTCTGTGCTTAAAGGTGCAGTCATTCATTCTAATCCAATACACGTTTTGACAAATTCAGGAAAAATACCTCCTCACGGTCTGCTAGCTGTGTGTTCTGCGTGTGCGCTGAAAATAAATGTGGTGTTTGTGCACAGCCCCGACTCTGTAAACGCAGGAACAAAGAAAGTGGCTCACACCGAGCCACACAACACTGTTCCAGCCAATCACCAACAGGAAGTGAATTCCAGCCAATCACAGGACGGGGGGGGGGGGGGGGGGGGGGGGGCGTGGCGTTGCGGGTCATTGAATTTGAGGGGCGGGGCTCCTGAAGCAGCACTGAAAGGAGGTGTGTATTTGATTGGCTGCTGAGTTGAAATCTCAACAATCTTTCTCGAGAAGCGATAACTCCCCCTTTTTAAACAGGAACTAAAGGAACGTACGTGAAACTAAACATGAATAAAAAAGCATGATTTATCACTCTGTAATGTGTTGCGCATTGCGAACAGCAATAAAAC
Source organism: Chrysichthys cranchii (assembly GCA_030068335.1). Classification (NCBI taxonomy): domain Eukaryota; kingdom Metazoa; phylum Chordata; class Actinopteri; order Siluriformes; family Claroteidae; genus Chrysichthys; species Chrysichthys cranchii. The sequence goes on from JAQMCW010000020.1 coordinate 12,417,900, forward strand.
GCTTCAGGATGTGATCTTGCAAAAAATAAACAAATAAATAAATAAATCATGGATGAGGTGATGCGATGCAAAGCTCCGGGAGTATTCATCGCAAAAGCTATATTTAATTAAGTGATTGGTGCTTTAGGCCACGCCTCCTACCTGGAGGATGGACTCGGGTGGTGATTCGACGCTGAGATGGCACTATGGCGGGTGAACGTTCATTTATTTTTTTTTTGTAATAAAAAAAAAAAAAGGCTGTTTGAGGTGAGAATGTAATGGTTTATACCTCATAAACTGGCAGCTTTAAGCTGCACTGATTTGTTAGCTACTGTATATTCGCCGTTTAGCTCCAGTGCACAACTAATGACAGAAAATTCAGGCAGTAAACACGTCTCAGCTGATCGACTAGCTTTGGGGTAAAGAAGGAATGATGGAGAAGTGATTACACACACACACACACACACACACACACACACACACACACACACACACACACACACTTATTACACAGTAATTACATACTAATAACATCTTCCTCCATGATGCTCTCATAGTACACAGTACATAGTAAATATATTAAATGCATACTAAATCTGCACATGTGAAAAGATGATCTGTAAAACAAACTGCTTTAGTAAAAGTTTTTTTCTTTTTAATCACACAGTGGAGTGTGTGTTCCAGTTCTGTAACATGATGACATATGTAGAATGCAGAGGAGGAGAAATGGTATGAAAACATACATCTTGTATCCACTAGAGGAAATGCCAGGGTGTCTCTCGTTCTCTCTCTCTCCCTCTCTCTCTCTCTCTCACACACACACACACACACACACACACATCTCCTGTGGTAGAGGACGTGATGCTCCACTAGCTTAAGCAGAGAGCAGTGACTAAACACGTTCGTCCCGAGGGGCTCCTCTCAGAGCTGTAATTCAGAAATAGCGCTTTAATAACAAGCTACTGCTACTCTGCATCATTAATCTGTAAATTAATGAAATGCTCCACCCCCGTGTTAATTCTTCTTCTAGTATTATTTTTAGTTATGAGGCCAGGCACTTAATGTCGCACGCATGTTTTAATTCCAGCGAGCGGCTCACTAAGGGAGCTCAGGCTTGGCTAATCTTCATCCTGACATTATGATGTCTTCATCATAAACCTATAGTAAATACACATAAGCTTAACTGCTCCAAACCGCTCTAAGAAGGCTACAAAGGTTCGAAGTATGAATTTTTTTTTTTAATCCGCCCCCCGCCCCCAACATGGAGATGTCACAGGTCTGAGCCCGAACCCTCTCAAAAAGTCACTTTGTTCAGCCAAACGTGTCTGTGTCAGGTTTTTCAAATGCAAAAATAAGTTGCTAATTTCGCCTGGTGCTCTTTCTAGACAGTGCAGGTTTAATTGCTAATTGTTAACTGGGAATGAATGCATTTGCATATTAATTAGGAAGCCCATTTACATTTTTAATTTGCTGCCTTCAAAGGGGGCGAGATAAAAGGTCGCACAATTTTAAATAATTTATGCTCCGTCGGTGAAAAGAAAGCTGAAAAGAAGAAGAAGCGCTCAGCTGATTTTAACCCCTGAGAGCTTTTACAGAATGGGAGCGCTCCAAAAATTGTTTTTACAAATCTAATTAAACGGAAAAGGGCTCGGAGCACAATGGCGCACACAGGCGTCCTGCATGGCGGACAGCAAAGGCGCAGCACTGAAGATTTCCCTTAAAGATGAAGCCGATGATATTTCATAACCCGCTTTGCCTTTTTATGGTTCAGGTGTGATCGCAAAATCCGGCAGGATGATCACAGACCTTTCGCTTTGTTTCACTCGTTTTACAAGCTGAAGTTGGCCGTTTATTAGCTCCACCTACAATATGTGACCGGTGATATCGAGCCAGGTATGAAGTCGCATAGGTTAGGTTTGCACTACGGCAAATAATAATAAGGTACAATAGGTGAAGAAATTGTTAAAATCTGCATTTTTGACAAAAACCGCTTGAAAAGTACCTTATCTTCCTGATCCTTCAAATGATTTGAGACTTTTTAATCCTAAACATTGTTTTAAAGCACTTTAACGAACGCTATCCAAGCTGGTTACTCCAATTTCCACAGGAAAAGCTGAATTTTTATTGCTTAGCTACAATACTTCGTTGATGGCGACGTCGTTTTTAGGGCTAGCAGGAAAATCCCGATGTTGAAGTTCCTTATTTCGGAATCATGGAATCCTCGTTTGATTATTCTAAAAATGAAATTTCGACAGACTTTTCCATGGACTTCCGAGTAAACAAACTCACACTGTTGCTATGTTGACATATGGTCATGATACAGTAATAAACATGGTCTCGAAATGGAGCTTATCGACCCAGGACTCTGAAAATTTGACTCAAATCACCACAAAATATGATATGATCCCAATTATCAAGACCACAGTCAGATATTTACCAGTACCACTGAATCTGCTACCAGTTATATGATATGAGACGATTTGAAATCATACTGTAACAATTCAATAAGTGATGACACCACTGAATCCGCTAGGACAAAATACAATTCGATTTAGTAGCCTCTGATTTATGTGTGATCAACTTTATACAGAATCTTGTGTAAGCCACAATCACAATTGCTTACAATCTAGAAAAAGACTATTTCAAAAGAGTCAGAGGTACGGGCAAACCGCCCTGCTTGCTTATTAAATTCCTGATCAAATTAACACTGAATCCAAGACATATCATTAACGTGAAATTAACTCTCACATTTTGGCATCAGTTTGTCAACCTGATGCGACTCAGCGACTCCCGTGTCATCCGTCATGTTGGTCCACCATGTAACTGTACACTTGGTCTATTTATTTCACATCTCTATGTTTTCCCCAAACAATTTCAATTAATTTCATCCACTGTTCAGTGCCGACTTCAGATTTGTTGGTTGGTTGGTTGGTGAGCTATTTCTCCACACAGCATTAACACTCCAGAAACTCTGATACTTCTCAAACTTCTCAAAAGTCATTAGTGCACCCGTCTTTCTATAATAAATAACATTTCACTGTAGCACCTACAGGTCTTAATTAAAAGTGCGTTCACACTTCACCTCCATTTACTAAGGGGAAAAAACAGCATCTGAGCTTGCTGTCTCGGTTAGGATGCTATCAGAGGAGGTTGTTCGCCTTCGTTGTGGCGATCTGACTGATCGAGGAGGGAAAAACCAAAAACAACAAGCAAAATGATAGATTTGATTTGATTACATTTTTCAGAAAAGCTTAACTACCAACCCCCCGCCCGGCATTACATATACAGACGTGGACAAAATTGTTGGTACCCTTTTGTTAAAGAAAGAAAAACCCACAGTGGTCACTGAAATAACTTGAAACTGACAAAAGTAGTAATAAATAATAATTTAC
>JAQMCW010000020.1:12430249-12442712 GCA_030068335.1 Chrysichthys cranchii
AGTGACCATTGTGGGTTTTTCTTTCTTTAACAGAAGGGTACCAACAATTTTGTCCACGTCTGTATATATATATATATTGTGTATATCTATATCTATATATATCTATATCTATATATGTATAGATATACACACACACACACACGTAGTAGTCTCAGGTACAGTTTTATAAGGAAATGAGCTGGAAGTTTTACTGAGCATCTTGGAGAATCTGTCAGAGTTCTTCAGGAGACACTGACTGTTGCTCTTCCTTATTTTTTTTTTTGCATGCAAAACCCAGGAGCCTACGAAATGTTTTGTTTATTTTTTAACTGAAAACTGGTTTCTTACATAATATGTGACTCAATTTTTATTTTGAATTTTTTTATTCAAAAACATAAAAAAAAATTATTTTATCCTGACTCAGTAATGCAGGGTTCATAAAAATCAATATCTATATTGATCAATTTAAAAAAATGATTGGATTGTTGCCAAGTAACGCCTTTTTACCTCCTACTTGACTGCTTCTAATGTTATGGTTGAGGAGTGATTCTACTGTGCCACTCTGGGGTTTATTTGTTGCTATATCTTTGTACTAAGAAATAGGGTGCCTAAGACTTTTGCATATATATATATATATATATATATATATATATATATATGGTAACTCTATTGACCATGATTTACAACATAAAAATAAAAAAAATCTTGCAATATAAAGGCCTTAAAATCCTTCAATAACACTAGGGTTGAAAATTTTAATTTCCAAGCATTTCAATTAGTGCTATATAAAGTTTAAGGAGCTGGGCTACAACTGCAGAGAACCACATCAGGTTCCACTCGTGTCAGCCAAGAACAAGAATCTGAGCCTACACTGGACACAAGATCATCAAAAGTGGAAGACCGTTAAAGACCGGCGGGATGATGTATTCCAGGAAAGTGTATTGATGTACATTATGATCTGTGATCTCAGCTCCAGAACAAGGATCCCAGAGGATTAAGATTCAAAAGATCTGGTGAAATGCACATTGTTTTCACTCGTCTTTCATAGACTTTCAATCAAGGTTCTATGCAAGACACTTGGACCACTTCCACAAGGCTCCCTTTGAGGTAAGGTGAAATTTATAAGTTTGATCAGTCAGAGAACTGTAACTATTTGTATAGTACTCGAATAACATCTTTACCAAAATCCAGGCGTAGATTTCGTTCCCTAATGAACAAGCCAGAGATTTCAGGAGTAAGATGACCCTCACTGAGATGACTTGAGGGATACCTTAAGAGAAACTTTACAGTATACAGGTGGGAAAGCATAACGACAAATAGCAGTAACAGTGTGTAGAAAGGTTGTTCATTATGAGCAGGTTGTGCAGAAGAGTGCTAGGATGAGCACAGGACGTGCGTTATGATTACAGCATCAGTTCATAGTTATAAATGTACAGTACCAAGGTGAGATTATATAATGAAGCAAGAATGGCGTTTGTGTAAATGCTGTTTTTGTGAAGTGCATGTGGAACCAGGATGAACGTTTTAGTGCTGTGTGTCGTTTTCAGGTGTTAAACCAGATCATTTCTTTGTAGGTTTGTAGACCTTTATTTGTGAAAAAAAAAAAAATTACAACAGTTTGTTTTTACAAATAAGCCTGTGAGAAGAGAATTAAGGATATGAGGAAATCAAAGAGTTTTGCTTTTGCACATGGTGGAATAAACAGCATTCCTGGAGCAGCTGTACCGTTGTGTCTCCACACAATTTACAAAGATAATTAAGACAAACAAATCTCTTAACGTATCAGCGAAACATTGAATAAGAAAAGCCTGTGAACAGCTCATGAATCAACTAAATCCTTCTGCTTCAAAAAAAAAACAAAACAAAAAAAAAAACAACAAACCCATCATTAATTCCAAGCTTCATATGCTACTGCTCTGATTTCCATCTCATCACGGCCAAGAGCTTATGTACTAATAATGCTAGATCAGAATGCATTTAAATATGCATCACTGACTTCAGATTAGTACTAAAACTCTTGGCATAAAAAGAAAAGACCCAAAGCAAACAGATGCATACTTTTTCCCCTCTCGTTTTCATTATAAAGGATTTACCCAAGGTAAAAGGAGACGACAAACTGGAAAAAACAAAACAAAAAACACTACCAGTTAGACATGATGTTATTGCAACCGCTTGACGCTTTCTTAAACTGATATAATCTCAAATCAGAGATTATTTTGGTCAAATATTTTCTCCCATATAAAATTTATTAGTCCTGATGAACTTAATGCAGTTTCATCGAGCCTGCTCTCTAAATAATCTTCATATACATCAGCTTAGCTCCCAATCACTCTATGAAATACGCCACATTAATAAAGAATCACGGAAATGAAAAGCAGACTCTTCGATTTTAAAGAAATGTCACGTGTCGGAGGACATACAGGAAGATGGGAATAAAGTTTTATGCGCACAAGCTCACACGAACACGTCTAGTCGTTACAACAAGGTCGTGAGTGCATGAAACAAATGTGTTCAGTTATTTTCTCCGTCAAACCACAGTCATCAGGGAGTTTACAGAAGTGCAGAGTCGCCCTCTGGTGGATCGAGTCAAACGCTGCGACGGGAGCCTTCGAAGATCGAGTAGCTACGGGGCCCCGATCAAGCCTCGCTAATGCTGCCTCAATACAAGCAAGCCACAGGCTTTGGGCTGGCCTCTCTGATGCTGTGTTCACACTAGCAAGTGACAAGTCGCTCACACCACTTCAGCTTTCTGGTACTGGGTGAGTAGCAACCACTACAGCTATTCCATCAACTGTTTCTTGCCAAGTTATAAACTGTGCTGAACGTGCTAGGATTTTAATACTGAAGGAAGTACGAGCCCTTCTAACCCTAGGTTTTCTTCCATCGAGTTGAGAAAACAGGAGGCACTCGTACTGTCTGCTCCGTGTGATCCGTCCGAGGAATCGTTAGAATTTTCGCGTTACTCCGTCATAACTATACTGCGCTCGATTAAGAAATTCTTAATTAAAACATTGATTTACACCCTGCCGCCGGAACGGCGACTCCACGTCGTGCACTTTCGACTGTCAGTTTGGTGCTTGCTTGCTACTGTGAAGGCAGGTTGAAGGAGAGGCCTAACTGCTTCTACCTACTCAGTCTGAGCTTTATGGAGTTCTTCACCACTTGGATGGGGTTCGCCGGAGGAAGAGGGACATCAGACAGATCAGCGCTGGACGTTTTCTGAAAAACATAATGGAAATCATGTAAGTGATCACGAACTGGATCCTGCTTCATTGTGCTTCACGACAACAGCTAAATTATAGTCATTAATATCACAGTTGGCATTTCTTCCAAATTGCAGCTTATAACCCAAATATTCTTTCAGACTTCAAATAAGGTTTGAGTACATCAATTAAATGCTAAATATAAAAACTATTAGACCCAACTAAAAACCAGTAAACAATACATGAATATGCATGCAACCTCAGACACTTAAAACATGATTTAATCCATGTAATTAACAGTTAAACAGCTGTACTTAAGCTCATCACGAGTCAATTAAGATTAAAAAAAAAACAACTAATTAATTAGATCCTACTTTACACAGAGTTACAGAGTTCATTACAACGATCCAGTTAAATAATGCCATACCCGAGATGATGGTATCTTCCCTTCTGCGTCTGACTCCTGTGCATAAGGAACATGGTGCAAAGAAACATCAGTGCTCTTCATGCATGCATGCGGCCCACAACAAGTCTAGCCTTCATATAAGCACATACACGCAAAAGAAAAACACGCCTCCACTCACCGCTGCCTCGGTCTCCATGTTCACCTCCCCGTCTAAAGCAGGGAAATCGCTAGCCTGCATCAGACAAACAATTAGCACTGTCAGAAATGGAATACGGCTACGAGAAATATTTCACGTTTGTTCACGATGTCAGATACTCCTGAGAAAACCAACAGACGTGTCCACCTGAGAAGGTTCACCATCCTGGTCCACTGATTCTGAGGTAGAATCCTGCAGACAAAATGGTTTTATTGTGTTTATATGGAAATGATGATACAAAATAAGATGAACGAATGCTTGTTAAAAATATTACGGTGTAGCCAGAAAAATGAGGATTAGAAAAACAAAAAAGCGGCCAAGATTTAGAACACTGATTAAGGATCAACTCATATTTGCTGCAGTCACATGAAGCATAGCCCGAAAAAATCTCCACATGAAGTAAGAGTTCTCTGGATTTACCTCCTCTAATCTGAACTTCTTGGCTTGCTCGTCATGGAGCGGCGAGCCCGGTCTCTTCCTCCCATGACCCGGACTGGGGGTTTTCGTCTCTGTCGGACATGCTGTAACAGAGAACTGAGCATTACACTGTGGTCCAACGGTTGGCCGTCTGTCTGTCCAGGACGTGAACAGAGCCACGTTATAAACTATACATACGCTGTAGTAAACGGACAAATAAATAACCAGGTGTACAAACACTTACCTGCAGCAGGATGTGTGTCTACTGACGTGTCCTTCTTCCCTTGAGAATCTGAGCTGGCAGTGGTCCCTGTGGAGCTGTATGCACGATGGCACAACGAGAAGGTTATTCAAACTGCAACTTCATACACTTAAAATGCATCTTGAAGCTGGATGACAGGAAGGATAATTAAACTCAACAGAACTGAATCTGACTAAGAACAAATAAAAATAATTAAAAAAGGGGGGGGATATTAAAAATCCCCGCATCACTTAGCTTATTTAAAATGGTTAACTGAAAAATCTCTCAATTTTTTTTTCCACTTTTTTTGTTGTATTGTATAGAGTTATATTTTTTCTGAAAAAATAAACGCAGCATTTGTGATTTAGTGCTTACTAAATCCCCCGCATCCTCAACCGACGCAGACTCAGAAAATACACATCTGTGAACAAAGTCTTTCTTAATATTCACAAGCACTATTGGTGTGTCGCATTAAAATATTTGGTAGCTGTTTGTTTTAATATAGTTTTCACCGAGAATATTGCAAGCAAGACTAACTACAGAAACAAATGATTTCTTTTTTGCATTTTTTAAAAAATAAATGTTTTGTGAATTAACAAAAAAAAAAAAAAAAACCTGCAAGACATCCAATGGGATTCTCAGATCCGTTCACTTTGTTGGTTGTGGGTATTTGCGTGTGCGTGTGTGTGTGTGCACGCGCGTGTGTGTGTGTGTGTGTGTGTCTCACTGGTGAGGACTGGCAGAGAAGGTTGTCCTAGAGGTGCCGGAGGGTGAGGACATGCACGTGCTGTTACCCCTGTCCTGGGACAAGTCCACGCTGCTTTCATTCACAGTCGAATGCTACAGAGCACAGGAAGATCTCAACATTGAAACATTGTGAAATGAAAAAGTTCATAAACTGGAATAAAGAAGCAAAACCAAATATGTTTTCAGCTGATTTTTAATGCATGCACTGAGAGTGTCTGAGAGACTCATGAACTCCACATAAACTGACAGCTGTGAGACCATTAGGTGTCTCGTATACTGATGAAATAACCTGAAAATCGACTAATATTGCACGTTCAGATTAAAGAATCAAAACACACGAAGTTTTCCCACAAAGACAAAAACAACATTCTATACAAGCGAGCACAAGAAATATATTCAAGTAGGAGCGCTCTGTATATACCTCCTGCGATCTGAGCTTCTTGGAGTTCTCATCATGGAGAGGGGAGCCCGGTCTCTTCGGTGCACGAGGAGGACTGCTCTCGCTGGTGGGCTTCGGCTCCGATAGACATGCTGTAACAGAGGACATAGAGTCACATTGACGACAAGAAAATCTGAGGCAGGCAGAGAAAAGGGGAAAAAAAACAACATAATTTTACTACAAACACTCCAGTGTGCTGTGTACCAGTGGATGAGACAGCTCTTTCTTTCCTTCTTTTGTAGATGTGCATCAAGCAAGAGTGAATGATGCTTAAAAACGAGCAGCTCACCAGACCGAGGCTCACAAACCCGCAGGCCAAAGATCATCTAGATAAAGTCGGCGTGAAGCTAGTGTAAGCGCTATCAGAAACAAGTGTGTGTTTTTCCCGTCACCCGTCACTTGGAGTTGGCTTTTCCTCTAAATGAGTTTTATTCACGTTTTTTCAGATGGACATTTTAGCTGAAAAAGTTTCACTGCTGACGCTACAGCGAGGGTGGCTGTGAGCCAACCTTTCAAGCCGCGTGTTTTCTAGGAGAGTGGTTTCTCACACTTGCATACCCTTTGCGTACTATGTGAATTCAAATCACTGCATCTATTTGACGAAAAAGAAATTAGTGTATACGTTACCAAACGTATTTTCACTTGAAGTATACAGCCGGGATAAAAAAAATTAAAAAAAAAAGACAGGAGACACCAAGATTCGGACATGTACCTGCAGCAAGATGCGTGCCTCCTGAGGTGTCCGTCTTCCCCTGAGAATCTGAGCTGGCAGTGGTCCCTGTGGTGCTGTACATGAGTGGAAAGAACCATGACTTTATCCATACGAAGCTTCAGTTTTAAAGACAATACAAGTTATTGAAGTTCGAGTGTAAACTGTTATTAGGGTACTGTGATTAAAAAGAAAAAACACTGATTGGAGTTGAAGATATTTTTGCATGTAAACCAGTATGAAATGAATAAAAACAGTCCATCAAAAGAATTCTTGGGTCCTGACATTTAGTTGTTTGAAACGACTTGGTTGTGAATATTTGGCGAGTTTATGAGGAGCTCACCGGTGAGGACTGGCAGAAGAGAAGGGTGCCTTGGCAGAGCTGGAGGTGCCGGTGGGCGAGGGCATGGACATGCTGTTATCACTGTCCAGCGACAAATCCACACTGCCCTCATTCACAGCACGCAGGCCTTCAGTCGAATGCTACGGCGCAGAGAATGACAGCAGCGGTTCAACACTGTGACGTAACAGACACCACCACAGGGTAAAGATCTGAAAAGAATTTAGCTTGCCTTTCTCCTTTTTGGGATTACAAGGTCCGGCAGGAGCTGGTGAAGCTGCTTCCTCTTCACGTGCATGGCCGTTATTTTCATGTCAGTCTCAAACATCTTGCTGTTGATGGCCTGACGGTACACTGCGTTTACAAGGCAAAAAACCATACACGTTATTGATGATTGGTAAAGCTTGAGTACACTCAGTCTGGGGGAAATAATAACATTTATAACAGGAGTCATTTGTTTAAACCTAAAAGGATCTTCAAGCTGTAGATTTCACCGCAATGCACAAATCTTGACCCGAATAAGCACTACTCAAGCTGGGAGTTCTACATGAAGGTTTCATTATAATTTCAGCTCTGTTTTAGTTTGTCCGATATCAGCGATGTCACCTGATCTCTAATACTGAATAAGATATCCTCACAGTGGCTGGTTTTTAACTACATGCGCACAAGACAGTTGCCACACAGTAAAAAGAAGAAAAAGAAAAAGGATATCCTACCCGTGTCTGTGAATGACTGGATATCGTATGTCAAATCGACGTTAAGAAGTTCAGACCCCTCCATTTTCTTGAACTCGATACCGATGACCCACATTGTGCTCAACTCTGGCCTGCACACAAATATCCCAAAGAGTAACCTTCCAACTTGCTCGGAAACATATCTGCAGTAAAGCTAATCGATTACACTCACGTTTTAGTGCTTTCCTTGGGTCCTGGGAACGACTGTGGGTTCACATGTGCCAGAGTGATGAACTCATTTTTCTCTAGGTTTCCCACCAGGATTCGGATCTTGGACTCGACGAGGCCGACCCTGTTGGAAATCAGATCCTTAAAGTCTGCACGCCAGTCTGTTTATAAAGAGTGTTACACTGCACAGTCTCTCTGGGTGCTGTGTGCAAGGTAATATCAAGGCTCATCATACCAATGGTGTGACTCAGCATGGTCTACTCACCACTCGAGGTGCTGCTTCTCAGTGGGCGCACTTGCTAGCAACACAATATAATGCCTTGGAACATAAAAGACAAGAACAATGCCATTACATCCTTCACACAGAGGTCATTGAACTAAACACCGGGAAGGTCAGGGATGCCCAAGGGTTGTATCCAGACCTAAAGTTAATTCAACTCACACGCTCTGATGCAGCACAACTAGTGTATTCAGGCAGGAATTAAACATTTCTGGGGGAAATAAAAAATAAATAAAAGCAACCCCCCAAAAAAATAAAAATAAAATAATAATGATATAGTAATTAATAAATGGCATCTCTGGAACATTACTATGTGTTATGCATATTATATATATAAAAAAATATAAAAAAAGAGCTGTTTACATTTTCAGTTCTCTCCACTTTCAACCAACGTCTCAAAAATATCTGTCTCCACAATGGTTGTGTTAATTCTAGACGCTTCCTCCGAACAAAATTCATTTAATATTGGGGCACTGATATAAAACGAAGGAAGTTAAGAAAGAGTGTTGCCCATTAAGAACAAAAATATGTGCAGAAAAACGCTGAACTGCTGCTATTATATCAGAGTCCTTCGATTCTCAGTCCTTAACGATCAACTAAAATCATGCGCGCACAGGAGGTGAAAAAATAAAACAGTACACCATTTCACATTAACATTTATTTTAAGTTGAAAAAAGAAAAAAAGGGGGGGGGGGACACTCAGAGCAAAGCTCTACCCAAGCTGTATCGCAGTAACTATGATCATCCCACTGATCTTTAAGACATCTTATATAGGAGTGAATACAAATCCTAATAAAAGTAACGATTTTGTCTAAATTGCAGCATTAGCACAAGATTTGGGGCTGTTAACCATGCTGTAGACACAAACCCAAATTTAACAGTCACTTCAGTCATGAATGAATCCATCTGCAGTACAACAGCACCACCTACATGCTGCTCATTTAGACAAAACCAACTATGTTGTTTACATTAAATAACTGTCGGGTGAAGTATTACATTTTCTACAGACAAACAGAAAAATGGACCATTTCATATTCTAAAGAATTTAACACAATGAAATTTACACAATTTCCCCCCAAATTTCCCATAGGAACACCAAATTTCCCAGAGGAACCTTCCTGAGGGATTAATAAAAGATCTATCTATCCATCCATCCATCAAATGTACACAGACTTGCAGATCAACAGAAATGCTTAATTATCAATACGCATTTCAGCAGAACATGCGATGATTTAAACATGCAGTGCTAATCTGATAGTTATGATCTTTCTGATCAAACAAATGGATCATATTTGTTTTTTAAATTTTCTATGGATTTCTTTAATATTACACGGGAACTATGAGACACAAAGTGTCACGGATGATGCAGTGGGAAATTGTGTACAGTTCATTTTTGGCAGAAACACTGCTTCAAAACAATGGCTAAAATTGCTTCCATTACATGTGAGACATTTAGATAACACAACACAATACACAGAAAAGACAAACATCAAACACAGGGAAAAGCAAATGTACTACTGCTGCTTCAAGCCCTGGTCCGTGATTTTTACTTCACTAAAACATAGCAGTTTTAAATGTTTTTTAACGGACAGGTATTCAGCTCACATTTCAGCAAATCTAGTATTTCACGCATACTAAACATCTATGAAAAGAAAACATTACAAAAAAAGAAAAAAAAACAAACAAAAAACAAATAAGCAAAAACACACACTGACCTGCAAAATACACGGTACCAATTATTAACTTGGGACGTTTTCACACTTGGTCCGAATACACGAGTCCAAACTCAGGACTGATTCTGGTCTTGTTCGGTGCCAGGGCTTAATTTCTGGTTTGTGTTCACGTGGACCAGACGTGGCCGATCTTCTCTGCAAAGGGCCGGCATGGGTGCGGGTTTTCATGGCAACCAAGCAGGAAACCTGTTCTCACACCAGCCCTTTGTGAGAAGTTCGGACACTCCTGACACAGAAGACTTCCTTCTCAATCATGGATTGAATTCCATACATCGCTTCTGTGCACTCAGGTTTGCAAAATGGTAGGCACCACTCATTAGGATCATTTACTTGCTGTTTTTATTCTTATTTTCCTCAGAAAGTGAGTTAATTATGGCACTCCAGTCCATAGAAAGATGTGGTTTTATATGTCAGTAACCAAATTAACTTTCTCCCCATCATCATGACCGTGGAAACAGGAAGTAGCATTACAGCAATAGTGTTACTCAGCATCTCTGGTCCGCTCCCGGGCTCCAAAGCAACGTACCTACTTCACCAACTATAACAAACTCAGGGCTCAAACGTCACAAAAACACAAGTGTGAAAACGACTTGAAAAACTTTTTATTATGGACAATTTAAGACAGGAAACTCCCCCAAAAAACAGTTTCCCCATTTTCAAATACCTACCTTAGGAATGACAAATACAGTTATTTTAAAAAATGGGTGTCGGTCTACAATAATTAAGTCAAACAGAATTATTACAATTGAATTCACAGAAATGTAAAGCTAGGAAATGAATAAGTACTCTTTTATTTAGTTCATATTCAAATTGTATCACCACACAACATATGATGCAAGTGAGAGTTAAGAAAGTATGTAAAGGAAGTGGTGTGTGTGCTATTTGGAAAAATAAATCTTTATTCAAAGTGTGTAACCTCATCATGTAGGTACAACAGGATAAACAGCTAAATACATACTTGTATTTCTGAAAGAAGTTTGGAGCTTCAAATAGTTTGGACCAGTCTGCTTTGCTCTGCAGTATTTCATCCATGATGGCCAGACCTGGAATCAAGAACCACAACGTTGTAATTAAAAATTTAAAAAAAAAAAAAAAAAAGAAAGAGAAAAAAAGGATTTACACAAACTTGAGTCGATGTTAGCTCAAGTGCACACTGTCCTTACAGCAAAAACCAGACTAACCAAGTATTAAGAAACTCTGAAATTCATGTAAATATTTCACAGCATCTACTTTTCACTCATGTTGATGTCAACAGAATAATCTGTAATAAGAATTGTTCTAGTAAATTACAACCCAAATTCCAGAAAAGTTGGGACGTTCTTTAAATTTGAATCAAGTGAAAACTTTTACAGTGAATGGTGCAGAGGCAATTGTGATGAGATTCTTCTTCAGTTTTTTTTTCTTCATAAGTCAGGGTGCAATACAATAACAGAATAAAACATGTAAAAACATACAAAAATGTGCTTGCTAAACAAATCCACATGAGAGCATGCACTGGTTAATAGATGAGAGAAGCTAAAACCTGAGGTGGAGTAGCTGGCAAAAGCGAAACTTTAAAAAGAATAAAAAGGCTATAAGAGATGGATTTAAAAAGAAATACATGTGTTCTGCCTGTCCTATTTCTGACACATCCACATGGTAGAAATGAACAACGTGAATGGTACATGGGGCACGGGGGAATACATGACATGTTGGTCAAAATCATCAAAATCACTGGGGGGAAAAATAAATAATCACACGTGGATTTTCTAAATCGCCACATAGTCTGTATAAAAATCTTTGCATCTTCGTAATGAACCGCCAAATCCTGGTCAACTGAAAGCAATTCTGAACCGGGTACAACCTCAAATCCATGTACAAACGGTAGCCATATAAACAACAGCTCTTAACTTTGGCTTTAGAAAAGGGAGGAAATGAATAAATGGTCAGACAGTGAATTTCAGGCATTAATAACCCTTTATGTGATGGAGGAAATACAGCGCGACATTAAGGCAGCATCCATTACTGCAGTATTCCTGCTGACGGTTTGAATGCAAACAGAAAAAAGCCCTTGAGAGTATGTAGTTCATGGGGGAGCTCCCCAGGGGCTAGATCCTATCAACAAGTCCCTAGAACTGTTTGCTCTGAAAGCACCTACCCTGTTCAGAACGAGGAACTTGCCAGGTGTAGAAACACTGAAAAATGCAGCACAAAGCTGTCATATACACTAACGCTCCTTTAAAAAAGAAACAGACGACTCACAGATAAGACTCAAGCAGGACTTAACATCGCCCAGCAACTTGTTGACTTTTTGTGGAGGACGCAAACACGACGTGCTGCATTATAAACGTTGTTAGCAGAAGATGACGAGGAAATATTGTTTCCCTTCATCTGCATGAACGCACTTAACTAGCTCATTAACCTGCCCTAATCTAAATACATTACATTTCAATTAGGTTTCCAGGCAACAAAAGCACAGGACAGCGTGAGCACTTTAGCACTTTTCTTGCCTGGTGGATTAGTTAATAAGCCAATTCCCTGACTGATAAAGCTGACATTCAGGAGCTCTCTTAAAACCAGCAGTAGTCACTTCTGCACAAGATTAAATTTGAGTTAAATATTTGCCACATTGTGAACATAGTGTACTACGGTTCTAAAGTCACGACTTGCTGAGACAGGCGTGCATCAGGAGCCATTAATAATGTTCTAAGTTATGCTAGTCACCAAGCTGCCCCAGATTTAAAACAGGATTTAGTATTTGCTTGTCAGCTACACGCAGGAGGGAGTGAGTGAGAGTGAGAGAGAGTGAGAGAGAGTGAGAGAGAGTGAGAGAGAGAGAGAGAGAGAGAGAGAGAGAGAGATAGATAGATAGATAGATAGATAGATAGGATA
>JAQMCW010000020.1:12533709-12552615 GCA_030068335.1 Chrysichthys cranchii
TTTTTTTTTTTTTTTTTTTTTTTTTTTGAGGTAATGCAACCTCAGCTTTAAAAGTCACGTCAGAACCTGTCATGAGTTTTACGTCAGTCCTCTTGACAATCTCTCAAAATTTAAGTAAACAATAAATCATTTTGCATTACTGGTGAGGACAGATGGAAGACGACAGCAAGGAGGCTTTCAGTGGCGTGATGAGGAGGTAACGGACCTCAAACACGCGGGTCGATTTAGGAGCGCGATCTGTTCGGACTAATGACAGATACAGGCCACGTTGAAAAAACAGTGTGAACAGGTTCACAATAAATAACTTATCTGGTTAATAGATCAGATCGGGGTCACTTTTGCCTTCTGTGTGTAGAGTCTAATTTTTACAAAACTCTGACCATGAAGACTCTATCCATAAATACTTAAAAAAATAATAATAATAAAATAAATAAAATCATGTCACCATATCAATAATTACACATTTTATTATCTGGCTGCATGGAGTGTCGGTCATACAAGCCCCTGTCCAAGTTGATGCTATAGAAATGGTAACGTATTAGAAAGGAGAACATTATCATTTATAAAATAATTAACAATGATCAGAATGGAGCACTCAGCAGCGCTGGGGTGTGAAGAACAATAACTTGTCTCATTCATCTTGGTTGGGGAGAAAACATGGATCCAAACATGAGCAAAAAGAGGAGAGAAAAAACAAATATGAAGAAAAGAAAAAAAAAAAATCATCATCGAAGCAGGATAAAGAAGGCAGAAAGGGGTAGAGACAGACAGACCGACAGATAGAGAGATGGATAGACAGACAGGAGTGAGGAGAGACAAAGAGAATGAGAGCGAGAGAGGAGTGTAGACGTGCTTGTGGCACTCACAGGGCTGCTGGGGGTCTTTGGCCAGGCTGGACTGCTAATGCTGTCACTGTCATCGCCATGATTAGAGGACAGACTAGCAGGGCTGGGGGACAGGGGAGACGGGGTGGGGGGCTGAGACACACAGTGGGAGCTGGAGCTGTCCTGTCACAGAGAAGAAAAGAAGGACAAGCGTACGCACACGCACACAAAACGCACGCAATTCCAACACAACCATCCAGGAAAGCACACACACACAAACATACATACACACAAACAGGACCACATGGTGAGAGATAGCTGGAGTTTTCATTTCTCCTTTATTCCTCATCCTCTCACACACACACACACAGTTGTGCTAAAAGTGTTTTGCTGCAGAAGCAGCAGGCTCCTTGGCTTTTAGAGAAATTATGCAAAGGCAAGTATCTTCTCTCTCTCTTTAACACGCACTCCCAACGTTACCCTGCACCAGTGCTAACACTGTTAGATAGAGACACTCTGTGCGTATGCGTGTGTGTTCTCCCATGGCTGCCAAAACAAAAGAGAGCGAGGGGGAGGGGGAAAATTAACTCAGATTTGAAGAAAAGCTAGCTTGGTGGGTGTGCACTCGGTCCGGGAACCCCCGTAACCTGGGAAAAACCAGTGGGTGCAGAACTAGCACACTTCCAATAATGCACACTAAAATGTGGTGGCGTGAGACATCGCCTACATTTCAGTAAGGTGAACCACATTCATTCACTTTCTAATTCACAAGAACTATACATTATTATAAAGATTTCACTATGATGCACACAGGCCCATCACTACTTGCTAACTCTAACCAAGTAAACATTCACACGTGGCTACATTTTATGCTCAACATCACCGTTGGATTTTAACCAACAATAAATGAAACGCCAAATAACGCATCAGAATGCGTACTTCCACATTTCCATATCATCTCCCCCAAAAGCTATATCCCCAACCTCAATGAAAAACATTTTAAAAAGCAACGAGAGATGCAGAACAGGCAAGAACTGAGGAAGTCCCTCGGTACATCCAGCAGAAGCGTTCAGCGTTCCCGATTTGAGCCAAGCACGACCCTGTCTCCGGCTCAAATCAACAACCTGTAATTAAATCTCATGGGCTAAGCTTAATTGTTGCGTTGCTAATTATTAAACCAATCGCTGTTCAACCCTTATGATTGCCTTCTTAGTTTAGTTTTCTTCATGCATATTGAGTGCAAGAAACCTAGCATGCAAGGATTGTTATTGTCTATGCAGGGAGCTTAAAGGCTGTAATTGAAATCAATTGGTCTGTTTTTGATGTTCATTAAAAAGTAAAACCCTCTAAATGGGGTTTAAATTACTTGTTTGCTTGTATATCAGGGAAGTGGACAAACTCAGGAGAAGCTGGTAAGTGTGGTCAATAGGCATAAATCAGCCATGGCTGGAGATTCTTACCCACTTTCTCACCCCCAATGTGAACTAGGTGCTAGTGCTGGTTCGGAGTGGATTCAAAGTGTAAACCTTCTAAGAGCTGGTTTGCTTTTCTATAGGTTAAAGAGCCATGTCATTACGTCACTGCCTACGGTCCCGCTTTCCCAGCAATGCTAGCACCAAGCACAGCAATGGCAGACAACATTGTCACTTTAGTGCTGACCCTGGCTTTGTGAGCTCTCTTTATAAAAGAACTGGTGGTCACACAGTTTTAGATGGTCTTGTTGGTCGAGACAATCCCACCCTTAGCTCCTGACGCAAGCGGTTCTTGGTTCTTGGCCAGGAAAGTGTTGGTGCCAGTCTTGAACCGGTTTCCTTTCTGAGAGCCGGTTCTTTGGCTGTCCAAACGTGAAGAATTGGTTTGAGATTTGGCACTGGCTCCAATCCAGCCCTTGTGGAAAAGTGGTATCTGTGGCCCTGGAGGCAAGTAGGGTAATGTGCCTATCAAAGGCCCACTGTTGCTTCTTGGGAAAAACACTTGTCCCTAAACTGCTCAGCTACAGGCTTGGACTGGATTGTGTGTACACCAAATAAATTAACACACTCCATATGCATGAGGTGTGCAGTTATAAAACAAAAAGGCACTTCCACAAGCAGTGGCAGAGCTTCCATATCGACACACAAGACAAAACTAATGTTCGACTATGACAGCAGCAGGCACGGTACTGAATGAGTGTAAAAAGCAGAGAGAAGACTGAAAAACAATTATTATAATTCCCACCTGCTTTGATTAGCTAACCCACATGCTTCAGTATCAAGATGAGCAACAAAAGGTGAAGTTAAACAAAGATCAGCTCAGAGATGGATATCTGATCTCTGAATCTCTCATCGATGCCATGCAGCCCATCTAGATTACTGCAATGTCTTTGATACACATATCCATGATTCTTGATCGGCTTCAAACCTCTTAAAATCCAGATGTTTGTCTTCAACACCAACGCCCAATCCCCAAATTCCCACTCTTCGCAATATGATGTACATAAAGTCCTTGTTCTGACTCAAAGCCCCCAGTAATCTCACTCCCACTGAAATCTTAGACCTCCTACATGCTTACCAATCTCTCCATATCCTTAAATGGTCCTCTTTCACGGTCTTCCATCTAACCTACAGTGGGTTTGAGATTCAGCTTTATCCGTGGCAACACCCCGACTCAAGCAAACTGTCCCCCAACAGTCAGTCCCACCTGATGTCCATCTTTAAACCCTGTCTTGAAGCAAATTTTTTGGTTCCCTCACATTTCTTTCTCATGTACAAGGTTTACATTCATCAAAGTTCAATTTCAACACCAAAGCACCAAGTACTGAAAAAGTTATGATACCAAAGATGGGTTCCTGATCCTGCACCCATAAAGGCCACACTGCCTGCTGACTGTCCGATGAGAACAACCTTGATTTCCCCCCATAATTCAGGTCAACTGCATGGACTTCTGCTGGAAAACGGGTCTCCGGGTCTCTGTGCTTTCAGTCCTAAAGGGCGTTTTTAAATTTAACAAGAAATGGCAAAGTCTTGCTCGCGGAAGGTTATTTCAGGACTTTACTAACCCTAAAGCTAAAGTTTTGTGCCAAAATGCTTCGTTATTAAAACACGTGAACGCAGGACAAACTGCGTTATCACCAGCCTTTACAAAAAAAAAAAAAAAAAGAATGGAAGGAGCCACTCCATAAAATTTAAATGGAAAGAAGCAAAGCCAGATTGAAGCTACACCCTGTTGAGCCTCTCACTGACTGGCACTACGCATCAAAATGCTCAATTCTGATGCCGTAAGCCAACAACACAGTGACGGATGGCTGCCTCACTGCCTGTAGTAGTTGCACCCCAAACATTCTTCCGGATAGCATTCTGATTTGGACGTCTTCTCCCCCGAGCGCAGCCGATTTTGATAACCATTCCATTTGAACGAGCTCTTTAAGATGTGCTGCTGATGGCCGAAGAGGTTTTTCCAGATTTCCCCGAGAGCTTAACAAACACCACGGCGGTGCGACTGGCCATCATAGGTTTGTGACTTCATGTTTAGCATAGCTGAAGAAAAACATTTATTATTTGGCCATAAAGTGAGTCACAGGGTTATGGAGCCAGTCATATAAAGGGACAGAATGATTCAGAAGTTTCTGGCTGCCAAAAAGGCAGAATATGAATGGAAGTCAGCAGAAGCCTAAAGCTAACTGAGCCTCTCTCATTCCTTCCTGGGGGCACACATTTCAAACGCTCGATTACCCACTCAATTAAAACACACCGCTTTCATGCCGATTATGTTTCTTATAACAACTTGGCAACAGAAGCTTGCAGGTAGCCTCTGAGTGACTGCGAGCAGGTCAGACACGGGAATGGCCCAGGTTATCGTCTGATAAACGACATAGGTATATCAGTACTCTCTCAAAAATGGAAAAAAACAAACAAACAAACAAACAAACAAAAAAACAATGGGACTGGTTAATCACTGGTTTACTCGAAAGCCAATTTTACACTTGTATGTACAGTAACGTGTACAAGATGATGCAACAGTATTAAGAAGAGTTTGGCGCTGTTCAAGGCTGGGTAAAAGAAAACAACATGGACGTGCTTACTTGAAAGTTTGAGGTAATAAAGATTTTTTTAGGGATCTTTGCAACTCACTAGACAAGCAGCAGGACATGCTGGCTGTAACGTTATATCAGTTAATGTATGCAAGTCAGGCTTTTAAATGACAGTTTGCTCAAACACACACTTCATGTTTTGGGGTTCATGTAATCCCATAATCCCACGCCATGCTCCTGTTGGTGAATTATGGACATGTGGTGGTTATCCAAAAAATCCAAGGTGCTGCCAGGACTTTGGTTATGTTTTGTGTTTTATGGTCAATCACCAATCAGTCACCAACGTTTTTCTCATATCTCACACTCGTGTTCATACATCACAAGAAAAGAGAACTTTGCCAGAAAATTCCTCGCAAGTCCATCCCCCCCCGTTTCTGAAAAACGGCCACCGATTTATTCACTGCCCTTGTTAAATGTTCATTTCAGCACCATGCATCTCGAGCTCAAGTTCTGACTTCACCTCAGATGAAGGTCTAGTGTTTTTTCCAGAGCAATAAAAATAACGTTACAGTGTATGCACAGTACACGCGACAGAGCGCAGTTCTGCTGTCAAAGCCAGCATGGTGTGAGGGTTACACATGCAGGTCACCTCCAGCCATCTCAGCAAAGCACTGAATCTCCACTGGTACACCTCAGGCATAGCAGGAGTATGGGTTATAAACTCAGGAAGTTAGTGTGTGTATGTGTGTGTGTGTGTGTGTGTGTGTGTGGGTGGATCTGGTTTTGGTCTCTTGTGAAGCAGGACAGCAACGACTCCTTTAGCTAAGCTAATGCCGTGCCACAAGCCGGGGAAAAAAAAGGGCAGTCGGAAGAGAGTAGAGAGCTGCAGAGTATTCCCATCGTTCAGAGGTTAGAGACGTGTCTGTTCGTGACACGAGACGGAGCGCTAAAGCCAGAAAGAGAGACGGAGAATGAGAGAGAGAGAGAGAGAGAAATAGAAAGAGACTTGCTTTTTACCTTTGATTTGGATGGTTCGTTGACAGCCACGCTGCCTTCCTCCTTCTCTGCTCGCTGTTTCAGCTCAGCGGGAGGCATGCTGTCTCCTGGCCCCATGGGCATGGGTCCTGCGCAACACACACCCACGCATACACACAAGCACATCACACTACTGCTGTGCAGCAGCTTTATAACATGATGAAAATAATTCAGGATTGCTGATATTCTGAATTTCTGTCACCAACACGCGAACCGTTTTTCCCCACACGAAACCTGAGAATTTAAAAATTCAGTCTGCAAAACGCTAAACCGGAGACTTACGTGTCTCTTGATTGTTATAAAAGTTGTGTGTTAAGGGGAACACTGCCTAAATGTGATTCCGTTCCTCTTTTGGGATCACTGACATTTACCTTAAAGAAATCACGCTCTGTGTCTTGAGATTTTCATTCTTCCGTATGATACACAGCACATTGTAGCTCGTACTAAGGGTCAATCTGATCAGAACAGCGTTGTTGCCCTTACCCGAAGGCATGGTGCTGTATGGAGGACCCTGGAAGTTCATCCTGCTCGAGTTTGTGCTCTGCGGCGGGTTGTAGGGGCCTCCGGGACCCATCCCACCCATCGGGGGCCCACCTGGGTACCCGCCCGGCCTGGAGACCCCAACACACAGAGAGCAGACATTATTACAGAAGGCAAACCGTATCCCACAAGCCTGTCAGTAAGCACTGCTGAGCCGCCGAAAAGCAATAAGGTCTGTAAGGTTATACCAAGGAGCATGAAATTAGGCAGAGTTTGGCACAGAGTGGAGTGCGTTAATGGCCTCAAACCCTTCCATATTCTACAAGAACATCACACAGATGGTTTAACGAAACCTGAGAGGAAAGGGAAATGCTTAAGCTGTCGAGAAATCAGGCGTGAGCATTAGTTTATCCAAAGCCTTTACATGCACCTCAGGGAAACTCTACAGGAGTCTGACAAGAATCAGATTTCTTTAAATCTCGGCATTCAGTTTACACACCGACAAGAAATCCTCCAAAGACAAAAAGACAAAGGAACTTCTTGCGACAGTTTTTCTGTGTTTAGTAGTACACTATTCTTTAGGAATCTGCTTTGGAGTCCCCAGCGTCAGGGCTTTGCATGCTCTGTGACAGTAATTGTAACTATTATTGGATAAAAAAAAATAAAAATAAAAAAAAAAGTATGATGTGTGCATCTTTAATAAATACATAATGTAATCAGTGGCAAAAATCCTGCGGCAGAAGTGGAATGAAACTCTGCAGGACATGCAGTTAGTGGAAAATAATCAATGTCTGGGTGCTAACAGTAACTCTGCTTCATGTCAGGAAACATCACCCCATCCGGTGCTTGACTGTTTTCAAATAACATCCATGCCCCGAAGTGTTTTTGTCCTTAGAGAACATCCTACTTTTCCTGTAAATTTCCATCTTTCAGCTTCATGAAGGTTGTTTTTAAAGATCTGGAAATTTCAAAGTGTGCGCTTGGGAAATATGGTTGATGCACACTGATTTGATGAACTGCAGTAACACAAGTGTTACATTCCCGAGTTTGAGTCGATTTGTTTGTTTGCAGTAGGTCACCTTGTTTCAGATCACTAGCAACCCCAGTAACAGGTTGGCTCACGGTGGCACTTGGCAAGAGGACACGCCCCCCTTACCACAACCCTGCCTCTAATTCAATGTGGTTTTATTCCAGGAATGAAATCAGATTACTAAAAACAACACGGGACAACACAAGTGTGTTATTTAGCCTTCCGTTTTAGTTCCTGTTACTAAAAAGAATATCTGTTGTTCATCAAACGGGAACTGGACTTTGCATGTGGTTAGAGCTGATGCTCAAACATGGCTGCTAATCTCCCTGCTACAGCTTAACAACATGTACACATTAACCAGGAGAGAGGAGCGCAGATCAGGCATGAGGTTTTCCCCAGAAAACCAGAAGGTTAGATGTGCTAACCAAGCCAGGTCTTTTGCGTAAGCGTTAAAAATTAAATGTTAGACGCAGCAGCAGGCTCACTGAAGCGCAGGAAGCAAGCTTTAAGGTGCTCTGGCTGCACCTACCCATAGTGCTCGGGCTGAGGCTGGCCTGGGCCGCTGGTGTAGAGGCTGGTGTGAGGCTGAGGGAAATGTGGGGGAGTAAAGGGGCTCGGCCGTACCCCCGGGTACACTGGGGACCTGGTATATGAAGGCCTGGAGCAGAGGGCAAGGGCACAACAGCCTCAGTGGTCAGGTCCTCGGTTGAATTCGACTCGTAATAACGTCGTACATGTGACACAATGCAGAGTGCCCGCAGGTTTAAATGATCATCTTTACTACATGCAGCATTTGGAAAAACACAGGTCAGTACTAGGCATGTGCCCATAATCAATGTCATTACTGGGATTTTTAAACACCTTCGCTACTCCGAGACCAATTCGGGAGAAGTGTGTACACTTCTCGGATGAAGTGTGACTCATTCAGACCGCAGTATAAAGCCCATCAAAGTTTCTTACCGCTGAGGTGATAAGATACATGAGGTTTTAATGCGAGCCTGTACAGATCGACTCGCACGTCTGTGGATTTTCAAGTGGAGTCAAATGCTGGCAAAAGAACCTGCACGAGAGCCGGGCTAATAGTTCTGTTTCCTGGGCAGGAGCTTGGTGAAAGCACGCTGAAACATTGACTATTGGCACACTCCTAGTCAGCAGTGCGTGTGTGTTTTTTAGATGCTGAGCTACATCAGGATGTGATCAACATCTTTCAAAAACTTTTTTTTTTTCTTTTTAAACACTTGAGACTCAAGTTTAACGTTCTGTTAACAGACAGCATGTTTACCTGGCCGGCCCAGGTGCCTGGGGGTTCTGTGGTGAGGGAGTGGCGCCGCTCTCGTGGGGTTTCCGGCCACCTGTGGGTGGAGGGGGGCCCATGCCAGGCCCTGCAGACTGAGGCATGCTGGGAGACGTGGGCGCCACGCTGCTGGAGCCGGCCGGGTATGGACGACCTCCCCCAGGCTGAGCGGGACCCCTGGCAGCAGGCATCGAGCCGCAGGGCTGTCCAGGGCCTTGGCCATGCATGGGGCTGCTGGCATTCATGCCCAGGCTCATACCAGGCCCAGGGCCGCTGTAGCTGGGGCCCGGAGCTCCACCGTAGCTGGGTGGACGAGGGTAGTTACCTAAAGATTGTTACACAAAGGGGGAAAAAAAAATAAAAATAAAAAAATTCATGCAATGTGTTTCTTTGAGAAAATGAAAAAAAAGAAGAAAAAAAAAAAAAAAAAGGAGAGCAACGCGTGCCCTTTACGTCAAACAAGACATGCCAAATTTCCATCAGAATTTTAAACATCTATAACATTCAGAATTTAAATGCATTTCCATTTGGACTAAATGTCTATAGAATACAGAGCTACAAAATAAATGAGGCTTCAATAACACCTGTTCTCATGGACAGTGGGACCGCGACTCACGCACTTAATTCGTTCTGAGACTCCAATTTTTTCCCATTGAAATGAATGTAAATACAGTTAATGTGTTTCAGCCCTCAAAACATGTTTTTTTTCTTTTAAGTGTATTACAGGTTTGCATGGCAATAAAACAGAATAAAATTAAAGTAACCTTAATTATAGAAAAATAAAACTAAATTAAATAAACAAATGATTTTAAAATGCACGCTACCTTTGCGGTGGATACGGAGGGATATGGTGGCGGTTCTCATGTGTTTGTGATTCTTTCTTTCTTTATTTCAACTGTTATACGCCTACCATTTCCACTTTCTTGGGACCCATAATGAAGCTTATAGAGCAAAAATGCACAAAAACACAACGGAAAATGAATCGAACACGTTCACATCACAAGCACTTGACCGGAACTTAATGTTTGTGCCGTGAAGCGTGGGTTGGCTTCCTGTACATCAGTCGAGGCTTGCTTTGTCAGTTTATACAAAATCTGTTCGGAAATTTAGTTCCTACATCGATTTGTTCGCCATCCGGCGTGTTCGCGACCCGAGGGTCCACTGTGTACAACTCTTTAACAAAGGACCTTGTCACAAAGTTTCTACAGAAATTCGGATATAATATTTACATAACTATAAATGTAGAAATGTCTAGCTTGGTTGACTGCACAGATAGACATTTGATTGTTTTAAAAATAAATAAAATGTATGACCTAAATGGACATGCAGTTATTGGGAGGCTTTTATGCATTCTCACTTCAACAGATTTCTACTAAGAGGAGACTGAGAGACTCTCTGATTTTTGCTTTTGATAAAAATAGCATCGGCCGCTGAAATTCATTCCGACTGCTCAACATTAATTACATATTAAATATATTTCCAGCACAAAAGTGAAAAACCACGGAAAAGGAAAAGAAAAAATAAAAGTGGCGACGTGTTGTCTAAACTAAGTGGCTGTTATCTGCTGGGTTTAAGTCTCTCAGGCTACTTGGAAAGCGCATCAGGGTGGATCCCCCCCCCCCCAAGTTCCATACTTTCTCCCTTCGTTCTCATTCTCAGACACAGAGTCTCGTCAAACTCTGCAGGAGACGAGGTGGAGGCGGCAGTGCAGGGCTACTTTGTCAGCAAGTTTGCGCGGTGCTGAACGGACATTCCGCAAGACGACTGAGGGACCGGCGCATCACCAGAGAGACGATTCTTAATGAGGTGTGCCTGCTGCTGACGAGCTACAGGGGAGACATGAGCGCAGGCTGCTGATTGCTCGGAGAACCGAGCGTGGCTGTAAGTGGACTGAATCCTGTAGTAATGGTGAAATCATGTGCATGTTATTATAGATGAAAATTTGCCAAGCGGCATTTCAGGCTTTATTAGAGCAGGAATTTTTTTTTTTTTGCGCTCAGGCAGCAGCTGTTAAAATACAGACGGAGATCATGGATTCGGCGAGCTGCCTGTTTCGGGAGTCCCACAGGAAATCAGAGGCTTTGGCATCTCTTCCTCTTCCCCGAAACAGTAAGCTGAAGAAAAATGTGTTTTGATGTCATGCAGGAGTTCTAAAAATATATGAAGCGGGTCAAGAGGCTGCTATTTTGTTTCCCGGCGCTGTAAATATTCTGCGTCCTAAACACTAACAAGCTTGTCAGTGTCTGCTGTTTTATCCTTCCAGAGCATGACGGGCCCTCGAGCACTGCCAATTACAGGAGAAGCTCTGGCACATTCAGCCGCACGGCACTGCCTATCTGAGTCACCATAATCCCACAATGCCCAGGGGACACGAGAGATCGGGACAGCTGCCTCGTCTCCGACACCCGGAGCTCTGCACCTTAGAGTTTTACACCCACGGCACCTGTGACAAAAAGTCTCGCTGAGAAACAGATCTGGAGTCGGCGTTTCCATCAATCTGTCTCCACTGAGGGAAAACAAAAGCAAGCACTGATGCCGATCACAATAAGACTGGCAGCCTGCGTTTCTTTGCATTCTGAAAGGAAATGCAGGAATTTTTTTTTTATTTATTTATTTTTTTTAAAAAGAGATCGAGTCTTTGCCATTCAGAATGCACAATCTCAGTCTTTATTTTCTCCCAAACGTCAAAGAAATGTCATTATCTTCCCAGGATGACACTTGACACATAGAATATGCTTTAACGTTGCCTTAAATGTCCTGAATAATTGCCGAGCAGGTGGCTCTTAGTCGTGTTTTGTGACTCTCTAGCCAAAGCTAGAAGATTAGGACCCCGTTCGAGTTACACGCTGTGTCCCAATTTGCGAACTACCACATAGTACACCATGCATACTAGATCCGTTCTTGTCTGCTGTCTGAATTTCAACAGGGCAGTGGCGTTTCAAATCAAGCACGGCTAATTGTGCGCTTAACCGGAAACGCCGATCGCAACATTCAACCGGGATTGTCGCACCACCTGTCAAAAAAAAAAAAAAAAGGAAAGTAAAAATCTCCCGCCTTTTTGTGTTCACCTCTTTATAAACAAACACAGTTTAACTGTCCTCGCTTCTGTGCGTACATATTTCACGTGCCTTGAAAATTACTCTCCCATCGGTGTTGATGACACGCCCTCCTCCAATCGGCTGAAAACAAGTTGGCGGTCCCTCCCCTTCCGATACGCAGCCAAGATGGCGACCACCGAGGGTGAGAAGTGTGCAGCTTTGACCGTTTTGAGTACACTGTCCGGGTACTCGTAGTGTACTGCATGGTGCCCTACTTCTCAGTGTGAACACACTTGTGCACTCAAAACAGCAAATATGCGAATTGAGACACAGCACCAGTAGTGCCCAGGTTGGCCATCTAGCTCCTTTAGGTAAACTGTATCGATTGCAGTGACGAGCTTTTGATGTCATGCTAGCTTATTTAATCGCTCGTCAGGGTAACGTTATCCTGTCTGTATACGGTATCCTGTACCTTATTTCATGGGACTGTTACACAGATAACCGTTCATATTTAGCAAACATAGTCTACTGCTAACCCTGCGGTTAACTGATTTATGCTAAGTTGCTCGTTTTACCTAGCTGTTTCCACAATTTTTCCCCCCAATTAAAAATTTTTCTCAATCTAGCGTGGCCTAAAATGGCCACATGACGCATCGGGAGATAACTTTTTCGAACAAATTGCTTTGCATCAAGAACTGAATTAAACTGAATGAACTCATTTCGGTACCCTTTTGCCCCCATTGTGGCTTGTGAACCAGCTGACAACCGATTTATTTTTTTAAAAAGGTGGACGCAAGTGTTCCTCCAAAGAGCGAATACATTTTGGCATAATACTCTGATATCCCTATGTAATCTAAAAGGTTACACTATTATTATTCTATTTTATACTGACATATGCCATCATGTTCAGTGTGTATTCACGATGATTCATACAAGCCTGTTTTGGATGAAGCAAATGTTCCAGCGGACAGATTTTTATTTTTATTTTTTTATTTTTTTACGGATAAGTAAACATCCAGTCGTATCCGTTTGGCTTCTCAATGCTCGGCTAGCTCTGCACATCCATCAGGTAGCCGGGTTTCTGTTGTCTTGCGCCAGCTGCCAGTTAAACAAGTGAAACCGCAGAACAACGGGGAGCATCAATCAGAAACGGACGGGAGCTCAGTGACATTATGAGAGCGCAAACCAGGGCTATTTATTACCACACGCGTGATAGATTACTCCCCCGTCCTGTTCAGAGGGACAAACGCAGCCACACATAGGAGTTTTTGTCTGTGGACTCATTTTTAAAGGTCATCTGGAAAAAATTGTAACAAAACACGAGAATCAAACCTGAAGCAACGAGAGCAGAATGGCATACGCGTGTACGATGGAGTGTTACCTGAAGGGCCATACTGCCCGCCCTGGGGCCCGTACCCGGGACTGCCCTGCTGGTAAGAGCCCATGGTGTGGTGCATGGGGCCTCCTGGGGACGGGTGAGGGGACATGGGGGGTCCAGGCTGCTGGGGGCCAAATTGAGGGCCGGTGCGCTGCAGGTTAGAGGCAAATCCTAGGTGCACAAAAGTAAACAATTTTTTTTCAATCTACATTATATAGAAATCATATTTCTTAACATTAAACCATCTTTCAGGTGCACCCACATACCACGCTGATTTATTATTAAAAAAAATAATAATTTAAAAACATTTTTAGGACAAGGCACGGTTCGGAGTTGTGGCTTATCTGTGCCAAGGCTTAGATGGAGTACCAAGAGTTATTGCACCAAAAGTTAAGTTCCTCTTATAACTTTTTTTTTCTTAAATGTTATGACCGTTATAAACAGTAGTTTCCTCCAACTCTCTTAAAGCTGAGTAAGAAAAACCTCCACTGATCATGTTACGGAGAAACGAGAACATGCAGACTCCTCTGTCCTGAAGACTTTCCCATGATGGAAAACTTAACGACCGCTACAAAACACTGACACCCGAGACTCTTTCCATAAATGTTACATAAATGACTCTTCACAAAAAGCTTAACCATATCCACCATCATGTGGCTTTCTCTTATCAGTTTATAATTAACCTCAGATTATGTTGAGCGTCTGTCCTGTGAGGGAGCCGTCGCTACAGAGACGATAACGTGTTAAAACGAGTGCATTATTGTGAGGGAGAATCAAAAAGTAAAGGCAAAATACATTGAAAGGCTTTAATGGAAGTAACTGTGAGAACCTGAACACATGACTTTTCCACATAGTCCCTATGCAAGACGCCACATTTGTTGTATTGTTCATCCAGTTTCTCTTTTCCCGCAGATACGTTGTTTTTTGGCTGCTCCCAAAGCCAGGTGAGCACCGCTTCCTTTACTTCATCATCCGAGGTGAATCTGTGACCGCACAGCGCCTTCTTCAGTGGACTGAAGATGTGATAACGGCTCAGCACCAGAGCCGGTCTGTAAGTAGGACATGGAAGATATTTGAACCTGATCCGTTGCATGGTTTCTACTGTCGCTGCTGCTGCATGAGGACGTGCATTGTCATGGTGAAGCAAGACTGTTTTGGACAGCATTCCTCTTCTTTTGGTGTGAATTGCAGATTTAAGTTCATTTCGCAGCAATGCACAGGAATTTGCACTGTTCACCATTTGCCCATGCGCTCAGAAATGAGCCAGAATAGGAACCTTCATGTCCTAAAAGAACGTTAACATGACCTTCCTGGTGGAGAGCTGACCCCCCCAAATGTAAAGTACATTTGTCCGGCAATGTGCCAACCAAAACGAGCATGAGGGAATTTATTTACATTGAGGCTCGACCGCAAGCCATAGAAAAGTGCGGTCCTGAGTCAGAGCGGTGGAAAATCTCGGAGGCAGTGCGGACTGTCCCCAACAGCAGCCGCCGGATGAAGCCATCACAGGTGTTAATGTGTCACACAAATGAGACCATTTATCAAGTGGCAGTGGAAAATAGCGTGGAGAGTGCACGTCTATAACACATAGCTGACACAGGTGACAAATATACACAAGTGACCATTAGGAGGCCTGTTACTGCTGCTCTATGGGTAATAGAAGTGTGTGTGTGTGTGTGTGTGTGTGTGTGTGTGTATATACACGTGTGTACTCACCCCTCTCCTGAGACATGGGCGACTGACTGAGGGTGGAATGGGAGGCCACATCTGATACATTCCCTGGTGTTTGCGGGGCCATCTGTGTACCTACACACACACACACACACACCTGAATTTAACTGTAACACACTTCTGTTACCAGAATAACCCAAATCTCCTAATGCACTTAAATGGCTTTTAGCTGCGATAAATGTGCATATATATATATATATATATATATATATATATGTGTGTGTGTGTGTGTGTGTGTGTGTGTGTGTGTGTGTTTGTGCATGCGCATGTGTGTCCTTTCCAGTCTGTTCACTGCGAGGCTAATGGAGGCCAGCTCTCCCAGCAGGGGTGTAACGTCGACAGGCGAATAAAAAGGCCTCCTGCGGCCCTCGTTAGTGACATCCGGAGCAGGAAGGCCGAGGACGAGACGCTCGCAGCTTCAGCTGTCAAACGCTCAAGCTAACGACGACCCACACTGAGGGAGAAGCTGGGCGGTAAAGTGGCTCCGGACGTGCTAACAGGCATTTTAGGCCATTTTAATGGCCAGTGTGGGGGCTGGCAGGGAGTCCCCGACTCTGTCTGTTGGAGACGTGAGTGAGATTTTGTTCCTTGTGGTAGGAAGAACGGACAACACTGAGTCTACCAGCGAGGTTGAAAGAAAACGGGGCTTACGCAGCCATCCGAAAACCAGCGGATTCTACCTGGCACACTGGCAGGTGATATGGGTCCAGAGCGTGACTGGCTGGAGCCCACGGGCGAGCCGACCGGAGAAGGCGAGGGTCCGCTGCGCAGGCCGGAGAGCCGGGGCGACGCGTGAGGGGAGAACGGGGACTGCGCCGTGTTGCTCTGCTCGCCCTGGCTGCTGGTGGACCCCGAGGCGCTGACGGCTGAGCTCAGTCCTGCCTCCGTCCCCGTCGGGAGGTCATCTATGGAGCCAGACAAGTCCTGCACTGCAACACACACACACACACACACACACACACACACACACACACACACACACACACACACATTAGGCTCCAAAGCTTGGAGACATGTGTCTACGCTGTCAAAATGTATTAAAAAAAAAAACCCACATACACAATACACAACCACAAACCTACTTGCAGGAATAACAAAAATACAACACCAGCCAATAAATCAGCATCCTAATCCCAAATCCCATCACAAATATTATTTCAACATCTTGAGTTTTCCCTTAATAGTATCTAAACAGCAGGGTGGTGATTACACAGCACCTTTAAAGACTAGAACGACTCAGCACATTTAGAAAGTGCTCTAAGGAATGCCAAGCGCGCTCATCAGAGGTGTGCGCTGCCCAAGTTAGCATTCGTGCCAGTCTGGATCTGGCTGACGGGTTGCATGTGTTGTGACCGACGTCTGTGCCTCGCGGGGCTTTCGGGTTGCGTCCAAGAGCACACGAGTGCCAGCGGCGAGTTAAAGCATGTCTCCGGATGAGCTGCATGATCTGCGGGCACAGCTATTAGCAGGTCGCAGATTGAGAGGTGACGTCCTCGATCCTAGACGACCGTCCTTTCCTCTCAAGCACGCCAAAACTACCATTACCGAAATATCCCCCACCCCCACCCCAACACCAGCTGTAGCCTGGATTTTCAATTTCCCCAGCGAACACACAGACTTCAGTGTATTTCCACACACAGTGGAAAAAAAGCTCGGCGCTGTTTCCCAGCACTAGCGCAGAGGCTTATGGGAATCTGTGAGCAAACAGTACGAAAACCTCAGAGACTTCACCAGGGGTGGGGGGGATGACTTCACTCTCCCCCTCCGTCTGCTGACTGAAACACGGCGCATGGTGACCTATATATGGGAATGGAGCTGAAGTGCATGAGCTCAACTTTCAGACCCCATGAAGCTTTTCTGCTGAAGGTCAACGATGAGAACAGTTCGAGTGACTGGATCGTTTCCCTCCTTCATACGGCACTTCTTTTTATCGCTCGTACGAGTCACACAGAAACGCTATTTCAACAATAGACTCCACGATCGGTTGGGGATTTCGTAAACACTGGTCACACGTATAACTGCAGGAAAATATCACAAACCATTAGTAACGATTAAAGCCAGGAGCTCCCTTATGTGGGCACGTCAGACGCCAAATGACACTGTGATGGAAAACAACTCAAACTCCATTTTTAAAAATGTATTTATTTATTTATTTTTTAAATGAAATATTATAAGTATTGCTTTAACAATGAAGGCACTCAGTGACATTGTTAAGTGAAGAGCACATGTGCTATTTGTGTGTTTTTTTTCTTCGTTATATTGATGCGCTGCACCAGCGTTGGAGTTCAGCAAAAATAAATAAATAAATAAATAAATACTTTTTTGAAAAAATGGACATTTTTCCATCCATTTACTTCCACTGGTTCCTCTACAAGACTGAGTGACTCAGTGGAACAAGAGAAATCCAACACACAAACACGAACATTTACTGCATAGGCATTCACATGTAATAACTTATAAATCCAGGAGAAAGAGGAAAAAAAACTGTCAGGGAAAAAAAAAATAAAAAATCATATGTGGGTCCGTTTGGGGGTCAGCCATGTGCACAAAAAGTTTGGGGAGGCCTTAGTTAGGCTATTAAAACGCTCCGCGGGAACGGATTAAAAATGTGTATCGGCGCTGAGATGGTAAAGTTTTCTGTAAGAACGTGTTTGTGTAACATTTATGGATGCGGTCTCCAGCGTGAGTCAGAGGTAAAGCTGTAACTTTTTTTTTTGTGGGACGGGGGGCAGGATGGTAAGAATTCTTACTGGGTAAGAAGCCCAGTTCAAAGAGGCTGATTAGGGAACGAGCGTTTATAGCTGCTATAACGGAAGTGAGAACATGAACTAACTGGTCTCGGACAATCCACAACATTAAACGCTAACTACGAACAATTACTAAAAAACTGAAAACTGCCGAAAATTGCTGTGCAATACAAAACTTCAGGATGTGCTGCTATTAGAAAATCCTGAACATCAGGCATCAGGTGAGCCAATGAAGCTGTGCACACCTTCGCAACGACTTCTTTCCTGCATTCTGGATTTTTAATTGATGAATATAATTATTTGACCTCACTGACCACCAAGCACGCTCCACCTCCCCTGACACGACAAACGAAAAAGACAAATATGATTCCACACACGAGGCTTTCTTCGCAGGCCCGTTTTAACCCTAACCAGCCCTCGCTGTGCTGTAAATGTAGCTAGAGGACTGAACATACACGCTTGTCCTTCATCCTTCGTTCCGCATCAGGACGTCTCCTCCATGGCCAATTAATGCTGAAGAATAATCAG
The DNA here is from genome assembly GCA_030068335.1 of Chrysichthys cranchii. Lineage (NCBI taxonomy): Eukaryota > Metazoa > Chordata > Actinopteri > Siluriformes > Claroteidae > Chrysichthys > Chrysichthys cranchii. The sequence continues at coordinate 12,551,804 of JAQMCW010000020.1, forward strand.
GGCTAATTCAAGAGTGAGGCTCGACACTGGGAAACGTTTTAAGGAGCAGGAATGCGTGGCGAGGACTCCACACAGACCCCCGCTAACGCACGCGGTCTGAATACCGAACACGTCCAAAGCCCATGAATAACCGTTGCTGAAATTTCCTTTTGTTTCCGTGCCGAGGCAGATATGGCAATTTGTGTGAAATCTGACAGCGCTGCAATTTGCGCCACGTCTGCCTCGCACGAGAAAAGACGTGACTTTCAGCAGAGCAATAAAGCGGCGAGGCGGTATAATGGCGAGAGTCCTCTCTTCTCCCTGCTGTGAAGCCCCGCGACCCGACTGACACATTGAGTTTGACGAGAGAGCCGGAGCACTCCCCAGACATGAAGAACGTGCTCTAAGCGGCGAGAGGAACGGGATCAGGCGATCAAGGAGAACAACGGAAGATGGAAAGGAGGGAATAATAACTCGCATACGTATTCAGTATTCAGCGAGGCTCTGCTGCGGAAAGTAAGATGAGGATTGAAAGAGCACACAGCCGGCGTGAGGCAACAGGAAGGCAGATGGAGGATGAGATCGGGGACCTCTCCATCTGGGCCCACTCTGGGAGTATTTATTTGGGTAAGAGTGTGTAGAGATGAGGCCTCTCGAATCCTCTACCTCTGTACGACATGGTGCTGAGCTGCAACGATCAGAAAGAAGCAAAATGTGAGCTCTGTGACTTCGATTTATGGTATTGGTGCCAGATGGGTTGGTTTGAGTATTTCAGATATTGCTGATCTGGGATTTTCACAAACAACAATCTCTATAGGTGTGGAAAAAACAAA
>JAQMCW010000020.1:12599969-12614256 GCA_030068335.1 Chrysichthys cranchii
ACTTCCACATCATTGCATTCCGTTTTTATTTACAATTTGTACTTTGTCCCAACTTTTTTGGAATCGGGGTTGTACAATGCTAGCTAAGAATACATTTATATACTAAGCTTGCTAACATTACATTCATATACAAAGAATACATTTAATTACAAAGCTAGCTAACATTACATTTATTTACAAAGCTAGCTAAGAATAGATTTATATACAATGCTAGCTAAGAATACATTTATATACAAAGCTAGCTAACATTACATTTATATACAAAGCTAGCTAATAATAAACAAGTAAAATGTAGCTTGAATGTTTTCACTGAATGAAGTTTTCAAATTTCCTCCCAAAAAAATGTTATCAGGTTGAATAAAGAAAATAGCCACTCAGCTGAAATAATTAATCATTTTAATTATAGTACACCTATGAAGCAAACATGTTCTATATTTCACATATATCTTAAGTATTCTCTGATGTAATTTCTTCTTATAATTTTCATAACTATAATTTTAAATAATTAATTATTTCACTTGAGTGGCTGTGAAGCAGTGCGCAGTTGAAATACTGAGTCATTGCTGCCCCCTGCTGGACATTTCTACACCCTACACACATGTACAGAGGGACGGTAGATCTACAGTACTTAAAACATGCTTGTTATAACTTAAACAGTACAAAAACACTCCAATTTTAATCTATATTATATTGTATATTTATAAAACACAGTATTATATATTTTGAGTGGTATAGCCTATTTTAAAAAACAGATTGCACTGCAGAGCGATAATAACTGAGAAACAGTTAGAAATGTAAGTATATATATATAAAAAATTAATTAAATGGTGGCAGCTTCAGGGTCTCTTCTTAATCTGTGTGGAGTTTCACATGTACACCCCCGCCTCCCCCCCCCCATGTCCACGTGAGTTTCCTCTGGGTTCTCTGGTTTCCTCCCATCTTCCAAAAACGTGTCCATGCCATGTGATGGACTGGGGTCCAATTCAGGGGGTATTCCAGCCTCACGTCCAAGGTTCCTGGGGCTTGGTTCTGGATCTGTTGTGACACGGAGCAGGAGAAAGCTCTTATTGAAAATGAAAAAAAAAAAAAAAAAAGTAAAGACAGCTAGCTGTACTTTTTATATTACCTTAAACATATGCATACAGCCTTTCTAAATGCTAAACAACCCCTTTCACAATATTTATGACTGCACTAGATGGAAAATGTGTGTTTGTGTGTGTGTGTGTGTGTGTGTGTGTGTGTGTGTGTGTGTGTGTGTGTGTGAAAGAGAGAGAGAGAGAGTGAGCTAGGCCACTTATCACTAAACCTCTTTACACATATAGGACCATTCTCTCTGTGCCTCCTCTATAGACCCACTGAGTTAGGAGATAAAAGGCTGCATCTTTCTATTAATAAGAGAACACTATGAGTGCTTGAGTCACATAGCTGTCAACACCGACTGCATGAGGAAAATATATGCATATAGAGAAATGTCACAGATTAAAGGAACGCACTCTGGCTCTTTCATGCAGATTTGTGGTTATCACGTGGGCGGCATAGCGACAGCTCCAGAGTCCCGGCTTCTATCCTGAGCTCGGGTCTGTGTGAAGTTTCACATGCTCTCCTCATATCTGTGTGCGTTTCTACTCTAAAATCAGTCCCAGTGAACGAATGTGTGCATGCTGCCCTAGAAGATCTTCAGCCAGAAATTTATGACACCCAAAAGATACCTTTTAAAAAAGATACAACTTTCCAAAATTATAAGCAATATTCAGTTGATTCTCTCATCTACGGACACCGCATTAATGGATATCGGATCCAATGGACAAAATCCGCTGGTCTGAATACATAATCCATTAGCCACAATGTCCGGTATGAAAGCTTAAAAATCCCAGGTGTTGCCAACTGAGTCCAGTAGTTCAGCAATTGTCCACTAGGTGGCGGTGGTGTGCATGCTACTAGTTGTTTACAAGCACCGGTTGAGCTGTGGTTGTTGTGAAGCTATACTGTTTTTTGGGTGATTATTTGGTGTTTTTCACTGTTTTTCTGCCCAGTGCCGTCATTATACCACCCAAAGATAAGTCTAGTGATAAAAGAAAGCGTGTCAATCTTAGTATTGGCCAGAAATTCGAGCTCATTATGATGTCTTAAGGGAAAGGACCTTTACAATTGTATTTACAGATTCATCTACATTAGTATTTAATGTTCTTACCCATTTATGTTGGTCGTTATGCTGCTTGTCATCTGTACAGTACTCGGGTAACACTTTTATGGACCTTAGTGGTGTTTTTCCTTGGATTTCCACTATTTTAACAGCCCCCCCCCCCCGCCCGCCCACACACACACATCATCGGACTATTCAAGTCGAGAGCCATCCTCTCTCCCCAATTAGTCCATTAATGCGAGGATCGACTGTATATGTATAAACTTGGACATATTTATATACCATGCTATATTTAATGCTTTGTAATTATACAATTTGCTCATTGATCTTCATTCAGATACATTAAGGATTACGTGATTACTTTGTTTCGTTTTTTTTTTTTACTTTATCCAGAATGTCCCTATTATCTCAAATCGAAATTTGATGAATTTGATAAATGTCAGTAATAATAAAACGCCTTTGTTATGGTGTCAGTCAGTTTCTTTTATTTGTGTTGCCTTTAATTGAAAGGATCTTTCTGGGTTTCTAAAAAAAAAAAATAACATTCCGAAGCTTCCAATGAAATCCTTAATAGCAACGGCAAAGCTTTTGGGGATTTGTAGAAGAACAACATTTTAAAAATAATTTCATGTTCATTCCGGCATCCTAAAGGCTTCTTTGGTTTGTTACCTACATGGAACATTATTTTTTTTACATTTCTGGAGAGAACTGAAAAGGAAAGAATGTTTAAAGGTTCACTGTGTACGATTTAGGGAGCGCTATTAGCAGAAATGTAACATATTATTCAAAGGAAGGGTTCATTAGCGTATAATTACCTGTAATTATGAATCGCTGTGTTTTCATAAGCTTAGAATGAGCCCTTTATATCTACATAGGGAGAGGGTCCACCTCTACAGAGCCGCCATGTTGCGCCGCTACAGTAACCCTGAACAGACAAACCTCTAGAGAGCAGCTTCCACATTTCACATTTTTACAAGAGGCAGTGTGAATCGGGAAGGAAGCGCTGGAAGAAAGACAAACAAGCAGACAGGATGGCAAAGATGAAGAAAGAAGAGGACAGAAGAGTCTTTGCTGGTGCTGGGTAACAAGTTTGAGAGCCCAAATTCTGACAAATTGAGGCTCATTCTTATTATTTAGCACAGAAAAAGCAAGGGAGTGTGAATGTAAGGACTCGGAAATAGACTACGGGCACCTGACAGCCACCGTAAGCTCTAATAGGTGCTTGGAAAGATAAGCGTAAGTTCAGGGCATTCAGGGGGTTGAATCCTACATAGTGGACCTTTAAAGAAGCTTCTTCTTAGTGTGTAAAAACAGCACCATTACTTTGGGTTTTAAACTCAGAATCAAATTTACTCAATCGATATTTTCATCTCTACACCAGCCCTCAGTAGGAAAATCATCAGTAAAAAAAAGGCTTTAAATATAAATCCAGTAGCTGGTGTGTGTGTGTGTGTGTGTGTGATGATCTGCTTGAGTGAGGAGGATAAAATGTCCCTTGATGAATCAGGAACGCTTCCTGTCGCATCACCAAGGCGAGATCAGTCAGGTGTGTAAGCGGAGCGTGTTTGCCGCTTCGGTGCGTCACAGAGGAAGGAGACGGATCCTCAAACGGAGTGTTGTGACCCTCGGCGGACTGAGGCATCTCGTAATGCACACCCCTGTTACTGAGGTCTACAGACTCATTGATCCATTTCGTTGTGAATGTGCATCATTTGTGCTGAATTTTATTTAAATTGCAAATCTCTGGAAACACTGATGTCCTCAATGACACTCATTCAACCAGACACACAAGTCACACAAATCACAACACAAAGACAAGTTTACAGGCTTGTGCTTTAATCAGTACAAAAAACCCCCACACACACTTGCTGTTGAACCACTGTGAATGATGTTAATGCACATACAATGACGGCATAATTTTGTTCATATATGCATTCCCTGCACGGTGCCATGAAGTGATCAATAAAAAAAATTCAAGCAAAGAAAGAAAAAAAAAGTTTAATAAAACACCGAGTGCTATTAAAATATCTGCCTGGAGGATCTGCCTTGTGACGAGCGCTCTGTGGTTTGCTTAGAGGCATCCTTTTTTAATTTATGACCACATGCCGTGCGAAGTGAGAGGACAAAGGACACAATTCAGACTCAAGTCAAGTTCAGAGATCTGACGTCCCTTCATAGGCATGTCTTAATCACGCTAAAATACAAACTCCTCTCAAACCGAAAGGCTTTTTTTTTCTACTTTTACTGCTTCTTTTCTGTCAAAATGTGAAGCAGGTGTGCTTGGAAAAGTGAATAGCATTACAAACCATGGTGCAAACAGCATTACATTAATTTGAGCAGCATATTAAAATGAAAACAAGCTCGGGAAATTCCATCAGCGGATAATATGTAAGGAATAAAACATCGTTTGTTCCGGTAATATCACAGCAATTTGGAAACTAGTACATTTTCCTTTTATTCATTAAAGAACAAGTCATAGGTGTTTTTTTTTTAATCCCGTCTGGGAAACAAGTTAGTTCCTGTTATCTCTTATGTTATAGCAGCTACAGACAGTCATTCCTTCTCCAGCCTTTCTTTTCACACACTTGAAATTAATGATGAAAAAATGCAACTTGTTACGGAGAAGCCAAAAAGAGCAAAACGCTCTGTCCTGACGATTTATTTCACCATGTTAAAGAAATGCTCCAAAGAACTGACACTGGACACTCATTCCATAAGCAGGGGAGAGCTCAACAGCGCCGTGGTGTACAGTATAATTAAGATAACTTCTCGCCGTCTGTACGAGGCAAGGCTTTTCTGCACGGGTCCGTGGTCCAGTATCTGAAGTGCATGTTTTTATTGCAATTAGAAATTCCTTCATGAAGATGTTAAAAGTTAAACATGAGACAAGGCCAAACAGCAGTCTGGTTTATCATAAATATGAGGGAGAATTAAAAAATAAAGGCGATTTTTAATGTACGCGATAACCTGGGGAGCACATGACAAAACATGGACTGGAGACATCGGTCTTCTCCAGCAAAGAAGAAATTCAAACGCCAGCCCTCCCCCAAGAAAATCATCTTAACGTTCATTTAGGACATGAAGGTTCCTATTCCGTTCGCATGGGCGAACAGTGAACACTGCAAATGACTGTGCATTGCTGCGAAATGAACTTCAATCTGCAATTCGCAGCAAAAGAAGAGGAACGCTGTCCAAACCAGTCTTGCTTCATCATGACAATGCATGTCCTCATACAGTAGCAGGGACAGTAGAGACCGTGCAACGGCTCAGGTTCCAGTGTCTTCCACGTCCTCCTTACAGCCCGGATCTGGTGCCGACTGATTATCACATCTTCGGTCCTCTGAAGGAGGCGCTGCACGGTCCCAGAGTCTCCTCTGATGATGAAGTAAAGGAAGCGGTGCTCACCTGGCTTTGGGAGCAGGAATCCAGAAGCTAATTGAACAATACAGCAAATGCGTCGTCTTGCCTGGGACTACGTGGAAAAGTGATATGTTCAAGTGTCTCACAGTTATTTCTAATAAAGCCATTAAATGTATTTCGCCTTTACTTTTTGACTGCCCCCCATACTTTCTGTAATACATTTCCATATCTTGGCATACTCACGTCAAGCAACATCGCAAATCAACATAATCACGTTTTTCTTTATTATTTATTTTGAAACAGCACGGAGAATCAGCGTTCACTACTTTCAATTTAAAGCGGAACGACATTTGCATCACTTTCAGCTTTTTAAAGAACAGAACGTTTTTTCTTCAAGATGGCCGCCACATAACGTTCCAGCACTCACTTACTGTACACCTTTCATGCCTCGAGATTACAGTGAGTCTCATCAGGAAGTCTGAGTGGCGTCACTGAACAACTGGAGGAAATTTCGAAAGCAAAAAATGTCCATGACACGAGACTTCCTTTAGTTTGTTAGCCTCCTTAGCCTTGTAGACCAATGTAAAGAAACAAGCGTCATACAATCAACGTGTCGGCTCCAGTCGGCATGGCCCAGTGTCTCTAAACATACTAAATCAAGTCGGTGAAACGCTTCTAATTGTTATAATGCTTCTTTAGGTTATATTCTAAAAATACAGCCTGTCTCTCTGTCAAGCATGACCTATGGCAGCGAACGTTTTGCCAAACCTATTAAAGGGTTCAGATGTGGCTGGAGGGACTCGTTTGTCTACAGTCCACCAGGGACGGAACACGGCGCAGCAATGTCAGCGTCGCTCGGAACAGCCTCTGCTGCATTTCCTGCACCAATGACAGGCGGTCACACACGGTAAAAATGATTGGGTGCAAGACCCCATTACCCCCTGCAGCAAGAGTGTGTGTGTGTGTATATGTGTGTGTGTGTGTGTGTGTGTGGAGGAGGAGAGCTTGATTGTGTGGACACACACACACACACACACACACACACACACACACACACACACACACAAACACACTCGCATCTGTGCTTACGTGCGATAAATGAGCAGTGTGCACCCATCCGGAGCGAAGCTAATGGGAAAGCAAAGAGCATCATTACCTCCGATGATGTGCGCTTCAATATGCTTCAGCTCCGCCGGACTCTTTGGAAAATACGGACAGGACGTTGTACTGTCTCTATGCTGGAGTTTCGCCTTTTTTTCCTGCCGTACACCCCATGTCTAAACGGTGTAACATGCTTTTAGGCGATGTGTTTTCCCATATTTGCTAAGCATTCTGCAATGACATCAAGCTACAAACAGCAATGATTTAAACAGCTTGTGTAAATTAAAGCTTATTTAACATACGTGTTGGAAAGATCCCATTTCTTTTTGTGTAATTAAACGACTGCAGCCTTGAGTCACATGCAGACACGAGATCAAAGCTTTGGCGTGTAGCGGCGTTGTCTCTAACAATGCAAACACAGGCAGAACTTTTTCATGCTCTCTTTTTAATGTGCATCATGGCAGCGCGTGTTTCACCTGAGGGGACGCGGTTTTTGTTAAGGTTCTGGGAACACCTCCAGGTATGGTCCGCGTACGGTCCCAGTACATGAAGGAACTGACGAAAGGGGGGGAGAAGCGTCGACGGCATCGTCGCTCCTCCCTCCTTCCTTCTCTCATCGCTTCTGACAGCCGAGTGTAAATCCTGAGCCTCGTTCCCTGAGACTGTTCTGGATTTTTAGACGTAATCCTGTAGGCTGTAGAGGGCCTTGGTGTCCTGAGGTCGCTTGCGAGACGGAGAGTAGTACTGCTGCTGCTGCTGCTGATGATCCAGCTGGAGTTTCTCCTGAACCGGTTTCTCTTTGTGTTCCAGCTCCGGCTCCGGCGGCTCCGTCTGGCTCTGTTGCTCTCTACGCTCCTTTTTCCCCTGCTCCTCCCTTATTAACTTGTCAGGGTTGGATAACCCGCAATTTGTGGCGCCATCCCTTTTTCTGGGGCACGACAGACAAAAAATGACGCCTCCGGCTAAGAAAAACCCGGCCGAAACAAACGCGACGTAGACGGCTCCTCCCGGCTCGTACTTTCCACTCTGGGGTACTTTGGAGTCCATAAAGGTTGTGATGACCTCGTTGGTGAACCAGGATGCAGGAACCAGGCATAGGAAGCCTGCAAGGACAAAGCATGTTCCCGCAGCGATGGCAGTTTGTACCTTGGAGCTTTGACTACCACCCCAGTGAGTGCATTTAAGCCCCAGGGCTGCAAGCCAGAGCCCGAGCGTCGCCAGCAGGCAGGAGAGGACCATGGTGGTGCGGGCGGTCTGAAGGTAAGCGGGCAGCGCCAGTACAGAGTACTTAAGCGTGCAGCTGAAGATGCCCGTGCTGTACCAGGTGCAGTCCATCCACAGGCCCTGCATCTGCGAGATTGCCGTCATGATGTTGGAGCCCATGGCGACGCTGACTTTCCAGTTGGGCAGCAACGTGGCCACGGTGGCCCCCAGAACCCCGAGTAGCGCCAGGATGAAGGCGAAGATCTGCATAGTGGACGAGGGCATGATGTCACCGGCGTCCTTCCTTCCCCTTTTCTTTCGAGCTTTTTTCCTTTCACCTTGCGGTGGCGGCCCCCGTCCTCACTCTGCGTCTCCCTATCAGCGCTGCTCAGGCCAGATAATTTCCTCAACACGGGCTCCAGCGGGCTGCGATAAAGAGCAAAATGAGAATTGAACTGAGCAAGCAAGCGTGACGTCCTGACAGATGAGGCGCATGGGGCTGGTGCCTGTGATGGGAGACTGTATTTTTTCTTTTTTCGCTCTCATTCCCTCCCTCCTTCCCTTTTCGCTTTTTAGGACATTAACAGCCTGCATTTTAACTCTGCATTTCAGCCTCATGGAAGTGACATTGTGATTTTTGAAAGGCTAATTATTCTTTCTGATTGTCCAACTGCGGAATAACCCCTGCGGCAATGGGCGCTGGGGGGCTACGACAATCTTCTTGTCAAAAAAATATATATATATACCAGGTAAAATACTTGCGTAGAAAAATCGTGTCTACTATTTGGACAAGCATGCCCGTTTTTTGTGAGAGTTAATTGATTTTGCTCTTATCTCTGCCAGCCAGCATGAAAAAGCAAAAATCGCCCATTTCCTTTGTTCATCTTGCTATTGTGGTTGGTGTAATTCATAGATAAGGGTGTGCAAGGCTGATAAAGCGACTCACACATCAGTCATGTCATGTAATCTACAATCTTAATACTTACCTTCTTGATGAGGTTCGTAGTGCGGTATAGGTGCATCACGGCATCTCGGAAAGAACGAACCTTAGAAGACAAAAAGATTCGGTTACTACCGAACAGAAATATAAATACAAGTCAAACTGGGAGCTTGGAGCCTTACTTTGTCCCGTAAATAAATAAATAAATAAATAAATAAATAAATAAATAAATAAATATCCTCCAGCCTTGTCCTTGGGGTGATAGAGGCTGAGCTCACTGTGGGACTGACGGCAATTTAAGTGCGTTAACCCTGAACAAACGCTTCCTCTCCTGAAGGTCATTCAATCGCTCATGCGAAGACAATGCACCAGAATTTATTTTCTCACCGCAACAAAGAACATCTGCCAAATGAACTTTTGTTGAAAGCATGAAATAACCTAAACAAAATACACCATGATTACCTCTGCACTCTAAAGTTCTCCGTTTCCCCTCAAGATGCGGAAGAAATTATAGGTTACCGCATGGAAGGAGCACCGAAATGCATGTTTTGGTGAGAAAGCTGTGATTGTACACACTGCTGTAAACCTGTGATTAAAGAAATTCACAGTAAACATCTATATCGCTAATTACTGCAGTCAGTGTGGACCTCCCACAAGACCACCTGCATAGAGACACGCGAGTGGAGGACGTAACCGGACAAAATTACTGTCTCTCCGTCACCGCACCTCTTCTCCCGAAAATACTGTTTACACACTCCTCCGGTTGGTACAATGTAGAAAATATAACCTTCAAACCTTGTGATGTCCTTAGAATTCAGTTATTTTTGTTATTTGGTCCCAAAATGTACTGAATCTTTTTTTTTTCATTCAAGTCAGGTGTAAATCTGATCCATGGTTTGGTCGATTTTTTGAGCTGTGTAGTGTCTTAGGGAAAAAAAGGGTTCTTAAACAATTAAGGGTCCTAGTAAGGGTTTTTTTTTTGGGTGCAGGGGGTTTACTTATAAAGGTGTAGAAATTTACGTTTTTACTGAACAACACTGAAATGTTTTTAAAGGTGTAAACACTGAATGATGCACAGAACAGAATCGATCCAGAATAAAAAAAAATCTTTTTTTTTTTAACCTAAATTTATATGTCAGTTTTGAGAAAATCTATTTCTCATTAAATCGATCCAATTTCATGGGCATTTGATCTACAGTGGAGCTGTGACCACTTTTGTCCTCTTCTAGGTCCCCTTTAAATCCAAGCAAATTTGTTATATTTGACCATGCTAACAAAAGTTAACAAGATTTTCCTTGAGGCATATGTTCATGACTCTCGAATGACTTATTTCTAAAATTCAAATTTCCACTCGAATTGCTGCTGATGAAAATGATTCATAAAGAATAACAACTATCTTAAATTAGAAACAAATACAGAATATAAGCAATACACTAGTGTCAGACTTTTCAACCCTACTGTAAGGGCTAAGTGGTGGGATTTTACATAATATCACTGAATAAAGTCACAAGAAAAGGTTTCAACACTCCACCTCAAAAGAATTTTCCCACAAGATGTGTGCATATGACACAAAGCTGATTCAAATACAGTTTAATTCGCTCCGAGACTCGTGTTCGTGAACTGGTTTGTTTGCGACCCAAATACATTTTTCCCATTGAAATGAATGTAAATTCAATTCATGTGTTTCAGCGCTCAAAACATGTTTTTTTTTAAGTGTATTATGGGTTTATGTGTGGCAATAAAACATAGATTCAAATTAAAATAACCTTAATTATAGAAAAATAAAACTAAACTAAATAAACAGATGATTTTAATGCGCGTTATCTTTGTGGTGGATACGTAGTTGCTGGCGGAGGGATATGGTGGCAGTTATTGTGTTTTGTGATTATTTCTTTATTTCAACTGTTATACGCTTAGGCTTCTTCCTCTCACTACCATTTCCACTTTCTTGGGACCCGTAATGAAGCTTATAGAGCAAAAATGCACGGAAACACAACGGAAAAATGCAATGAACACATTTCACACCACGAGTGCTTGACCGGAACTGAATTTTTGAGCTGTGAAGTGTGGGTTGGCTTCTTGTACGTCAGTCAAGGATTTGTTCGTCGGCCGGTACAAAATCTGTTTGGGAATTTAATTCGTACGTCGATTTGTTCGCCATCCGATGCGTTCGCAAGCTGAGGGTCCACTGTAATGTGATTCCCTCAGTTTTAATTTGGACTCTTTCTGTTGTTTTTTAAGTTTGTGCCTTAATAAAAAAAAAAAGACATAAACATCTTGTTTTGTCGTCAAATGTCTAAGAAATGTGATACAGAGTAAGATTCAGGATCTTCCAGAGCTCTCACAGCCACATGAACCAATCCGTGGACCCTTTTGTTGACAGAATGGAAATAAACTGCTGGTTGTGGGGGCCAATACTTTTCTGAACATCAGCATGTCAGATGGTATAGCAGTGGTGGATGTAGTAATGTTAAGTGCTGCGTGTTTTTTTTTTTTTTTTTCTCTGAAAATGAGTTGGAGGGAATTTTACAATCTTATCTCCATGAATCATTACTGAACGAGCTAACGTAAACCAGCATTCCAGGCTATCTTCTCTGCTAAATCTCCCCAGCTAGTTTAGCTTATATTAGCTAAACTGCCTGGATTTTCTAAGATGGTTTTAATTTTACATTTCTGTACACCATGTGCACAATTATTAGGCAAGTTGAGGGTTAATTTTACTAAGGAACAAATACAGTGCTCTCAGTCAATCCAAATTGTAAAAAAAAAACAAAAAAAAACCCCTGAAACCTGAATGTTTAACAAAGGAAATGTAAGATTGAAAAGCTAAAATTTTCCCATCTTACTTTTTATTTTCATCATGTATAGTGGTGGTGTACTTGGATGTATGTGATGGTGCATCATCCTGCATAAAAACCATGGCCTTCTTGAATGCTGGTGACTTTTTTGTGTACCACTGCTTGAAGAAAGTATCCTCTACAAACTGGCAGTAGGTTTGGGAGTTTATTTTAAGTTCATCTTCAACTCGAAACAGTCGCACATCCTTGATAATACCAACCCAAACCAGTACACCTCCTCCACCTTGTTGGCGTCTAACTCTAAGTGGTGCCCTTCATCCATTCGTGATCCAGCTATGAGCCCATCCATCTGGCCCACCAAGAGTCACTCTCATTTCATCTGTCCTTAAAACCTTTGGAAAATCTGTCATCAGATATTTCTTTGCCCAATCTTGACCTTTCAACTTGTGTGTCTTATTCAGTAATGGTCATGTTTCACTCTTTCTTACCTTGGCCATGTCCCTGAGCAATGAACACCTTGTAGATCTGGACACTCCAGTTCCGGGTAGCTTCATGTTTAATTCTTCTCGATTCTTTTGCAGTTAATTAGCGTCTTTTTTTCTTTCCACATGTTTCTTACGACTGTCTGATTGTTCAGTGATCACGCCTCAATAGCTTAGCTATTTCAAGAGTTCTGCACCCTTCTGAAAGGCTTATTCATTCATTTATTTATTTAATAAATTCTTATCTATCTATCTATCTATCTATCTATCTATATATATATATATATTTTTTTTTTTTTTTGTTTGTTTGTTTGTTTTTGTTTTTTTTTGCAAATGTTGATCTTTCGGGTGTCCGTTAAGTCCCATTTTTGACCCATTTTTCCTGAAATAAAGAAGCTGCCTAATAATAGTGCACATCTTGATATAAGGTGTTCATCACTCTTGGCCACACCCATCCCCAGTACAGAAATACACATCACCTGAGAATGCTTAAATCCAACAAACAAACATAATAGTTTACGTAGCTTAGAGTTGGAAAATATACATAGAAATAATGATGAGGTCAAAACACTCACCAGCCTAATAGTTGTGCACACAGTGTACCCGAATCATTTTACCTCTTAACGCGAATCAGCTGGCTAACAGGTTAAATGCAAGGATTTCCCGAGAAAAATGAAAAATTCACAATGTTCATTAGCCAACTAATTAGCATGAATGAATCTGACAGGATTTCCAGGAGGATTTTTAAGTCACGTTCATGTTCATGTTTACTGCTAACTGTAGCTAGATGACTAATAAAAACTAGCTTGACAGGATACATCAGAAAACCTGACTGATCCTAAAACTACACCTACTCAAAAATACTTGCAGCGCTTTATTTAGGCTAAACAGACTCTCCTCCAAATGTGGGTCAAAGCTTGAGCACTGTAGCACTCTGCGAACACTTTAGCAAAGGTCATCACAATATTTAATCAGTAAATATTCAGTACCCAAGTAGTAAAAATGTCACAGGCTGGTCCTGACCTGACCTTACAAAAATAACACAGTGGGAACGGAGCATTAAAAAATAGTGCCTTCAGTCGGCTTTTGATATGATGTGAGTTCTGAGAGACGAGTTCCTCAGTTCCTGTGAAAGCCACAAAACCCTCTTTAAACACTGCAGATTTAACGTTGTTTTCATTTCCCCCATCAATGCCCATCTCAAGCCATTTTGCCACTCTGTATATAAAAAGGGCAGAGAGGCACAGGCCTGGGTTGGTGTGTTTGTCACACATAAAGCCCCGGACTGTTTAGGGGGCGTGGGAATCAGAGATGGGAACCTACAAATATCTCACAGTGGATTTTCTCAGAGCGTTCCTTCTCATAGCCCTGATTCCAGCTCCTTCTGCCCCTACATGCTGTTTCTCTAATCCTGCTTTCTTGTTATCTAATCTCCAAAACCATACAGTATGTGCCACGATGGGTCTTTATAATTTATCCAGGTTATTCAGTCATGGGACGTATTATTGGAAATGATATGTTCTAAAAGTCTACGAGAATTCGAGAACACCCCAAGCGTATCGTTATACGTTATACGTCTCATAATGAATAAAATCATAACTGATTAATTATGTATTGGCCTTGGCGTCTGCTTTTATTGAAGCTCCTAGAGGATGAAGAAAATATGACTTTAATTTAATGCCTCTGACCGTCCACAGGTTATTAATTCTGCATTAGTTTGGAAAACTGTGCACACAGAGATTGTATGAATACTTAAACTGGTAACACTTCACCAAGTCCATTAAACCTAAATGACTAATACTACGCGAAGGACTCGCTGTAGTAAGCATACTATAATTAATGCAAGACTTTTTTATTTATTAATCTAATAATCTAATACTTGGAAATAACCAGCACTGATGAGCGTAAATGCCAACTAACTGTAACAAATAATTTATTAATAGAATAATTCATTTCTTTTGGTTAAACATAATGTACTGTAAAGGTTAAATATATACCCCTTTATAGTTATTTGGTTTGTCCTTCGGGGGAACCGTTAGAGAAGTTTCCAATCATAGAGACTTGTTTTAGGAAGCAATAAACACTCACACCGTTGAGCAGCCCTCACTTAACTGGTATACTGAGTGCTAGGTGTATGTGTGTGCCATATTAATGTAGGGTTAAACACAGTAAGGTGTAAGGTGTCCCTGGGAGATGAACACAAATTCAGACAACAAAACGCATTAACAGAAATGTGTTGCAATAAAAATAAATAAATAAA
>JAQMCW010000020.1:12634491-12652335 GCA_030068335.1 Chrysichthys cranchii
ACACACACACACACACACACACACACACACACACACACACACACACACACACACACACACACACACACACATCAAAATATATCCAAGGTAACATTCAGGCTCAAAAAAGCAACATGGCCTCTAGAGTTGCATTTAATTAGAAACCATAGAGCTGAGCCAGCTGCTTTTGATACTATTTAGATCCTGGATCGGAACAGAAATGGCCTCTGAGGTTTGCAGAGAAATAATCAAAGGTCTGAGTGATGCTGTAATTACAGCTTAGAGAGGGCAGGCTAATGTGCCAGCCTCTGTCAGCCTACAAGTGAGAGCCACAGTCTCCCCTCGACTCAGACGCCCCGCCGGGACGGCTCTGAGTCGACCATCATCTTCCACAACGCTTCAACGAGAGACCCGCTCTAACCACACACCGATCCACCACAGCCAGAATCATAGCACCATCAACAACTGATACACAAACAGAAAACTCCTTCTGGAAAGACCGAAGAGTGGAACACAGAGCTTTAGATGTACCCTACTTACACAAGTAAAGAAGAAATGAAGAATGGAAGGATGGACGGATGGATGGGCGGACGGGTGGATGGATGGATGGATGGAATGAAAGGATAAATGGACCAGAAACCCATTATCTTGAAAGACAGATGTAGGAATTGCTGTATTAAATGAATGATTGAGTGGATAGTTTGATTGAATTTCTGATATTGAATGGATGGATGGGTGGATGGATGGATGGATAGAAATATTAGCCAAGCAGACAGATGTTCATCTGAACTGACCGAAGGAATGGATTGTCAGATTAGATGGAAGGATTTATTGAGGGATATATGGACAGACTGATGGGATGAATGAATAAATCTAGAGGTAGAATAGATGGACGGACGGACCAGTGAATGAAAGAACGGATTGTTAGATTAAATAAAGGGATTTATTGGGGGGATTTGTGAAGTAATGAATAAAAAGATGAACACATGGAGAGGTAGAGGAGATGGATGGATGGGATGGATTAACGGTGCATCGATTAGTGACTGGTGTAAAATGGCATTAGCCTGTCAGAGTGACGCAGCATTTCATTTAAACCATTACACTGCTGGAAGGTCAGTGACACTGACTCACCTCAACTCCATCCTCATGGCCTTCTGGAAATAATCTGCCCAATTCCCCCATCCCCCGTTCCTCTGTCTGTTTCTGAAGCTGAGATCTGTAGACTTCAGACGACAGGAGCGCTTTCCAGCTGCCTGATATTTAAGCGGACAGTGTGGTTTTACACAAACCTTTTGTTTCTCCGCTGCTCTCCAGCTTGCAGCAATTAAGCACGTGGTTTATGGTAACTCCGTGCCAGAGGGGTGCGTTATTAGGGGTCGTTTGGCAGAGATTATGCTGCTCTGGGTCATTAGCCGGCTGGAAGAGCTGAGCAATCGCCTCTGATCACATGTGACTCAGGCAGTGAGTGAAGTGTATGTGGATTTAGAGCCACTGATTTGCATTGCGCTAAAGTAAACAGCAGCGGCTTGTCTGCTGCTTGACGTCCATGTGAGTGTCGATAAGAACAGCAGGACAACAGGAGTTTGTTTTGCCCGCTGGGGTGAACGTCATAGCATTTGCTCACCTGACAGCTCAGGATAACAGCAATTGTCCAGGGTGAAGAATCGACAAGTCGACAAAACAGCTGTAACTTGAATGATGCACACACTCGATTTCCTCTCTAAAGCTGGAATTTAGATTTTGGTTCATGGGTTGACCCTTTTGGTTTCATAATCAAAGTAAAATTGGATTCAAAAACTGATATTTTGTCCACACATTGTTTTATATGCAGATCAGTTTTCATCCATATGCTTTCTTGGTGATGTGTAGAATGATGACTTAGCCACAGTGTTCAATCTTTTGGCTTTGGCTTCTTGCACCACGGCAGAAAAACAGCAACTTATTTTATTTCCTTTCGTGAATCTGTGTGTCTTCTGACTGGTTGGTTCGGTGATCTAGCCCTGGGGTTCTTATAGTTCACTGGCCTGTTATGTTTGTTACACTGGAAGAAATGACAGCCTGCCATTATCACTCACTCACTCATCTTCTGCCGCTTAATCCTGTTCAGGGTCGTGGGGGGAAGCTGGAGCCAATCCCAGCTGACTTTGGGCGAGAGGCGAAGGTCACCAATCCACCACAGCCTATCATTATCAAAGTTATCATATTTATTATTGAGTTATTGTACAGTAGTCTGAATTGCAACGTGCATTGAATGCATATAATCCGAGCCTCAGTACATTCAGATTTTGAGAATTATGGGAAGATCCATGAGCAGATCAGTCAGACGGGAAGATCCATGAGCATATCAGTCATGAGTTGCAGTGAAACATCAGATAACATTGTTTCATCATTTGCTATCATTCCTTTGATCTGAGTTAAGAGGAATAAGTGACCAGTCTTAACTGATGAAGGTAAACCATATGCAAGATTTCAACAAGATTAGGTTGACCCACTTTACTCTGAAAGATAAAAATCATTCATGTATCAAACAAAACAAAACGTAATTTTATAGGAAACACTTTGATTAAATCTTCAAGATGGTCCCATTGGGAAGGGAACGGGTAATGAACCAGTAGCCAGCACTTTTCTCGTCACTTTTCCCTAAATCTTACTACAGACCAAAATCTGCAATGCTCCAACACACACATTAGTAATGCCTTAGTAATTATTCAGATGAAATTCTGGAGGCTGAACAGAAAGAGAAAAACAAGTAGGGAGGAAGTTTGTAGGTCAAAGCCTTCTAAAGCAGTGTTAATGTGTATTCCAAATACCGGCATTTTTGAACAGATTTACCAACCGGGCTTAAAACAAAGGAGCTTCAGAAACGTGTTACTGGGGCACGGGCCAGGCACTCACTTGTAAAGATCTGTTTATACAGGTGATGAAGAAAAAAGACAAATGCCAAATGTTTTTTTTTTCCGCAGTCAGAATCAGTGGCTGAACCCAAGCACTGATGCTGCACAGAATCAGGGGAAGCATCAGGATGCACTTAAATACACATAGTGTAGATGTGAATGTGTTTATACAAGTATGTGCAATTCAGACTTACCTGGGACAGGGACTGTCTCTTTTCATGGTTGCGTCTACTCAGGGTGTCCAGGCCTTTCTGAGAGGAGAAGATTCCTCGCTTGCTCCGTGCAGCTCGAGACTGAGAGCATGAACGCCTCCTCAGACTGGCCTCATCACGTGTGCACATCTGTTTATGCACAAAAACACATTTCGAGACCATAATCAACAACAGCATTTTATATATATATATATATATATATATATATATATATATACACACACACACACACACACATACACACACACATATGTACACGTATATACACATATATACAGGCAGACCTCAAGTTACAATGGAGATGCGTTGCGCCACACCCATCGTAAGTCGAAAATATCGAAAATGTCGAACCACTGTGTTGAATCGCTTAGCCTAGCTTAGGTATCTCAGCCTAGCTTAGCCTAGCTTAGGCTAGCCTACCCAGGAGTCTTTTCCTGTAGAAGATATGCTTTTAAATTACAATTAGCTCTTGAAGCACGCATACAAAAAAAGCGATAATGCACTGTACAGTATACCGATACACAAGGTAACTCCACGAGTTGCAGGAGAGAGTGAGGCATCGTGCGAGGCGAGTGATCCGAGCATCGTCTGCGTACTTCTGGGGGTCGTCCACGCACTACCGGGCGTCATCCAAACGTCCGCGTACGTCATACGCTGTTACACTGCCCTGCCAGAGATGCCTACCCATGGATTTTTTATATATTTTCTAAATATTTTACCATTTTTAGCGCATCACAATCGTCATTGTAACTTTGAAAAAGCATAAGTCGGGCCATCGTAACTCGGGGAGCAATTATTATATCATATATCAGCTTGCTATATAGTTGGTATAGTAGGTTACATCTCACTTAGGCTAAAGCAACTTTAGTCCAATAAGCGATTACTGCTTCTCACCAAAGCATGGAAAGATGACACAGAGAAAATCCCCAGACGTCCGAGTGCTATCTTTGACTGACGTGAAGCGACGGCTAGCAGGTTCTTGGGATTGGGCTGCTCAGAGCCCTGCAAGCTGGCAAGGTAGCTGCGCATGCGAAAAAGCTCCATGTTGAACTTCTCCAGGTTTTGTTCCCACTGCTGAATCTGCAAAAATCATGAAATCTGACTGACAATGACACACATTATACAAATACCTGGGTTAAGTGTGCCTCCGGGTTAAATGGCTTGCAATCCATGTATTTAAACCATGCCTATACACAATGCCATGTTATTCTGGTAGTAAGTTGTCATCATAATACCATCAGAACTTTCAAATTAGACACTTAGCTGAGCATTATAACCTGTACCTGACGTCCTTCTGATTACACTGTACACCTACCAAATCTATCCTAAAGGAGCATAAACTAAAAATATTTATCATGATCCTAACCTGTCCTTCCACAGCCTTCCTGTTCTTCTGGTCAGTAATGACAGACAACTGCAACTCAGCCATCTTCTTCATTTTGCTGTCCATGTCGATCTTCTGCAGCAGGGCTCTGCTCTGACTCCTCAGCAGCCGCACGGTGTCCTCTTTGCCCTGACGCTTGGCCAAGTGCGAGGCACTGGCTGAGTGGATCGCTGTTACCCAGTTCTCCACATCTGTCTGATTTGAGGCCTGAAAGGGAAGAAACACAGCCAAGCTGGATATTGTTGGCCAAGTGGGCTTCATATATAACCCATTATAGTCAGATCATAGTCGACATCCAGCAGTACAGCATCCAACACTAGCACCCCTTCGACTCTGTCTCCAACCCTGTGGTCCAACATTGTTTTTAACATCTCCCTCTAGCCGCATCCTTGATCCAATCTTAAAAGCAGTTTTCTCCTTTACCCCAAAGGAGTCTTTCAGGTTCCAATTAGCAAATTCAGGTCACACAACACAAATTAGATATATTTAACGTATAGAATTAGGGGAATAACTCATTTTCACACTGGATTTGGTTCTTCATGAACTTGAATGCTTTATTTTCTTGACGATGGTTAAAAGGTAGCCTTAAGTTCTAATGATCTTTCCACGGTGGAACGTCGACGTCAAGCAATTTATTATTCAACGGTGAAGTAAATTTTATGGACTTATGTACTCGCATCTGGTGACTTTAAAACAAGAAACTGGAGTGGTTAACACAATAGAGCTTTCTTTTTCTCATATGGAAAAAAACAAGAGGTATATAGCCAAAAGGAAAAAAAAAACCCCAAACAGACGAATATACATAACCCTCCAGTTCAGACATGTGCTGCCAATTTTTCATTACCATGCAGTTTACCAAGATATAGTTATGAAACTGGCAATGAGGGAACATATTATGTAGACCAACATAGTCATTACGAGCTAGAACAGCAACACATAAAATGCATTCCTGGGCATAATGTGGTTTCTGAACACAACACTGCTACAAGTTAGCACACAATTTTAGCTATTATAAGATGCCAGGATACTTCATGTTCTATGGTATGTGCTGACTAAAAAAATACTAAAATTCATCAAAGCGAGTAAGCACATCTAAGGATAGAAAGGATCTGTATAAAACAGAGGTGCTACTAGAGGTTACTGGATCTAAAGATGTTTTAGCTCACTTTGGGATATGGGTATCTGCCAAATTCTGTACATGTAAATGCAAACCTGAAAAAGGTAGACATCTCCGTAAGCATTGCTCAAACAGAAAACATTTTCCTTCTTTGGGTGTTCAGGAACAGCCTGGACAATGCTGTCCTCAGCAAGCAGGACGTAGCGTGGGGACATTTCCTGCTCCGGGCAGCTCTTCCCATCAGCCTCACTCAGTAGGAGCATGCAGCCTGTTGGAGGACAGAACAGTGTGTTGCCGGAAATTATAGTGCTGCTCTGACTGTACAATAGCCACAAGATTCCACAATTTTCTTTCAGTTTGACGATTTGGCTCTTCTTACCACATGCCAGCTAACAAGCAGGGATGGTGAAGATTTGTATGTCACTGTGATTGACATGTGTGAGCGTACTGCTATCCCACCTACCCAGACTGCCTGGTCAAAATTGGTCTCTCTGACCCTAAACCATGACTAGATGTGGCATGATCACGATTCAAACTAGTTTAAGCCTAATACAGTTTTGTTATAGTAAGATCTGCTGTAACCGACAGAGCCAGACTCACCTTTAAGTGTGACCCAATAATGTCTCCACCTACGGCGTGCCACCAGCTCCAGTTTGCGCTCTTTATGCAGGCTGATGAGTGGTTTAAAGGCAAGTCGCCCAGCCCTCCGTACCACTCCTTGTTCCTTCTCAAACAGCAGCTCCATCTGCTCCAGAGAGCTCAGAGACCCACTGCTGCTCTCAGCCTGCTCGCCCTCCGCCTCTTCCCACTCCTGGAGAGCATCACCCATTTCCAGCTCCTGCATGAAGTTCTCGTAGACATTCTGGTTTTGCTGAGTGTATGGCTCTGTTAGAGAGCAGGCTGAGCGTGTCTGGCTGTTCAAGAGATTCCAGCATGGGTCAGCAACCAGTTGAGAACTGGAGTCCCCCACTGGGCCATCCACACCATGAATGAAGGTCTCTGAGGGCTCCTGAGAGCAAGATGATGAATGATAGACTGTATTACATGGTGAAATGCTAAAGAGAAGTGTAAATATTTATGCACACTTGTGGGACAAGGTCAGCACTAAACTGTGAGGGATCTACAGGAGGTTTGATAGTGTTAAAAAGGGGTACATTTCAGCAGTGCTAAAGGTCTCATGAAAACTGCGTCTCGACATTGACTTGTCTGAGTATATCTAATCATGCAGGGCTGATATCCAAGATAGAATTTAGAAATCTCAAATATGCCTTTACACCCACTGAGGGTAGTGTCAGCTTGTACCAAAATTACATGCAAGATGGGAAACCATCATTCATCTGATAGATAGTATGTATGCACAAACGGTTAAAATGAGCAGGTAAAAAGCAACAGTGGTGTTTTGCCTTTGCCCACATGAGCCCTTCACAGCCTTTTATTCTTACCTGAAGTCTCCGCTTCTTCCTGCTCAGGCTTCCAGTCCAGTCGCTAATGCGGCGGATCCGGCTCTTGAGCGAGTCCTTTCTGGAATTAACATCACCAGCACCTGATTTTCTGCAGGGCAGTGTGAGGGAGGTGAATGGTTGGTTTTCTTGGCTTTCTCTCTTAGTAGTGGAATTTACCTCAGAAGGATCTTGAACCTGGTTTTCAGGAAGGATACCAACTGTGGGAAAAGGTCCAGTCAAGTTTGGGTTAATATAAAGGCTACCAAAAGAGTTCAATCCAAGGTCCTTCTGCTCCATGTGGAGTAAAACCGAGTCTCCAATGCCACTGTCCTCTTCTGTGCATCCAGGAGAACAGGTGGTATAGCCAGTGGTTCCATTTCCTGTCTCCTGACAAAGGATCTCATCCGCATGACATTCCATAGTGGAAGGAGGGCAACTGATATCCTCGGTACGGGTGGAGGAGAGTGTTGTGTAGCCGCTGCTGTCATCCGAAGGCTGGTTAGTGGCAAAAACATTGTCACACAGCTCTGTAGCAGCACCCCATGGAGAGTCATACCAGGATTCCTCAGAACTGATAGAGGAACCTTTGCTGTCCCTTAAAGTTGAGTCCATGGGTGCAGTGCAGTGCTCACTGTCAAGACCTCTCCTCCCATTGGTGAACTCTACTCTTAAGCTTCCATCCCCACTCAAGAGCACCTTGGGACTGCTCTTTTTTGGAGGAACTTCGGAGTTAGAGTCTCTTACTGAACTGTGAGCATATCGACAATTCCCACGTGACAAGTGTGACCCATGGTCCCACTCGTTGCTCTGTGGAGAGCTGGGATGCTGGGCATCTATGTAGTCATAGCGGTAGGAGACGTATGGCTGGCCAACTTTGTGCTGGTTAAGGCAGTTTCTGGAGGACCCACGAGCCTTAGGGGCTGACGATCCTCCTGTGGTCCTCCACCAGCGATGGGGGGAGAGGACGTCCTCTTTGGATGAATGCAGCTTCAGCGAGCACGGCCGTGACTTGCCAGGAATGATGAAGTTGCTGTGCTGACTGTCTGTATTTCCCATTCTAATCTGTAAGACTAATCAGAACGGCAATGTTCAGGAACTGGAAGTACTGTTTATGTGATTGTCATTTTTTTTTTTTTGCATTTTCAGATGACATAATATACAGAATAATTACAGATTTTTCTGTTCCGATACTGATACCAATATTGAAACCTTGACTGTCAGTTAATATCATCAATATCTTTAACTACTAAGCTTACATTGAATGGGTTTAAATTGAAACATTTCACTTAAGATGATTATTTAAAATGAACATACTCAAACAGCTCAAACACTCGAATACCCTACAGGAAGAAATGCATCAACATGATGTCCAAAAAAACCTGCAGCTTTTTCTTTATTCAAACTCGTAAAAAATGTGTGCAAAGGTATGCAAAATTGTACAAGTTCAAATTAAAAAACTGTGCTGTTGTAATACTTCATTGCGCTGCACCAAGCTGATTCTGGTTTAAAAAAAAAACAAACAAAAAAAAACACCACACATTGTAATCGTAGAAAGCAGACTTTAACAAAAAAAAATAATTAGCATGTTACAATAGCAACATATTGGATTAATTCTTTTTTCCCTCCAATATTCCACATCAGCCCGATACCCATACTGGACAAGTTTCTATTACCAGTTATGATGCTGCTCCTCAGGAGAAACAAGAACAATCCTTCATATTCCTTTACTGCTCATTCCTTTCCATCCTCCTAATGGTCCTCTCATTGTCGTTTACATTCCCTGTAATCCTTTGTGCAATCCTCTGCTCATTCAGTTCTCCTTTCTGGGTCTCTTCTTTCTTCCTCCCTGTTTCTCTCGCCGACGTCCTGCCTCTCTCTCTCTCTCTCTTCTCCAGCTGTCCTGCGGTCTCGCTTGCTCATATGTGGGGAAACAGATGAGGGCGGAGCATGTGTCAGAAACACAGCCAGCCCTTGTGTATATGCTGTGCAGTGGGAACCCCCTCCTCCTCCTTTTCCTCCACCTCCTCCTCCTCATCCCAAATCCAAACAGCACTCATGCTTTCCTCTGGCTGTGCCGCGTTCCATGACGTACCGCTATAAGGCTTTACAAGAACAGACTTCATTCTGACCTACTGTTTATTTTCGGTCATGGAAATTCCAAACAATTTTCATTCATTTTCTGGCAACTGTAACCATAATGGCTGCAGGGTAATGGGATACGTCCAAACAAGGCTTCATGTGATGCTGTCATGAAAACACTGGATGTTCAAGTTGGGTTTGTGTTCACTGATTTGAATTTGAATCTGTTTTGTCTCTCTTTTTGTTTTTTCTTCATTCGTAACTGAATGACACGTCTGTGACCACGGAGGGAGTTCTTGTATCTTGTAGAGCGCAGCTGCAGCCAAGCACACCAACACCCATCCTTCCTCAGAACACATCCGTGACCTCTGACCCCCAAGTGAGCCCGTGTGAATGGAGGTGTCCTGTGCCGCACACGCAGAGTGCTCAGTGAAAGAGGCGACTGCTTACAACTGAAAGGGGGTGTATTGTTGCTTCGTATTATATTAAAGCACTGTGATGCAATGAAGCACAGAGACCTTTTCAGATAGCGGCTGCACGGAAGCAGCCAGTGCGATGACCTGGTTTCAAACGTCGGGGATCCCAGAAAGGCAGGACGAGAGCATTGTGAGATGTCTGTCCTTTCCCCTCTCACACAAGATGATCTGAATATTCTGAATGGCTCTGTGACACTCGCTGAATCCTTTGTGTGTGTGTGTGTGTGTGTGTGTGCGCCTTGGCCCCAGTTGCCATCTGCTGCCTCGATGAGGCACTCAATCACGCTTCGACCCCCAACCTCCGAGCCCTCAGGTTGCATTGGAATGCAGAAACGCTGACATGATAAGCGACATTTGGGCAGATGATGCTGTCTGACGGGTCAAATGCACTTGTTGAGTTTCTGCGCAGGAATTCCATCTGCTCTTGACATTGGGAATCCCAGACCGATAGTGGTGATGATGATGGTGTGACGAAGCCCAGTTCATACCACTGACACCACCCCAACGTTATTTCCTATAATAACGATTCTCGAATGTTTTTTTTCCCTTCCAATTACATACTTAAAAATATTTAATTACAACAAATGGTACATTTTAACCTTTTATAGTGACCTATTACTAAGTGCAATGTCCATGAGACTTCACTTACCATCCTCTTATTTTCTCTCTTGTCAATTAATATGACAAAAACACATGCTGTCATGCTCCTGAGAAACCAGCTACTAAGGCATCTGTCCTGAAGTCTCTTGCATGGTGGGAAAACATACTGACTTTCACAGACTAGCATTGGGGACCGCTTCCTGACATGTAAAATAAATGTCTGTTCATAGAAACGTCCCCATGTCAATGATTAGATGATTTTCTCACTTAAACAACAATTCTTTAAATTCATGAATTATTTAGCTTATGTGGTGCATCTGCCATACAGGTCTACTACAGACACCATGATGTATTAGAACAAGCCCACGGATAGCCATTAAAACCTGGGATTTGCTTTGCTGCCCGAGCTACTGTTAGAGCTGCTGTTTTAAAAAAAAACAACAACTAATCAACACCTTCCAACCGATCAGATTCAATCATTCAAAAGCACTGAGGTATAATCGTCTGTAGATCAAAATTTCGAGCTCAGACTATGGAACTGATGAGCTTTATCTTGGAAAGTGATTTTCAACATGCTGCTACCTTTTTATAGAATAGGTTTAGGGGAAAACATGGCCGAAGTGGAAAAGGACACAAGCTGGAAAGTTTATGATTTAGTGCAAGTTTTAAAAGAATGGAGGGAACGATTAAAATAGTGATGCATCTCGCATCTCATGAAGTGGAAAAGGAAGTTGGAGATGCATAATGGATTAGTAAAAACAGAAGCAGCTTGCTTCCAATGAGACTGTAAATTTGTCAAAGAACACACACACACACACGCACACACGCACACACACACACACACACACACACACATAAATGTCACACTCTCTGAAACCTATTCCCACTCACATGGTGTGCGTAATGAGTTCTGCCAGACCTGCAGTCTGGGCCTCAAAGACAACTCATTATGAATGTATGTATTTTTATTAAAGGCAGCCATAACTAATGCTATAACTCTGAGCGTTTTTTTTTTTGTTGTTGTTTTTTGGGGTTTTTTTGTGGTGGTGGCGGAGCTGTGAGGGCATGGTGGGGAAGTCAGCACTGGTGCTTATGGCAGCTGGTCACCTGGGAACCATCATATGACTAGGTCTCTTGTTTGGCCCAGCATACCACAACTAACAGCTCCACACCGCTGCCTTTATTCACCAAGAGTGAGATGGAGAGATGGAGGGAGCTGAGGACAATACAGAGCGCTTGTTGTTGGCCCCGAGCGTTGAGGTGCGATTACTTGATAAAAGCACTGGTTTGGATCAAAGTAGAAAGAAGAATGAAAAGAGCATTCCTGAGAGCAGTGCTGTACAATTTGTCTTTTGTATCTGACGAGAGTTTCAGTGACGACCACTGAGCTATAAGGATTCCGGCTGCAAATTTGTTTACGAGAAAACTAGTGATGAAATGCAACTGGGATATGTTCTGTCAGAAGCAGCCACAATACTGAAACTAGCCAGACCATCAGACCTAAAAAACACAACAGGCCTGGAGTCAGTAGGGCACATCTAATAAACATTGTGGCCTGATGATGGTATAAATATGTGGTTCAAAAACATAAGGTTCAATGTCACCAAAGATGGCGAGTGAGGCTACTGGTTACGAATACAAATACACAACTTTGCTGAGTCCAATATAAAATACTTTCGCTCTCATTTAGCATGCGTCACGCTCACGTTACCATGAATCAATCTGAATGCAGATTCCGACGGGTCCGTCTCTATATTTCTCTTCAACTTCAACTATTTGTTTCCATGTACATTAGACATAATCTCAGCCTAATTTATGTGAAGTATCACCATTTAGGAATTGTCACTCAATACCCCCATAACAGTGAAAATCTTATGCGTTCTGTTGCGTGTAACACACAGCTAGCATTAAATAGTACAGTTTCCATTAGCTTCATTTTCACTTGCTTGATTTTCTTTTCATATTAACGGTTTATCCTCCATTGGGATGTGGTAGATCCAAAGCCTAGATCCTAGATCTCAGGAACAGGAGTACATGAGGCAGACTGTATAAGTATGAAGCAGGAGTACACCCTGGTTGGGACACCAGTGCATGGGGAATGGGAATGATTCATACACACATTTGCACCTAGGGGCAATTTAGCACGGCCAATCCACTCAGTAATTTTGAGAGATGGAAGGAAACTGCAGAAACGGAGGAGACCAATATGGACACTGGACTCTAGACAGACAAACCTGTTGATTACTGGATTGAACAGTTGCCACACATCAGTACATTTTTTTAAGATCTTATTCGCTTTAGCCTCAAATTATTGTCTCTGCTCGGAGGTTGTATACAAAAATTAGTATTAATCCCCACTGAAGCTGAGTGGTTTAGATGTTGAGCTATTGAGCTGAAGGATGTGAGCTGAAATACCCGCACTGCCAAGCTGCCTTGAGCAAATTCCTGAAACATTCAACTGCTCAGGTGTATAAATGAGATAAACGTAAGGTTCTCTGGACAAAGGTGTTTGCCAAATGCCATAAATGTAAAATGTAAAGGTAACCATTGTGAACCCAGTGCTAAAGTTGCACACAGGTTACACAAGGAGCACATACTACATTGTTAAAGCAGGGCGAAAAGACATATACAGGTCACGATGACAGGCAACATGAAACCTGACACCATCTGCAATATCATGACAGGAAAGTGGCCGTAAGCGTCACAGAACAATCCGGAGGGGAAGGAAGAGCTGCACGCTGGGGGGAACCTGGATCAGACTCACAGGAAAGACTGCTTTTAGAGGCAGAAGGCCAAGTCCAAATGCACAGCGCTGCTTCCCATGGGAATGGACAAGGAATGATAAAGCAGGGCTCAAGTCAGGGCAGCGGTGTTGGCGCACAGGAAATCAGGCCGTGCCTGTTTCCTCCTGCTGCCTGAGAGGAGCTGTTTAGTCCCTCTGCGAGCAGACGGGTGGAGCTCCGCTTCGTCCAGGTGGGGAGGAGAACAGGACTGGGTGGGTCCCTACAGCTGCTTCCTTTTAGTCATATAAGCTGTTTTTTTTTTCTTCTTTTCCTCCGTAAACATGAATGCATAGCAGAGGGAGCACCTTGAAAGGTCTTTTGTTTCTCCCTGACCCAGTTGAGAGATTTCGTCCACACATCAAGTTTTGAGAGCATCTGGAAGCATAAAAGCTCATCATGTACAGTGTGGTGGTGTTATAAGTAATATATTTAACCTTTGAACTTTCTGAGTACTGTTTAGACCAGACCTGGGCATTTTACGGCCCGCGGGCCACATCCGGCCCGCTGACTACCTTTGACCGGCCCGCGTGAGTTCGTAGTAAAAGTATTAGAGCGACACCTATTACTTTGTGATGGGTGCGGGGAATATATTTACACTGATTTTATTTTGAAGGCCACTATTGTTTTACTTAATTAGCGTCATCAGTGCGCTTCTGCACGTCAGCGAATGTGTTGGACAGCATCCAAGAAATGAGCTCCTAGCCCTTAAATATGTCAGCTCACGTTACAAAAAGAAAAACTGACGCAGAACGTGGAGTTTTTCACAAGGCATGGACTTCTAAATATGTATTTGCTGAAATTAAAGGTAAAGCTTCGTGCTTAGTGTGTGGAGAACATTTATCGGTGTTTAAGGATTACAGTTTGAATCGCCATTACGAGAGTAAACACGGAGAAAATACAAGGATTTGACTGATGCAGAGCAGGCACGAGCATCGGGGGATTTGTGAGCTAAACTGTGAAAGCAACAAGGACTTTTTACAGAGCTCCACTCATCCAGGGATGCAGCAGTCAGGACCAGCTTTGTAATATCCCACAAAATTGCAAGATACAGTAAGTCTTTGTCTGATGGGGGGTTTATTACAGACTGTTTGGTGGAGTCTGCAGGGCAACTGCAAAAGAAAACGGACAATTTTGTCTTGTCCTTGGCTCTGGGCGAGAGCTGTGATGTCCGTGATACAGCCCGAATGCTTATCTTTGTACGTGGATTATCCAAAGACTTTGATATGACGGAGGATCTGGCAGCTATGCGGCCAAAGAAAGGGACTACAGCGGGGAGTGATTTGTTCACTGAGGTAAATGCAGCTATGGATGCGCTGGGACTAAAATGGGACAAACTGGCAGGTGTTACAACCGATGGTACGCAAGTCGGGGCCTGATCACCCCCAGCTGGGTCGCCTGGGCAAGGGTGTCTGATGTTGTCAGACCCGAAACACCTGCTGACCCCAGGATACATCACTGATGATGCGTACCAGTGCATCCAGGACATGTTTCTTGCATAGAGTGACTTAATGAACTCAGAACAGAAATTGATATGTTTGCACTGTATCATTCATCAGGAGATGTCGTGCCATGTTATTGATGTTGTAACTAAAATAGTTCATTTCATCAGGACAAGAGCTCTGAATCGCAGACAGTTTGTTTCACTGTTAGAGGAACATGAAAGTGAACATGGTGCCATAGGCTACCAGACAGCTGTGAGATGGCTCAGCCTTGGTAAGGTGCTTTAAAGAGTATGGGACCTGAAAGCAGAGATTCAGGAGTTTTGTGAAAAGAAACCCAAGGACATCCCAGAGCTCTCAGATACACTCTGGATTGCAGATCTGGCCTTTGCTGCTGATGTGACTGCACGAATGAATGAATGAACTAAATACCAAGCTGCAAGGCAACGGCCTCTTTGGACACCAAATGTACAACTTGGGGACAGCTTTCATGAGAATGTTGAAGTTTCTTTCAAGTCAATTAGAGGGCAACATGCGCACTCACATGCCAACACTGAAAGAAGTCGCACGATCAGCTGATCGCCTCCACAAGTATCCATCCATGTTAGCGGTACTGCATGGGGTGTTTTTTAAGAAATTTGAAGACTTCAAAACAACTGAGAGTAAAATGCACATGATTTCTTCTCCCTTTACTTATAGTGTGCATAATGCACCCAGTGATGTCTAGCTTGAACTCACTGATCTGATCATCTTCTGGCAGAGCATTTTAAGTCAGTATCACTGGTAGAGATTTATTCTTCTCTCAAAGAGGAAATCTTTCCACACTTGAGGAGGCATAGGGAGGATGTTGGTTCTCCTTAGATCTACCCACATCTGTGAACAAGCATTCTCAGTGATGAAGTTTCACAAATCCAGATACAGATCCTCTCTCCTATATAAGATAAATAATATATTATTCTATCTTCCACATTTTCTCATTGTAATGTTTCATTTACTGTTTCATATAGTGGGATATCATATATATATTGGAACTTACTTAAGTATGTGATAAGTATTAAATATATATTAAGTATATTATATATATTCCGGCCCTCTAAAACCATTCCAATTTCTCATGTGGCCACTTTGGGGAAAATAATTGCCCACCCCTGGTTTAGACTATTATTTCACCAGACAGGTATCTTCTTGAGTACCTCTTTGTCGTTGGCATGTAATAAAATATTTGCATGTCTCCTTCCTGATGAAACACTTTCATCCAGACCAACTTACCCTTCCCAGTCTTTTAACTCCATACCTTTCTCGTTATTTTTATTCTCATAGTGTACGCACACGTACGGAAGATTACACCACCTTTCATCTTCTATATAAGAATGAATAGACATTGTCCTGGGTATTAGACAACATCTGTACGTGCATATACGATATGCATACACACGGTACGCATGGAAGAGCTTATCTAGTGTGTAATCAAATAGACGAGACATAGAATATGTCCGGGATTTCACTTGTGTTCAAATGACTCCTTTAAGGCAAGTCGATGTGATCAGTCGTTTATCTTCTCTGCATGCCTTTTGTGTAAGTTAAGCTTTAAAAAGTTGAAAAGCCAGGCATTAAATTGGGAGTCAGATCATGCAAGCATTTTTAAACATCAGACTTCCTCAATGAATCTAATTGACCTTCGAATCAAAATCCTGCGTGTGAGTGATGTTCACGGTTCATTAGGTACCTCATTACAGATTCTCACTTGGTGAGATTTAGACATTAATGTCTCAGCTCCTATTGCTTTCCCAACTTTCCCTCTGCACTGCAGGGTGGGAAATCCTCCTTTATTCATCTTCCTTTGTTCTTGAGGAAAGTGGGACGGGAAAGCACGATGCTGAGGCGAGTGCCTGGCGCAGGCCAAACCATTCAGCCTACAGACGCCACGGCAGCACGCAGACCCCTTGGCACATCCTCCATCCATCAACGCCAAGTGAGATTAAACTCCGGTGGAGATCCTCATGCACCACCGCTGTGTTCTGGGCATGATAGGTCCTGGCACCGAGCAGACAGAGGGCTGTTTATACAGTCTCGGTCTACCACCAAGAACTGTCCTCATTACTCATCACTAACGCAGCACTGATATACTCTATGGAAGTTCATTTAAAAAATATATATTACTTAATACTCCTGAGATTACAGTATTACAAAAACGACAGAGAAACACTCACAATTCTGATGCCTATGATTTTTTTAGTGCCAGTGTGAAAAAGTAAACACACCCTGGTATCAGCATCCAGCATAAACTGACCCACTGCCCTAAATGTCAGCATGATAAAGTGCAGCGATGAAGTGAGCCCCTTCAGCTTGCACACACTTTCTGAAACTGAGCCTGGGCTCATGTTAACACTTCTGCTAGCTGCTAATTATCAGCACTTGCAGCTGACACTCTGCTACATATTCATGTACAGTTTAAGAGATATGTACGTATATTTTCTTTTTTTTTTTTTTTACATTAAAAAGCAACTTAAAAAGACAGCACGAAATAACCCTTCGTGCAACTAGTAATTATTTGAACTAAAAAAAAGTGCTAAACAGCTTCACAAAATAGAATTATGTTCAATCCTGATATTAAATACAGTAAGCTTTCTGTTTGGTCCGGCTTTTTTATTATTTCTCTTATAACTATATAATTACAAGTGCGCTACATACAGTATGGATCTAGCTAATGTCTGTACTGTCACAGATTAATTACAGATTCATGTGTATCAGTTTCAGCTTCGGTTTATGAATGAATGAATTAATACATGCATATATTGTAGCAGTTGCAATAGTTTTATTTCAACGATCACGTTATTTCCGACCACACGATGATGTTGAATCCTTTATTCTGATTGGTCAGAAGGCGTTAATTCATTTTCTCCCAGCTGTGCCAGTAAATTCGGCCGTAAATCGAATCACCCGTTTACTCCTTCAAATATCATTTCTGTAATAATTAAGGTTGCATGCTTCAACGTTATCAAAGTCTAATATTAAACAGACTAAAAAATGTGATTCGTCACTGATGGGGTGAAACCTTCCATAAGGAGATGTTTATGTAGTGTCTCTGGAAGTACATAAAGTGTTACACAAAGGTACACTTTAGAAGTGCACGGTTCCTATGTGGTTAGGACGTAGGTACAAAGATAATCAAAAATAAATTTTGTCAAAGCAACCTCATGATACAATTGCCAATAAACCCTTATGAAGCTAAAACCCAAACTGAAGCTGACAACGTGTGTGATGCTGTATTCCTGTGCACACATCCTTTGCTGGCGACACGGTGGTTAGCACTGTCGCCTCACAGTGAGTAGGTCCTGGGTTCGAGCCCCGGGTTCGTCAACGGTGCCTTTCTGTGTGGAGTTTGCATGTTCTCCCCGTGTTCGTGTGGGTTTCCTCCGGGTACTCCGGTTTCCTCCCA
>JAQMCW010000020.1:12659437-12675058 GCA_030068335.1 Chrysichthys cranchii
TTTCAGATCTTTGAGCTCAGCTCATGCAAAATGGGAGCAAAACCGAAAGTGTTGCGTTTATATTTTTGTTCAGTATAGTTGCCACTAGTTCTGGCTCAATCCTCTGGTTATATTGTAAACTAGTAAGCAACAGCAAGTCAACACAAGCACAGGGTGCTAAAAAAATATGACATAACTTTGAGGGGCATCCCAAAGATCAGTCCGGCCAAGGTTCTGTCTTGGTTAAAATGCTCATCAATGAAACTGTGACCTTAAAGGAAACGTTCAAGTACGCTGGAAAATGGCTTTGGTTGTGGCTATTTCTTGTGCATTATTTCATTGAGGCATTTCTTCTGTTTGAAGAGAGTATGTACAGTAGCTTATAGAGAAAGCAGGGTGTGGTTTAAGAAACATTTATAGCAGATAGGTGGTGGTGACACATTTGTGACGATGCACCATTGCAGAAGGATGAGCAAATCTTGATTCTCCAGTCTAGGGAATAGTGAGCGGGGTGGCTTTGGAGCATGCAGAGAAAAGGCAAAAAGAGTGGGAGTTCTGATGAGGCCTGTGCATTTCTAGCATGGAACACACACTTTTTCCACACGCAATCCCAAATGAACAGTCCAGACCACTCGCCTGGGGCTCAGCCGACGCCACACAGAGCTCCGATATCCAAATTACGGCTGTGGCCACCCTGTAGTCCTTATTCTCTTGTGCTGTATGTTTAAGGTTTCCTGTTTCCTGGAACCGTGACACAATGATACTCTAACAAGACAGCAGATTAAACAGATATGAGTGAAGGGCAGTTGGGTATTAGCTGTTAGTAGGGAAGCTTTGTCTTTCTTATAATGACTGGGGGAAGGAGGAACATTCCTGCTGTATCTTATTAAAGCCGAAAAGCAAAAGTAAGTGCTTGTGAACGCAGTGGCGCCACAGAGAGGAAAATGAATACATATGCTTTAAGGGGTTTAGTGTCTTAACCAGTGACAGTAGCACCTTTTGATTTGATGCTTAGTTGCTGCCACAACTGGGTTTACATCTCTGCACATTCAGCTGAGTCCACATTTGCTTTTCCACTCGCGTTATAAAATGGAGTCGGGGGTGGCGGTGTTGGGTTCGCCAAGGACAGCGTTGGCTCTGTTTACCTTGGCTCAATTTCTGCTCCCAGTCAGGAACGCTCCCTTCCTCTGCAATCTGACTCTCAGCAGCAGGTTCTTGCTGAACCTCAATGGCTCTTTGCTTTCCAAACCTGCAGCATTCCAGCTGCGCTGAGGGGCATGTGCCCAGCCTGTGCCAGGTTTCACACACTCGCTCAGGTATAAATGCAGAAGGCGGTGTGTTTTGGGGAGTGTGGGGTCCTATGGTCTGAGTTCAGTATTATTGGTGTGATTCACGGGGAATAAATCAATACTGCGATAAGTTGCATCACAGTGTGCCTTTTCTGAGAGCGTTGCGGATAAATTATAGTAACAAAAATTCTACTCACTAGGTGTTAATAGTAAATTTCATGTTTTTGCGACATATTTATCATCTTTTTAAATCTATTACCAAATCACCCTCTCATCCGTCATAAATCCAATTTAATTTCCGGATCCATTTCTGTCATCACATTTCCTTGTGAAATGGGACATTTTTCCTATGGAGGAATGTGATATGGCTTTAGCGCTCCTTGTACTTGGTTATTTTTCTCTAAGCTAGGCTCACGTTCAACATTAGCCTGCTTGTTTGGGACCAGCAGAAGCGTGTAATTCCTCCACGACAGCTCAGACTTTTCAGCACAGCAGCAGAGATAAAATCTTCACAGCTTATTTTAGTCAAACGTAACTCAATTAGTTACACCACATGCCTACGGCCCGCACTGTCGAAGCCTCCCTAGCTTAAACAGTAGGACAGGTTATGCTTTAATATATGTATGCTTGGAATGTTATATTTAACATAATAATAATATGAATAATACTAATATAATATTTAATATTAACGAGACATAAAAATAAGGCTACGAAATGGGGTTTGTTACATTTAGGCCAGCAAAATGTAGTATATTATTGTTTTGGTAATTGTTATTGTTCAATTAAATGTTATTGGCTAATTGTTCCTGTAAGGTGCATAGCATCGTGAAGCTGCACCACTTTTGCTACACGTATCGAATAAACAACATTCATTACACTACTATTTCAATCTGTTTATGCAAATCTGTATGATTTAAGATTTCTGCTCAGTTCCTTGCTTTTTTGCCTCATGAACACCCAGTTTCACAATGTACATAATTGATTTCTTTTACGTTTACAAAAAAAACTGAGTTTGTCCTGCTGCTTGCTGCACTCTTTGTTTCATCATTTCTTCTACAGACCAGTTTTCATCCATCATATTTTTTTTGGTTGCATACAGAGAGACAACGGAGATGTTTTTGAATTTATTGCCTCTAGGATATTGCACCGCTTTTAATCAGAATGTCTTATATATTCACTCTTCTTCAGTTAACACTTTATCTTAGTCAGGTTTGCCACAGAGGCAAAAAAAAAAAAAAGAAACCGACATGTGTGTATACACCCAATATTCCATCACAGAGCATCAAACACACTTGTTCTCATCTAATTTTACAATCACTAATCCATCACAAATCCATCTACTGGTATGTGTACAGGCAGATTGAAAGATCGAACGGGGACCTTGGAGCTGAGAGTCAGCAATGCTACCATCACCATGTCTTATACAGTGTGAAAACTGCGCATGAATCAAAGCATCTTTTTGCGAGTCTCAAATATAACAAAGTTCAGACTCTGCCACTCTGAATAAGCTTCTATTAAGAGGCCAAACTGTTCTACTTGGTTGAAGAAAGGCACCTCTTAGTATTAAGCTTTTTAAAACGTACTTATATTAAAGCATAATCTGTGCTACTGTTCAAGCTAGGGAGGCTTCGACGCTGTGGGCCGTAGGCATGTGGTGCGACTAATTGTGTTGAGTTTGTATAAAATAAGCTGTGAAGATGTTATCGCTGCTTTGCTGGAGAGTCGGCGTTGTTCTAGTGGAATTACATGCTCCTGCTGGACCCAAACAAGCAGGCTAATGTAGAGCGTGAGCCTAGCTTAGAGAAAAATAACCAAACCTGAGGAACGCTAAAGCCATATCACATTCCTCCACTGGGAAAAAAAAGCGTCCCTTTGCACAAGAAAATGGAGGGTAATTAGGTAGAAAATCCACCACGAATTCCACACGGCAGCAGTTCACACAGCTGGAAACAGAGCGCCCTTCTTCTGACTTTGCCCACAAAAGACATGGAGGCACTGCTGAAATGAGATTAGAGGTTATGGACCAGCGATGGAAAAAAAAAATGCAAGCAGAAGATGCGGAGTCTTCTTTCACGTTATTTCTCTCTCTCTCTCTCTCTCTCTTTTGCTGGTTTAATGCATGACTGTAAAGATGCGCACCAAAATTGGCCAAAAACAAGAGGGTGATTAAAGACATACACATGCAGCTTAACACCAAAGGAGCATGACTCATACAGAGGTGGGCAATGTGACTGGAGTCCTTCCCTGTCCCAATATTTCATGTTTTCCATGTCGAAGGCCAACTACCAGAGTGAACTACCAAACCATATGAGTTTAGTTCGAAAGATCTTCATGGCATTCTTTAAGCTCTTCACTGAGAAAGTATTAAACAACAACCTTACAATTTTGGGATAAAAAATGATATAATAATCAGAACTAAAGCCAAGTAAATTAGGCTACAATGCTGAAATGAGATTTTCTTTTATATATAAGGTATAAAACACAACAGTTGTGTTGTTATAGGAAAATAAGCAACACTTGGGTGATTTGATGCAGCGAAAGCTCGCCAGATGTGATGAAAAGGAAGAAGGGACGCTGGGAAGCACTGTTAACCGAGCATTTGGTCATATTGGGTCCAGAATGTCACTTACTGAGCTGATATTCAGTTCAGGTGCATTCTTGTGTGTGCTATCAGCAGTCACTCCTTCAACAGCTTCAGTTTCTTTCTCTCTTTTAACCATTTATTGGGCAAAGAACCATATTTGGTAACTTCAACAGACATCCAAAATGGCCCCCCATGTCTCTCGGTGAGTTCGTACAACCACATGGATTTCTCCCATCCTAAATCAATGTTCCTTTAACTTTATATGTGCTTTTCTTTTCTTTTTAAATATACATATCCAGTGGACCCTCAACTTGCGAATGAATTGGATGGCGAACAAATTGACAAACGAATTAAATTCACGAACAGATTTTGTATCGACCGACAAACAAAGCCTTGACTGACGTACACATACAGCCAACCCACGCTTCGTGCCACAAATATTCAGCTCCATTCAAGCACTCGTGGTGTGAACGTGTTCAACGCATTTTTCGTTGTGTTTCTCTGCATTTTTACCCTATAAGCCTTCATTATGGATTCCAAGGAAGTGAAATGTGGAAACGGTGGTGAGAGTAAGAAGCCTAAGTGTGTAACAGTTGAAATAAAGAAGCAATCACAAAACATGAGGAATGCCACCATATCCCTCCGCCACCGTCCACCTATGCCAGCAACTACGTCTCCACCACAAAGGTAAGGTGTATTAAAAACCATCTGTTTATTTCATTTAGGTTTATTTTTCTATAATTAAGGTTATTTTCATTTTATTCTATGTTTTATTGCCACACATAAACCCATAATACACTTTAAAAACATGCTTTTGAGGGCTGAAACACATTAATTTTATTTACATTCATTTCAATGGGAAAAATGATTCGGTCGCGAACAAATCGGTTCATGAACAGAGTCTCGGAACGAATGAAGTTCGTGAGCTGAGGGCCCACTGTATATAGTTATACTGACCTTGATTTTCAACATAAAAATGAAAAAATGTCTTGTAATATAAAGTCTCGTAACATCCGTCAATAACACTCTAGGCTTGAAATTTAGAATTTCCAAGTATTTCAATTCAATTCGCGCCCTGTGAAAGGTTAAACTTAATAAGAGACCAAATGCAGCTTTCATACTACCCAGAATTCACAAACCCCATCTATCCTGAAGAAATATGTCCAAAAATGTACAGGAACAGCATTACTGTTACAACACACTGATGCTGGAGACTCCTTATCACTGGCTCATACTGTACAGCTAGGATATAGATCATATGATCACTAGGGATGTGGTGATCCAGACATGAACTTAGGGTCTGCCAAGTTGCCATCAAAATAGTAACTACAACATAGAACATGTCATTTTTATTGGTCCCTGATTTATTTAGTGTTTTGCAATGCAAGTGTAGCTGGAACACTCGGTAGCTGGCACCTAGTGAAGCTTATATTCACCTGACTGCATGGTGGAGTTCTCACCAACCCATTTTAATCCCAAATCCCATATTTTTTCTAATAAACAGAGCTAAACTGGGAGATTAAAATTCAAGCCTGTGTGTAATCTATCGCACTCACCAAATTTCGATTACTTCGCAGGGTCTCAAACTGACTACATTTAAAAACGTATCACTGCCCTCCTCCACCCTTAAGGAAAAAGCCCTTTTCAAACAAAGCTTAATGAGGTGTGTGTTCTGTAGGCCTAATCGGCTCTAACAATGACCGTGCTGACCACTAGGCATATGGTGACCTTTAGAACGCAGGGAGGCCACCTCATCTAGGGTCCCTGGAGGAAGGGCGTTTCTTGAGGTCAGCTAAGGACAATGAAGTATGGCATTTGGTTTCCAAGGGACTTGCAGTAAACACAAGTAATTGGTATGGAGCGCTACACACATTATGTGAGTATGTCTCAAAAGTAATACACTGTATAGTGTGTAGGAGGACATGTTTTTCGAGTCTATTTTGTCCACTTTTATCCTCAGTTGTGCCAAAAGTAATACACTGTATAGTGTGTAGGAGGCCATGTTTTTCAAGTCTCTTTTGTCCACTTTTACGGCTCAGTTGAGCCATTGATAAAAACCATTAACAAACAAGACCTTAGCTGGGTCATTTCTAGAAAGTAACACATATAATCATGGACAATTTTATTCTATGCACCCAACACCATCAACTTCCACCAAAAGAAAGGATCTCTCAAATGCTGATTGCAGGGTTTACCTCCTTAATCATGTATCTAAACGTGACCGAGTTGGAGAGCTAGACATGTCTAGCTGAAGGAACGGCCATACAAGATACAGTGGTGTGCATAAATATTCACCCCCTTTGAACTTTTCTATATTTTGTAATGTTACAACCTAGAACTGAGATCAATTTAACTTGGACTTTTTTTTATCATTTAAATTTGAAAAATATTCACATTGTGATACAAAGGTTAATTAAACAAAACAGTAAATAATCACCCCCCTGGGCCAGTGCAACCAACTTTGGCTGCAATTACAGGTGTAAGTCTTCTGGGATATGTCTTTATCAGCTTTGCAAATCTGGATCCTGATATTTTGTGCCCATATTTCCTGGCCAAATTGCACAGGATCTTGTGAGTTTGACTGGAGATCGTTGATGAACAGCCATTTTCTAGTCTTGTTACAGATGCTCAATCAGATTAAAATCTGGGCTTTGACTGGGCCATTCAGGTTGTTGGGCTTGAACCACAATGTACCATTATGCAAGGCACTGTATATAAACCAAGCTTTTCCTGTCATTATAAATGATCTAACTGCCCTGTTGAAACTGCTGTTGTGTTCATGGATGTCCAGTTTGCTGAGTGCTAAGAAAGAATGCTGTGAAGGCGTTTGACATTCTTTGACATTTGGTTGTCCTTTCAGCACTAATGTTTGCACTCTCTGTGTGATAATCAAATCAGGTTCACAGATTTACAAGAGGACAGCCACTGTTCTGTTATCTTCAGGTTCTTGGTGAAATTTGACACATGACTCTGCGCTAATATGGAAAAAATGACGAGGTCTTGCCCTATGGAAACAAGACAACATGCTTAATTCTGGAGCACACATGCACAGTCATTATAAGGTTTTGAACACTATGTTTTACCATTTTTGTTAAAGTTCCAAAAATGTATTTTGGTTAAATTCCCTATAATAAAATTAAAGTAAGACATGTGTATATGCAAACTGAGAAATATTACTGACCATTTATTTTTCAGGGGAGAAAAGTCTAGATCTAATAATACACATGGCTGGACATGTTAATAAATGCCCTTGTTTTTATATTTCTTTAAATGGCTTAACCCTTAACATACCAAGCCTAGGTCATCCATGTTGTTTACCAGGCTGAGGTCATCGAACCCCAAGGTTTTTCTTTTATTTCTCAGTTGTTTGTTGCGGTAGATCACTCAAAATAGGTCTTTTGGGTTTCTGAAACTATATTTCGGCATATTTTGTTCAACAATATTTTGTTTATTTATTTCAACAGTAGTAATAGCCAATAAAATCCATATACTTTTCTTCATAAAAGTGTTTACATTTTTACATTCCGACTGCATACGGTATAAATGTATGTAAAATAAAACAAAAAAATTAATTAATTAATTAATTAATTAATTAATACAGTATGAAAAATGTAAAAAAAGACAAGAATTGATCATCCTAATTACGTAGAAGTACAATTACGAAGAATTGATAATGTAACGTAGTATACCAAACGGGGTCCTGCCGGAACCCCAAGGGTGGTTTTTATTTTTTTACGTTTTCATGAAAGAATTTTATACAAGTCTAATTATATATATTTTTTTTTAATCTTAAACTGATGCGGGACACATACAAAAATTAAGAAAAAATTACCGGTAGTCGTTGTATTTACAGCAGGATCACTAAAAATGTCACTCTAGGGTCCTCCGAGGACCCCCCTTGGTATGTTATGGGTTAATACATATTTTTTCAAATAAATTCATTCATTGAATGGGTTTCCAATGTGAAACCAACAACAAAACACAATTATCCTTAAAATCAAACAGTGCTAGCGATTTTAGCAAACAAATTTGGCGTGAAAACCCAAGTGACACTCACTATATCAACTGCCGGATACTAATACATCACATTTCACAGTCTTACTTCAGGTTAAAATGTCACAATCTTGTGATGGACATTTTATAACTTCTTAACATTGCAGTAACATCACTCACTTGAGCAAAGTAGCTACTATACCTCCAGACAGTTAGCTAGCATGCCTTATTTCTGTACTCTCAAGTTAGCTAGCAACATTTGTATTGTCTCCACCAGGTTGTAGAGACTTATTATAACTGCTTCTTCATTGATAGGCTGGTGTGTATGAGTTTGGAGGTCCTGATTACGACGTGATGTATGTTTCAGTGGGTTTTGTTGGGGAAAAACATGGGCAGTGTGAGAAAATTATTTTATTTGTATTTATTTAGTTATTGTATCATTGATGACAAGGAGGTTTTTTTGGTTGGTAGGTAGGTAGGTAGGTTAGCTGTTCCTCATGAACATCACTGCAGAGTAGTGCACAAAATGTGTATGCACAAACTGTATTATACTGTACAGTTAATATGCAAGATTACCACTTAAATCTTACCGTGTGCTATTGGCATTGCCTTTCTCCTGGAAAGTCAAGGCTTATAGAAGAAGTTGTTTTAATTACGACATCGTGGCGCTGTTCAACTATTATAATTCCGGTAAATAGGATAATTTTGAAAATTGTGACTTGAAGTTAGCAACAGAGCCCGGAGGAAGAGGTCATTAGGCAGGCAAGTACGCATTAAAGTTTATTTTTGTCTTTTTCACAGTACTTTATGCACTTGTACTTATTTTAAATGCACTGTGCCCCCTTCCCCCAAAGCCACACACTACCTAAGCCCAAAAAAATCTATGAAATGAAATACTACGAAGATGCCCAAGAGACTCTGATGATGCTGGACAGAAGTAAGATTTAGACACATTTGCTCCATGTGTTTGCAATCAAACCATTCATTACGTGGAGCAACATTTACCTGCTGTCCAAACCACTTGGCATGTGTAAACACCCTGCACTTGCTTGTGCCCCATTAAAACCAAGCAGTAAGTCTGATTTATTGCAAGCAGGGGATGTTGTTAGTGTGTTATATTATCCATTTGCGCTTTCCCATTATACCACTGCCTAAAGAAAATACCAACACTGGTGGTCTTTATTTTCACATTGAACATCCTACGGACACACAAGCAGTGCGCTCCTGCCGTGCCCTGAAACCAATTTCCTAAACATAGCACTTCAGATTTACTCAGTCATAGGCATGACTCCAAGAAAATCCAGCAACGATGGCATTCCTACATGATGTGGCCATGCGGATCAAAAGGCACAGCAGAGTGACAGACTGGTGATTATAGGCTCGTGTTTCCAACAACAGTGCGCTCTTTGTGCCATGTGCACTAGCTCATGGCGAAGTCGCTGGGTGCTGGATCTGATCTGGGAGCTTCTCCTTCTTAAATCCTAGCCCATCAAACATTTAAGCGTGTCTAAAGCTGATGCCTGCTGTGGGTCCTGTTCTTTGGAGCTGCACTCCAAGCTTCTGCATTGTCCTGAGTAACCTGTAGTGTCATACACTCCTCATGGCAACACAACAAAGACACACTCAGGGGAAGAAGCTACATTGAGACATAATAGCAGAGCATGAGGACAACTTGCAGTGAATTTTTCACACTGTATAAATCAGAGTGGTGTTTGTGTGTGTGTGTGTGTGTGTGTGTGTGTGTGTTTATATACCTTTAGGAAGATCACATGTCCTCACAATGATAGTAAGACATTTTTGGTAGGTCCTCAAAATTGTATGGTCTTTTCAGGGTTTTTTCGTTTGTTTTTTTTTGTAAACAAAAATCAGGAAAAAATAAATAAAAGATGGAAAAGTTTCCTTTTCATTACTGAAGTTAAGGTTGGGGTTTTGATGCAGGTATAGCATTTATTAGCTGTTTTAATCATTATGTTAAGGGAGGATAGTAAAACCAACACGTGTGTGTGTGTGTGTGTGTGTTACATCTATTGAGAGGACCTGAAAACACTAAATCCATGACTTTTATAATACACCAGATCAGAAAGTAAAGTGAGAGGGAAAATGTTTTTTTTCCTGTTTTCACTTGCAGATCGCAGGTGATGGCACCAAACAGAGGTGAAACATGACATATTATTACTGCTTTCTCTCCTTTTTTTTATCCATTTCAAGGCAGGCAAAATACATTGCATTTAGACAAAAGGTATGAAAAAATCCAAGCATTTGTCTTTCAAGTAACAGATTCCGTCCAGCCGTGCACCATGCGAACAATACAGTATGGATGTTTTTCAAAAGCCTTTAACACTAAACACTGTATAAGACCTGCAGGAAAAAGGAAGTGTCCTGGATGTGACATTTATCATTTCAGTGTGTAAAACGCCTTGAACATCACACATCTGTGTGGTTAGTTGTATGAAACAGAAACATAGAAACAGAAATAAACACACAAATAGATAAATAAAGCTTCCCCTGGTGTTCACGGGCTATTTTTTTCAGCGTTTAAGACATTTCTAGGAGGACTTGCCAATGTCATTCTGTAACTAAACAGCTCCTCATGACTAAACCCAGTTAAACCCAAGATTAAACCCAAGATTAAACCCAAGCTCCCAACAGCACCTTCACACACTCACAACCAATTTACCTCCATCCAGACAGCTTTTAATCTTTGAGATTAAGATTACCCCACCAAAATATTCACATTACACAACCACCATATGAGACTTTGTTTATTTAGCCAGGAGAAACTAGCTGCTAGCTTAAGACATCTGCATGATGGTGTTATATGTACAAATAAAACACTCTATCATGGTTTCAGTTATATTCCTTTAGAACGGACACTTCTTGAGCAAAAACGATTTTGTTTTGAAGTTTTTGTATGCTACAAGTACTGAAACACCAACATTTAGCACTATTTTCTTTTCCTCTACCGGCACAATGTGTTTCAGGACACCACAAGTTGTTGCCATAGAAACCAAACCCCGTCTGAAAAGATTATCGCGATATCTTGGAGATTTTCTGACCAGCTAAAGTTTCTTATCGAAGCGCGGTGAAGGTAATTTATTTTATTTTATTTTATTTTTTTTATAGTTTATCTACTCACCAAACGATGAAACGAGTTAAAAAGCACAGCGATTAGTCCATAATGTATTCAGGAGAACTGGCTTTCTTTCTCCGCCGCTCTGGGATCTTCTTCAGGAATAACAGGGATGAGAGACTGGCAACTGATTCGGTTCTTTAAAGGAACGACACCTAAAATGACTCGATCGAGCGAATCGATTCGTTGGCGTAACAAGCATTTGTGTGAGTTCAGGCAAAAGTCAAGGGAAGTTGTAGGAAAGTTCATGCGTTTTTAATATATTGGCTACTCATTTTACAGGTTTTGAGATTTTATATTCCATTCAGGCAGAAAATTATATTTAAAAGAGCATCTCTCTCTCTCTCTCTGTGTGTGTGTGTGTGTGTGTGTGTGTGTAGGTGGATGGCTGGCTTTATGGGTGTTTTCTCTTCCTATTGCAATAACTAAGCTGTTTTTGACCTATAGACAAGATGACTATGAACCTGTGATTCATTCCAATAATATTATACGTCTATTTGAATCAGGAATCAAATTATTTGACTCCCTCACGTGAGTTTGTTCTAAAGAATCGACTCAGTTAAGTCTTGGTTGGTATTATACACACCCCAAACACAAATATGCCCATTCATATCCTGAATAGTGATTTTTCCCCCCATTATTTTGTGCACATCCAATGATGTCATACATATATGCTGAAACAATAAAAAAAAAAAAAGAAAAGAAAAGAAACATTGCTCATCATTTCAATTATCAGTAACCCTGACCTCTGTGGTGACTACAAGCTTTGGAAGATACACGAAAGACCTGATCTGCTCCTCATTACCTCGCATGCTAAACCCTCTCCACTTCGCTTACCAA
This sequence comes from Chrysichthys cranchii, assembly GCA_030068335.1. Classification (NCBI taxonomy): domain Eukaryota; kingdom Metazoa; phylum Chordata; class Actinopteri; order Siluriformes; family Claroteidae; genus Chrysichthys; species Chrysichthys cranchii. The sequence continues at coordinate 12,671,253 of JAQMCW010000020.1, forward strand.
TCAAGTAGATGCACGGAAGAACCCATCTCCCATGTTCTACACAGCACCTTATCTTATCTTGTCCCTATGTGAGACTGCAGTTCAAGGATTGTAGTTTAGTCTTTAATGCTACAGTCCCCCTCAGGCTGTTCAGTAAACTCAGAGAGCTGGGCCTCTGCATCTTAATCTGGGCTTCTGGACTTTTTAACTGGACAGCTGAACATAGAAGGCTTCACCTCCAACACTCAGAGAGAGTGAGCAGCTTCTGGGACCTCATTGTATATGTCAGCAAGGATTGATCATGAACTCTTCACATTTCTACTTCAATACAGATTGCAAAACAGTGTTTTTAACCACATCTGATAAAGGCAGTTCCACATCTCTTCAGCGATCTAGAAGTCCTTTATACAGCAACTATTAGGGCATGCTCACTGGGAACATCAATACCCTGTAAGGAATCTGCAGTCCTGAAGAGTGCAAAGCCCTGTAGAGGATACGGACTTCTACTGAACAGATCACCAGGTTTGGACTGCCCAGTCTGCAGAACATCTACACCAGGCGGTGCAGGACCAGAGCAGGAAAGATCTTCAGGTATACCGTACACCCCAACAACAAGCTATCCTGGTCTGGAAATTGTCTATAGCAGCTATAGAATAGCAGCTAAGGAGTAAGGAGGAGCTTCTTTTACTCCAAAGCCATCAAAACCCTGAACTCTTGAGCACTACTCCAGCTCCTAACACACACACACACACACACACACACACACACTTCGCAACTGGACATAGCTAATACATGTCACATATGGCATATATTGTCTGTGTTATCTAATTGCTGGTGCTATGCACAGTCTTTGAAGTTGCCACATGCCATTTTACCACACCTTTGTACCACTATGAATGCACATGTGACCATGAAAGGTTTGAGATCTTGAGATCTTATCCATGAGCCCTATACACAACACCAGCATAGGTAAAATCCAGTGTCAATCGAACCGGGTGTGTCTCACTAAAGAACCCTGAGTCTGTTTCAAGAAAACTTTTTCATTTGCATAATTTCATCAACATGTCTGGAATTTCTACTTTCATGTAGGCGATGTTTTAAGAATGATGACCTCAGAAAGCCGCAGGTCATGTCATATTATGTTACACTGTATTGTAATACTGTTGACATGCTACGTCACTTCATATCATGCTCTATGGTGTTGGGTCATGTTTTATTTCTGTACCTGATTCGGTGTTAATAAACCTTGTTTCTGAGACGAGGTGATTATGATTTGGTGGCAATCTACAGAGCCTCACACTCAAAGTGACTCTACAGGACCCAAATGGAGGAAGTAGTTGGAAATAGCGCCTGGAAGATCTGTGACTTCACTGTGAAACAACATTAACAATATACCAAAAATAATATCGGTAAAATGAATAATCTGTTGTCCGTGGTTACAACACCTGGTGTTTGGCTCATGAAACTCGCAGCATTTTGCGAGTCTCGCCATTAAGATAGATTGGTTTGTCAAACCTGAGCCTATTTAAAGAAGGGACACTCTGTCTTTCCTTGTAAACCCAATTTACCTTATGTTCTTCCTCAACACATCAGCCTGATCTCAATTTACTCTGAGAGTGCTTGTTTTGTTCCTCCGAAGTGGTTTTTAACAACAGCACTGTTTGGCTGATAAACACTTGAAGCACTTTAGTAGATCATGCTTTCATGAATTAACTGTTTGGGAATTACGTAAAGGAATATAATATTACACCAGAACAATAGCATTGAGTATTCAATGTCATTTAAATGGAATATACTCAATAAAATGTATAGGTGATTAAATATTGAGAACATCATCATGATTATTAGCTGTTAAATCTGATTTTCTAGGTTTGCAAACTTGTGTTGGGGAAAAAAGATGGCACTTCAACTGGAGAGTGCAGACACCGGCAAGTGTACAGTACAAATTAACATTTAAAACAAGAAATGAAAGACTTTTAAATATTTTTTTCAACCCACATAGTCTCTTAGAATTTAGTTCAATGTTTCTATTTAGCAAATAGGAGTTTCTATTGATAGCCAATGATACAAGTTAGCGGATTCTGCCCAAACGCTGAAGCTGAAAGATGAAATAATGTGCTACGGAATAGACTTTTCTGTCCTCTGAGGCCGTTTGAAGCACTTTTTTTATCCACACAGATTTCATGTGTGTCTCAAAATGATACCTTTCACTTTAGCCTCAGGGCCTACAGACAAACACCGCAACCAACATGATTAACATCTCAGTCCCAGTGCACATTAAACCCCCTTTACCATCATCGTTTCTCTCACAACCTCTTGTTAATGATGAACAACGACTCACAATGGATAATCATAGCCGAGGGGCATCGGTATTAGAGTTATACACTGGAGAGAAAATCTAATCACCTGACACTTTGTGAAACTGGTAAGTGATTGCTCTGGGAGACAGATTATAGACAACAATGAACATTATTGTTATTATTCAAGCAGAGAAAATCCATTAGGAGCAACACTGACTGTGAGGATAAAGCCAGATTGAAGTTTGGCGCACTGGGAAATGGAGCAGAGTTCAAGGATACTTAAATGAGAGACGTGGCTTTTCTTTTGTTCACAGAGGTCTAGGTTTCTTTTCAGAGAAAACACCTTGAGACAAAGTGTGCTGCGAGATTCAGGATTATTCTGCTTTTATGGACATGGCAGAGAAACAGATGCTTGAAACAGACGTTTTAGGATAACCACATGTACACAAAGAACCATTTTAGCTTTATATGGTTCAGTTGTCTGGCGTAACAGTCTAGCATGAAAAGATGAAGATCAACATACAACACGTGCAAAAGGGTACTTCATATAGACTACAAGTCTAGCCATGTTTGTTAACTATAGGTATGCTAATAAATACTTGAAGAGAAGTACGGTTTACAGTTCATATCGTAGCATGTCTAAGTATACCTGCAAAGAAACACACCAGTTATCTTCTGATATACTTGTATTTCTGACCGTACATAAAACTAAGTTACTATTAGTTATTTTAGAGCAACTAATCATAACAATAACCTCACAGCTCCAGGGTGTCTGGTTCGATCCTGAGCTTAGGTTACTGCCAGTGTGGAGTTTTGCATGATGTATATGCTTGGGTTTCCTCCTGGGTTTCTGGTTTCCTCCCACCTCCAAAAATCATGCCAGTAGGTGATTGGATACTCTAACGCCAGCATGCAAATATGTACGTGTGTGCATGGTGGCCGGCGATTGGCTGGTGCCCTATCCAGGGTGAATTCCCCGCGTGGACCAGTGCTTCCATATCGAGCATATAAGCCCTGAATACACACCAATCCTGATCTAGATAAAGCAAATTCTAAGGATGGATGAATGAATGGTTTAGAAACTAACCAGTGAATGTAGAAAACTAAAAAAAAAAAAAAATAGCAAATATCAGAATTTATTGAAAACATTGGTTTAAAGCAAGTTTGTGGGCTTCAGAGTGGCTTCCAAGTCAATATTACATTTCCTTTCAGGCCAAGTATACTTGAGCCTTGCATAGTTATGGTTTCTTTGCTTCCTCTAGAGGTTCTACTGGGACTGAGAAACACTTCAGCATTTGCATTAATTATGACCACTAATAAGTTAACGGCGAGTGTACCAAGTGTTCATCAACGTAGTAAGTTTATTACATGTACAGTATCACTTTTGTCCCAATTTATTCTGACACAAGTAAAGAACTTTATACTTCAACTACTATATTGTACAAATTTAACACATACAGTGGCTTGCAAAAGTATTCGGCCCCCTTGAACTTTTCCACATTTTGTCACATTACAGCCACAAACATG
>JAQMCW010000020.1:12689044-12704094 GCA_030068335.1 Chrysichthys cranchii
AATGCAGAGAAACACAACGAAAAAATGCGTTGAACACGTTCACACCACGAGTGCTTGAGCGGAACTGAATGTTTGTGGTGTGAAGCGTGGGTTGGTTGCCTGTACGTCAGTCAGAGCTTTGGTTGTCAAAATCTGCTCGGGAATTTAGTTTGTGCACCGATATTATTTTCATTTTATTCTATGTTTTATTGCCACACACAAACCCAAAATACACTTTAAAAACATGTTTTGTGGCTGAAACACATTCATTGTATTTACATTCATTTCAGTGGGAAAAAATTATTCGGGTCGTGAACAAGTCCGGTCGCGAACAGAGTCTCGGAACAGATCAAATTTGTGAGTCGTGGGTCCACTGTATGTGAAATTTAGCATTTATTACTTATTTACAGTATTTTTTTCAGATTTTTTCCCTTAAAAGTGAAAAATTACAATGACATTGAACAAATACCAGAATACCGTTTTTGATGGTTACCGTATGTGACCTCTTACTTCATCAGGACCCCGAATCTCTGAAGAAGACTCAAGGAGTCGGCCCTATCCGCAAAGTGCTTCTGTCTAAAGAGGACCACGAGGGGCTTGGGATCTCGATCACAGTGAGTCCTAGCTCCAGTTTTGCCAGAAGGATCTACAAAACTTATCTCTCGCGCACATCGTGCCTAAAATTCAGCTTTCAGATGCATTGGATCATAGATCAGAATGATCACAGTGTGTACGCTTGGCGTGTGTGTTTCCGGCGTGACCTTTGTGCACCTCTGATGTTGCAGGGAGGTAAAGAGCATGGAGTCCCCATCCTGATCTCGGAGATCCACCCAGCCCAGCCTGCAGAGCGATGTGGGGGGCTGCACGTGGGAGACGCCATATTGGCTGTCAACAACATCAACCTGAGAGACGCCAAGCACAAGGAGGCAGTGACCATCCTCTCCCAGCAGGTTTCCGTCTCCCTCCATACGTGTTAAAAACGCGATTTGGGAGATTCCCAAGTTGTGATACATGTGTAGCAGCTCGGTGGCTGATTTATTTTATCCTGTTATCCGGCAGAGAGGCGAGATTGAGTTTGAAGTGGTATATGTGGCCCCAGAGGTGGACTCTGATGATGAAAATGTGGAGTATGAGGATGAGAGTGGGCATCGCTATCGTCTCTACCTGGATGAGCTGGAGGAGGGAACGGGCAGTAGCCATGGCAATGGCCCGGCTGATTCTGCATCACTGCAAGGCAAGAACGTGGTGATGATGATGATGATTAAAATAGCAATAGATTAAGTGTTGTGGAGCTTCAGTGCTTTAGATGTCCTGGTTTAGATCTCCATCAGCTGCAAGTTTGAGGCTTTTAAAGGTTATAAAAGACTGCACATTGGCTGTCACAGTGTTTTGTATACATTAAAGGGCATGCTGTTGGTTGAGAAACTGTGAAAGCAGCATAATACCTACACATGTATACACTAAACTTGCACATTCACGTCCTTACAAATTCCCCTCTCGATCGTCTCTTCTGTCATATCCAGTGGTGGAGAAACACCTGATGGCGGATGGAGCCGAGAACGGAGACACGGGCATCTCCAGCGAGAGTCCTTCTGAGGAGACGCCCTCCAAGACGGCCGAGTCTCCTCAGAACTCGTCCTGAAGAGCTGGGAGAGACAAAGAGGGGCTCCGGGCCCCCCCTCACAGGGAGATGGAGAGAGGGAGAGCGAGAGAGAGAGCGAGAAATAAAGACTTCGGCCCTGTATGATAGCTGTAACATACGAGATGTGTGTTTTGTACCATATGGACATGACACGGTTTCAGAGTCCACTGGAGATCACATGGAGACACCTAGAAGAAATGCGGAGAGGACGGGTTCTTACATTTGAAGTTGTACTCAAGCACGGTGTCTTCTGAGATGGTGTCACCGACTGTGGTCAGGAAAACGGCTGAGCGTGAAGAGTATTTCCAGAGAAACAACTCCAGATTTAACAAGGTGGAAGTGATGGGATGTGATGGGTGTTTTTGTTTTGGTTTTTTTACTTTTTATATCTGTGTGCAGTTACTGATCCCCAGCAGGTGAATTAGACCTGAGGTCTGAAGCTGTACTGGGGTTATTAATCGGAAATCCTTTCTTTCTGTAAATTATTTATAACAGAGTTAAGGTTGGCATACTAAGATATAAGGGTCAATCCACCTCAGATCACCTGATTTTTCAAAATTTTCCCGATGGAGCATCTCAGAATTGTTTCATACTTGCCGGAAATGATGTCACGATTCCCAATAAAGTAGTGTGAAAAATTTCAGCATCTGAATTAGTTTGTGAGTTTTACAGGCGTCAAAAGGGGGCGTGGCCCTGTACACACCAGCGCTAAAGAAAAAGTTGCCTTACATTTTGAATTTATGATGCATAAATTTTTTTAGGGATTGTTGTTAAATTTTGGACGTTCGAGACATGTTATATTAAAGCCAATTTATGGCTTGCTAAATATCTAAAAATAAACAAAAGTAAAAAAAAAAATTGGCCATCTCTCTCCACGCTAAAGCACATCAGATCTTTAAACGTTCCTTCCTGTTACTCATGGTAAAGTTCTTTCTTAGCAGTCAGGTGTATGCGTGAAAGAACTCAGACTTTCTGGTTTATGTGATGATTAAAAGGAAAAACACACACACACACACACACACACACACACACACACACACACACACACACACACTATTTTAAATGCTTATTGCTCATGTGTGACAAAGTCTGAAATAGAAATCACTTGAAATTGTATATTAATTAATTAGCAAATACACACAATATAAAGTGAACCAACCTATAAAAATGAAGGTATTAAATATGCCATGCTTTACAACATGCTGCTGTGAATGGGTTCGAAGTTAACGTTATCTTGTACTACACAACAATCCCTGTAAATCCTTCCAGAGTAACATTTGCGGTAGTTCTTACAGGACACGTCCCCTTTTTAAAGCCTCTATAGCTCAAAAAAATAAATCCCCGATGGTCACTCCTAAGGCTTCTGGTGATTTCACATGGATTGACCCGTAAGTGATTTTTCTGTTTTGTTCATGTCATTTTAGCGTCTTCCTGGTTACGGAGAAGGGTTGGTAAAATGTAGTTATTTAGCCATGAGATTAATTTACAGACTTGCTTTATTATCCAGGGTACAAGAGGTTCGTCCTGCTAAATGAGTGCACCTTGTTAGTTCATTTCCAAGAACAAAAATAGACCTGACATTCCAATGAGGCCAGGCTTCTTTGTTTTTACTGCCTCCCTTGCTTAACCAATCACAACTCTTTCTGCACCCAGGCTTGCTCTGACTGGATCCTAAAAGCTAGATTAAGAAAGAGTTATACACGAGCAGTGTGGCTACAATGAAACGGTTGACGATATTTGAATAGGTTATGTACGGCACCTAGAAACAATAGACAAATTTTGACATTTTGAGATACAGAACGAAGTCATTACAAGTAAGGATTTTTAGTGACCCAGTGTCGCGCTCCAGCAACTTGCTTGAACTGTGACGCCGACTATGTAAGGAAATCGCACTTAGCTAGCTAGTTTTTGTTTTCATCTTAAAACAGACCGACGGTTTTTACCCCTGCCTTTGTTAAACATAACGCAACAAGATCTTTGCAGTAAGATAACCAAGGCGTGAGAAAGTAAATAAAATCATTTTGTCAGTTTTCTTATTTTTTTAAATATAAGCATCAAAGTATATTATAAGGGGACAAAAAACATTTTGGCTACAACCAAATTTTTCATCTGGGCTATTTTATTATTTTTTTCCTTTAAGAATTCAGGTACAGCAATATCCATCCTAAGGGGTCTCCCAGTCTGCAATACACCTCTATATTACAGAAATTACTTTAATGAAAGTGCTAAATCACATAGTGCTAAGCCTATATGCGCGCGCACACACACACACACACACACACACACATACATATATATATATATATATATATATATATACACACATATACATCTATAGCTGCTTGAGTATAATTGGTCATATACTAACTGGTTCTGTGTACATTATACTGTACATATTTGGAAGATTTTAAACTCTATCCACCAGAGGGCAGGTTGGGGCCCAAACATCCCTGCTGCAAAAAACGATATCTTAGATATTGTAAGTTTGTAGTATGTATGCAAATCTTCCTCATAATATAAGTATTAAATCCTATTTATAAACATTTCTACTAATTCTAAGCTTAAAATGGCAGAAATTTCACTATTTTGTTTAATTAGATATCTCTTTTTTTTGCAGTACAGACAGGACGTTTGCATGACACCTAGACAAATGTTAGCGGGTTCTCCAGAACGTTTTTTTTTTTTTTTTTTTAAACTAGAACGTTCACCAGATTTGCACGCTTGTGCGTTAGCTTGTTTTGAGACCTTCCAAACTTGTTTTAGGTGTTGTAGCTGTAACCTGTGTCTCAAATCACATACTTGGACCTTTTAAATATAAATGTTCAAATGTGGAAAATTATTTCCGTTTTGGGGGACGAGGTTTATTTAATAAAGCCTGTGATTGTAAGCGATCTGCTGAACGCCAGTGTGTGATCTGAGACGTAGCTCGGGTTTGTTTAGTCTGTTGCCGCTTTTGTTGTTGTGATCTGCTCTCAGCATGGTTGCATCATTCAGATGCAAAAAGCTGAGAAACGAATGAGCCAAATCCTCACAGAATATAAACAGCAGCCATTTTGTGTACACATAATACCCAGGAGCCTGACTGGGAAGTCACATCACTGTCCTTGTGTGTGTTTCGTTCAGCTTTTGAAACATTTCTGCAGTATCTGAGAATGTGGTCCAGTATATTCTGGACCATTTCTGTAGAGTTATTAACGTAAAAAAGCCCGAGGATGCCTACTATACACAAAAATGTAGGAGAAATTTTGGAGAAACAGATTGATTATGTAGCTACGTCTTAGCGATGTAGCTAACAAGTCATTTAAAGAACAATGTAAACACAGGCCTAGTGATGGAAACGTTTCCAAATCGATAGAGAATATCAACATTTACCTCAGATTTGTTGAAAAACAGCTGCTAGAAAACTGCTACATATTCTTATGCAGCGTTTGAACTGGGAACGTGTATTCACAGTGTTTTGAAAATGACGTGAATAAATACCTGTCGTGATGATCATGACTTTGTCACAGTTCACAGTTGGTGCTTTTTAATATGGAACCCCTCAGTTCAGTTAGCGATTGACACTATATGTAAATGTAATTTTAGCCGTATGCTTTAGTTTTTTTTCAGTAATTTGCCAACATATCTGAGGTAAATGTTGATATTCTCTATAATTTTGTCTGGTTTCCTCCATCATTCGGCATTTACGTTGGTCTTAAAAGGAGATTTCTTGTGTACCAGTGAGCTAAATCAATCTCCTCAACCGGTAGCTAGCTGGGTATTTTTTCTCAGTTGCCTAGCAACAGTGTTCTGCTAACTTTAAATCCAGTTAAAACACCTTTAGAGGAATATTGTTATAGGAACGAAAAAGGTAACAAGTGGAATCAGGAGCTGATAAGAAACAGCCTGGTTTACAATTTATCCAATTTTGGTTGTTTGTTTTTTGTTTGGTTTTATTTTTAATTAAGAAATTCTCAACAGGAAATAAGACATAGGAGAGAAATATTGAGATGAGGTGACCTGAGATTGTGCAATATGCTTGTGAACAGGGTGCCGTTCTTCATACATCACATAAGAAATCAGCAAGTCATGCTGTTATAGGAATATAGTTCTTGTCATGCGATTGTTTTCCTCGAACCGCATGTTGTGAAGTGTTTTATTCCTCTTAGACTGCAGCAATTTGCCTGCGCTAACGACTTGTATTTATTAACGAATGAAATACCACACATTTAATCTTGAACACCCCCCCTCCCCCCCGCGTGCGCTCAAAACACAGTTACTATCATCACTACACTGTAGTAACTCTAAACTGTCCTTTTTCTCAACACCCCTTTGTTTTCTCTTGAAGCCAATAAGAAAAAACATCATCACATATCTGAGAAATCACCACACGCAAAATGCTCAGTCCTCTGACTCCAAGAGCTGCTGTGATGTCTGTTGTAAAATAAAATATCATCAGCCCTGAATTATTACATGGATGACTTTTCTGTCGTTCGCTAATTAGAAGATCCCTGTACCAGTATTTTACCTGCTCTTTTCTGAGGCATTTTACAGATCTTGTACTTGACCTACAAACATCCAGTGTGCTTCTTTTCTAAACCGGGCTTCTGGACCCTCTGAAACTTTTATTTTATTTTTTTTTAAAGGAGGCAATTTGTAGACAATCAGCTTGTGGGCCTTCTGGACCAGATTTTCTGTTACTGATTTATTACGCAGTGTGTGTGTGTGTGTGTGGGGGTGGAGGGGGGGGGTGGAGAGGCAAGATTCTCTTAACTCGCTCACACCGACGCTGCACACTGTGGGAAACACCAACAGAACGCATCGAGCCCGCTCGAGATTTTAAATCAGCCTGTACTTCATATGGTTTACTGGTGATTGTTAACTTCCTGCTTGTCACATGATCCATATTTCTGCAAGCTAGGCATGTGCCAATAATCGGTCTTCTGATATACCGTGATATTCGACTCTGTTGGTATTACAGGTACTGTAGATCATCCCTACTACCTAGGGAGCATTTCAAGGCAGCATTTGTACATCTGATGTAAAATATGTCCCATTCAAAATGCAGTTTCCTCCTCCTTCTTTCTTTCTTTTTTGTTGCAAATTTGCATGAAGAGAATCTCATAAGTGTGTTCTCAATGTTAGTCCAGAATAAGATCGGCACATGTCTACTGCAACCTGAAAGGTTTGGTATAGATGTCATATCGGTATTTACTGCATAACAATATTGGAATAAACTTATTTGCTCATTTCAGCTTGGTTTGCTTCTACTAATGAGAAATACTGTTAAAGGAATACGCTGGAGTTTTAAACTAATCTCTGTCTACTATGTGTGTCGTGTGGATGATTACCCCAGACAAAAATTTCAACAAATTTTCATTAGCGGTGGAAAGAAAAAAAGAAAGAACCCTGTGTATTCCAAAATCATTTATAATGGCCATCTAAAGTCAGTTGCTGAACTGTAGAAATGTTTACGGGAAACGTTTTTCCTAAATTCTTCAGTCAAAGATTGTTCTAAATGATGCTCTAAAATCTGAAGGTATTACTTTTTATCAGAAGGAGGAGATATTTGGTTGTTTAAATGCAACAATTGCCTCTAGAGCTACATTATAAGTGAATTTCTATCACTAAGTATAGTCCCAAGAGCTTGTGTAAACTCAAACTTTATCTGGATCTTACGTGTTGCTGGTCTCAATCTGAGGTCTACCTTCCTTCTTGTTATGGTGCAGTCTTCTCGATGATAGCTTGACCTTGCTGCAAACCAGAGAATGGTCAGAGTCACAGTCGGCACTCTGATAGCTGCATGTGAGTTTGACGCTGGACAAAGTTGGACATATGGTTAGGATCAGGTCTTGCTGTTGCCAGTGCTTGGACCTCGGGTGTCTCCAGGAAACCTTGTGATGTGGCTTGGTGTTAAAAAATGTATTAGTGATGCACAGGCGATGGCAAGAGCAGAACTCACGGAAGCGCTGTCCGTTTTCATTCAGCCTGCCAATGCCAAACTGTCCTAAGCGGATTGGCCAGGAAGAACACCCACTCACTAGCATTGAAATCTCCAAGGATAAAGAGTGGGGCACTCACAGAGATGTTCTTGACAGTGGTTCTGAGATACTGAGATGGTCATTACACAAATTTAACACATGATGGCGTTTTGTGGACATGCTGAAACGGTGGCCAAACAATTGACGTTCACATACTCACTTGTGCAGTTTATCTACAAAGAATATAAAAGATAAAAAGAAACACGCCCTAGATGGCACATTTGAGCCAAATCATCCCCGTCTGTGTGTTTTCTAAGCCGAACTATAAAATGTTGAGATTTCTTGAACAGCTACTTTAAAACCGCACCGATTAGCTAGGCTAAAACTTTCCGCCATTGTCGTGATTGTCATGGGCTGCGTATCAAATCTAAAAATTTTGAACTTGCACTCAAATATTTACTAAGTTAGAAAAGTGCAGAAGACAGGTACAGTGCAAAACAGACCTTTTTATAGGTTTGAAGTCTTTGTAAAAGGTTTTTAAATGAAAAGATAGGAAAACCAATTAGCGTTAATACTCTAACAGTCTAGAACAGTACATAGTGTACGTGTGCGATTGAGACAATGCTAGTTTATTTAGTCATTACTGGACAAATTGTCACATTGTGCTATAATAATTACGTTGGTTTACACTAAACTGCAGCATAGTGCTGAATTTACAATTCAAAAGCAAGTATCATGCAGCCTAACAACGAAAGGCGTTAGGATGAGACGGATGAAAACACTCGACAAAAACTTCCTGACGCAGTTCAGCATCTGCCCCTAAACTTGCATGATAAGCGAGTTTGGCGTTCTTTTCTCAGCACAAGGAAACGTTTTGAAATTCGTATCTGTGCTGATCACACACAGCAGATACGATAACTAGAAATTTGGAATAATTCGTCTGGAAAACACTCGAGCATTCCTTCTGTGAGAGAAACTACGCGTTTTAAATGTCCGTGCTAAAGGATGATGTTCCAACACCAGGGGGCGACGTTATCCTGAAATACACTTGTGTCCAATGGTTATATGTAACTGGTTCTGGTGGAAGTTGTGTTACAGTTTTAATACCAACATGTTCTAAGAAAACACCATCATATAAGAGGATAATTATAAATTATCATTCTGACACCTGATAGACATCTACAATGGTTAACTTCATCTGAGAGATTTGTTGAGTGATATATTCTCTGAACAAACAAACAAACACACACACACACACACACACACACACACACACACACACACACACACACACAGAGCAGACGACCTGGCACGCAGACCCCTCCCCCTCCTCCCCAGTTAACACTCTGCATGAAGAGACATGTATGGAATTTTTGGAGAAGGAGGAAAGCTCAGAGCTCTGATGATGAGAGAAGCTTCTTTCATGTTGCTTTAATGCACATGCCGTGTTCTCAGGGTGGTGTGAGCTGGGAAACGAGAACAGAACGAGGAGGAACGCTGTGTGGAGAACGTAGCCCACACCCTGGTGTGAAGAGCCCACACCTTCCTCTCCCACACACACACACCACCAAGTCTGCCTTAGGAATCTCATCAGACATCATTTAGGCTTTTTGTCTTAAAGATAATGCTATAGTATGATCTGGGTCATTTAGCTGCCTGTTTTCAGTTCCCTTGGAGTTGGACGCCGTTTCCTCTGCACCTCTTCTCCGACAAACAATGGTACCGTGGTCAGATACTGACCCTGATCGGGACTAGATGATTCACACGGCGTGCAGGGAAAATAATTTTAGCTTTATTCTCCAGCTGTAGTAATTAGGAAACCAATCAACGACAGTGATGAAACAGATTTACTGATAAATGCAGCTTGAAACCACGTCCTCTTTTTCTGTGGTGGAAAACACAGAAAATAATAATACATCAAAACAAGAAACAACAAGACGATTTCAGAAAAATGCTGCAAGTTTCTCACGGTATCCGGCCTCTGGGACGAAAGGTCAGCTTACCAAAATGGCGCCCATAGTGTCAAACTTCCGTACTTCCTAATTATCAACGTATTTTCCATCTTGCGCGTAGCACTTTAGAATCTTCGGTCGACTATAGAAATGGTAATCAGAACAAGCCGAGTGCAGAAGTTTGCGCATCCCCTCTGCAACAAGAAATGTAACATAAGTTAGATTTATGAGCCGTCCTTTAGCCCTTAGCGATGAGCAAAATAATCCAAAAAGTGCATTTTATGGTTTTACGAAACATTAAAAAGAAACTTCGATGAGAGAAATCTCTCCTGGTTTTTGTTTCAAGTTTTCCTAGTCTACTGTTTGGTCTCCCTAAACAATCTGGTGGATCTTGTGATTTCTTCTCTCACCCTCTGTACTGTGGGACATCAATTCCTTCAATTTCACTCCACTAAATAACTGTGCTAGAGCTTGTTTGAGCCTCTTTTTCTGTTGTTTTAAACAACCAACACGTTTATTTTACATCACAAGACGTCATTTTCGAATGAATTAAGAGACGTACATCCTGTTAGTGAGGGATGCAAACTTTTGCGCTTGCCAATAAATATCTAGACTGCTATTAAAATGTTGTACACTGGAATTCCGACGTACGTTCGTGTTCATTGAGAAACCAACGGGGTGTAAACTTTTGCACTTAACCATCTGTATCGACGAAATGGAGTTTAATGGAGAGCTTGGACAGCGGTGTGAATGGGGATCAGCTGCTGTTCATGACTGATGCAACACTGTCACATTCCTACACACACACACACACAAGCACAGGAAGAAAGTGTGTGTGTGGGTGTGCCGTTTTTAATCCCGACTCATAATGCACATCCTGTGTGTTTAGGAAGTGTGAGCAGTCTGTAGATCAGTGTTTGTGTTTTACAGCCGTGTGTGTGGAATGCAGGAGGTTTCCAACATGTTGCTCTCACGGACCACGGCTGCTACGGACACACACACACACACACACACAGAGTGCTGAGACAGCCAGGTCAACTGCTGAGCCCGTATTCATGCCCCTACTCACAGCTGAAGAGCAGTGGTGGGAGTCTCAGCGCTGAAATCTTCACACAGGAACCATGCAGGAACATCTCAGCAATGCCAGACATCTTACTCGGGCATTCACTCAGTCCTGCATGCCACTGAAAGACCACATGACATGTCCAGGTCTCTTTAATGTCTCTTTAATACAGCAGCCTCAATGCACGCCAGCAGCTTTGCAGGTGCTTCAAAATAAGCGACGCCCGTCTTTCCAGGATATACGTTTCAAATCTGCACAGGGAATATGTTACACTCAATACAATGTTACACTGACACAACAGTACCACTGCACATGGCTCAGAGGAACACAGGAAGTGTCTCCTTGGAACAGGAAGCCAGTAAGGCAAAGGTGAGTAGCGACCCGTGCTGCTTGAAACAGTTCGACGATTCGAACAAAATGAAAAGCTAACGGCACCTTCGAACACCAGAGCTGCACCGGAACTGCCGATGAAGCTACTCCTAAGTAGCTCAGAAAATGGAGAACGTGGATCATGTTGTATTACATGATGCCTTATATATAAAACGTATTTTCACATCGCTGAGAGAGAGTGAGGCAAAACCATCAACAAAGCCTGTTCCTTATAAAACCAATAAAACTCTTAAGACAAACTATATCCAATTTGCACAGCAATTTAAAAAGACAAAACAAAACGAAACCCAAAAACAAACTCACACACACAGCACTGATTGACGCTCAGAGTCACGCGGTTCAAGATGGCCATCTTTGTCGGCACATATATACATAAACAAGACCATATCACTCCCTGGTATAAAAATAAGTTACGAGAAGGTCCTGGGGGGTGCTTTTTTTTTTTGAAGTCATATGAAACAGTCAGCATGTTAACGCATGTTCAGGTTCCGCTCAGGCTGCAGCCCTCGGGGTCGGGTCGGTGTGGGACGGAGGCATCGAGCCGAATGCAGTCCCGAGGTCCCACGTAACCCTTTGCCTGAGGTCTCTGGTACTCTGAACAGCCTCCTTTCTGCAGAACTGTAGGATTCCTGCCCTTAGGGCTGTCGTAAACCCCCTCCGAGTGGTTCAACTGGCCAGGTCTGGCCCCCTCTGAGGAGTTTGGTCCATTCCGTTTGGTTTGGGGCGTCTGGTAGCCCCCGGACACGTTTCCTCCCACCACCTTTCTGTAGTTGCCGTTGTCCGTGGATTTAAACGATGAACTTTTGCTGAGGACGACCCCTGGGACGCTGTAGCTGGGATCCGGAACGAAGACCTCCTTTTGGAAGGCGTGGCGCTCGATGATGGGCGTGGCGTACTCCGGCTCCTGGTTGGTCAGTGGGAGAGCGTACTGATTGGCCGTGTGCAGGTAGTCGTAATGAGACATGGCCTCGTTGGTATTGTCTTTGTCCATGGGCCTGAAGGTGGAGCCCTTCCTGGACACTGTCCCCACGCCAAGCATCAGTGGCTGCTGGTAGTCTGAGAAGAGAGTCGGAGATGAAATAAAGATCAGACAGAGATCAAAAGGCAGACGGGGGGAAAGAAAGAAAGCAAGATCAAAAGGAGAGATCAGAATGAGAGATCAAAGAGTAAGATCAGAGAGTGGGCTCAAACTGAGATCAGTCAGAGATCGGATAAAGATCAGAGTGAGAGATCAGAGAGTGAGACTGGAAAAAGGTCAGAGAGTGAGATCAGAGTGGGACCAGAGGAAGATAAAAGTACAAATCAGAGTGAGCTCAGACAGAAAGTGAGACCAAAGTAAGATCAGCTCAAAATCAGAAAGAGAGAGATTAGACGGTGAGATCAGAAAGTGAGACCAGAGTGAGAGCTCAGACAGTAAGATTGTAACGAGATCAGAGTGAGACTGGAAAGAGATCAGAGTGAGACTGGAAAGAGATCAGAGTGAGAAGTGAGTGATTTATCAGAGTGAGACTGGAAAGAGATCAGAGTGAGAAGTGAGTGAGATATCAGAGTGAGACTGGAAAGAGAGCTCTCTCAGTGTGAAGTCAAAGGAAAATGAATGAATTACTAATCACACATTAATGCCTATGGCTACAGGGACTTTAAAAAGCGCGTTTCTGAAAAAAAAAACCCCAACAACTTGTAAGTTTATTATGAATATTTAACCTATAAATTGTTATATCTAAGACTCGTGAATAAAGTAATATTAGAGAGCAGCAGTGATCAATTTAACAGCCTCAGCTCATAATTTTCAATTTAGAAAAGCTTTTAAATCAGGGGTGTCAAGGTGGTCCATAAAAGGGCTGCTGTGTGTATAATTATATATATATATATATATATTATAAGTGGCATTAATTTCGTAAAAAAGTGAGAGAGAAAAACCCCCATCAGAAATACACTTTCACCCACATAATACTGCTGATGGTTCGTGTGGTGTCTGTGTCAACACGAGGGCCATAAATCAAGAACATCCAGATAAAAACCCCGCTAAAAAAGGGTCAATAGACAATAATAAAATAGAGGGTTTTGTGATTAAATATGTGAGAAACACTGCATAGGAGGGAAAAGGTTGTTCGAGAAACTTCGGTTCCCGTTGGTGCGTTTCCTTTCTTATTGGATTCCTCAAGAGACAAACGTCCTCGTCTTCATCCCTGCTGCTCGCTACTAATGCATTTGTTCCCTTTAAAGATGCTGAAAGTCTTCACTGTGCCTTTACACCTTATGTGTGATCTGGCCTTTGAAGCAAATGAAAGAAAACTTCCTTTTTATCCCTCAATTTCAATTATCTGCACCACTGCAGGGCTATTAGTCTCTCGACCACAAACAAAGCTGTGAGCATTACGAATGTACGGTGTTCCCAGTCCTGATACATCAAACGAGCATGTCCTCTTCACAGGAAACAAAATCAATGTCGTATTCTGAAGGTAATCTTGTTAATTGCGTGTGGTCCGAGACGTTGACACTCGGGTTAGAGGTGCAGATTATACTGGGGAGGGGTGGACGACACTTGGATGTACTTAGATATGCATTAAAATACTTTGACTATTAACAAGCATGTGATTTTCTTACAAAACACAGATGAAATGTGAAGTTTCTCAGATTTCATTAGTTTTCCGGTCACATTTACCATCTATTTACGGCTGATATCATCTCATCTCTGTGATCTTTAACTCATCTTTAACTTTCTGACAAACATTTAGCACAAAGCCTGAATCTTATTCACGATATGTGCTCACTGTATAGAGCAGGGGTGCCCAATACGTTGATCGCGAGCTACCGGTCGATTGCGAAGGCACTGTGAATCGATCGCATGGCATTAAAAAATAATAATTACCTGGCAACCCGACACCTGGAGCCCCCGGCGCGGCTGCACGCGCATGCGTGGCAACCCATGCGTCATCAGCCTATCATCTGTCCTCACTAAGAAATTTGTCACTTGATTGACATACAGGACAGCCAATCTGACATCTGATCTTTTCTGACACATGGGTCAATGCAGTGTACCGTACAGTGCATTATCGCAGGTTTTTTTTTTTTTTTGTGATTATTAAGTACTGGTGCCTCCACCAGGTGCGGACCTCTCAGACGCACTCTCTCTTTTGACACAATTGTAATTTAAATTAAGTCTTCAGTGAGCATGTGTGGTCTTCTACAGGAAAAGACTCCTGGCTAGGCTAGGTTAGGCTAAGCCAGGCTGAGATATGTAAGCTAGGCTAAGTGGTTCAACACAGTGGTTTGACATACAACATTTTAGACTTACGATGAGTGTGGCGGAACGCATCTCCATCGTAACTTGAGGACTACTTGTACATTTGTTCACGTGACTTAAATAAAAAAAAAAAAAAGAAAGAAAGAAAGTGTTTTCTTTTCAACTTGGCGAAATATTGCTTCATTGAATCTTCTTAAAAAAAAATCTCATGTAAGTATAAAAACTTTCCTTCCTACGCCCCTCCCCCCCCCAAAAAAAAAAACCCTCACAGGTTTTCCTTCAAGCAGGTTAAAGGAAATGGTGTGGTGTTGTAAACCCAATTGATTTCTGTGCACCAGACTGACGAGTGAGACGGGTGTCTGACCTGCCATGTCGCTGGTGACCAGGTCCATCTTGGGCAGGGGGTCCTTCTCCGAGCTGTAGCTGAAGGTAAACTCAGTGGACTGCTGCCTGGCAGACGGATGTTTTACCTGCTTCCAGCACCCTGGACGTGCAGAAAAACAAGAACCAGTCAGAGAGACGTAATGACAGGGCGGGCCTCGCCCTAACAGAGCCACTAAGCTATAAAGAGTACATTTCTGTCTCGGCGAGGAATAAAAGATGAGGAGAAATAGAAGACTGCAGAGGTAATAACAAAGCAGGGAAAAGAAGAACACACAGAGACGAATACAGACAAAATGTGAATAGTTTATTAAAATTTCACAGGATCATTGTAGTTTTCGTTAAGATGTTGGTGCAAGCCTGAGAGACACACACACACACACACACACACACACACACACACACACACACACACACACACACACACACACACACA
>JAQMCW010000020.1:12759346-12772507 GCA_030068335.1 Chrysichthys cranchii
AACGTTATCTTCATTGAAACAAACTGTGTTTTTCTTTCAAAAATAAGGACATTTCGAAGTGACCCCAAACTTTTTAACGGTAGTGTACATAAAATAACAAACACTTTTTTAAAAAACTATATTTTTGTTAAGGTGAAAAGGTGAAAAGTTTAGGTGAAACGTTTTTGCCTGTGAAGATCAACGATCAAACTGGAGTGCCACAGGGTTCCAATTTGGGACCGCTCCTATAATGTTTCACCACAAATGGATCGAAATACTTTTATTCATGTTCTCAGCATATGGGATATTATGATGAGAACGTGAAAAAAAGTACTTCGATTCTTTTGTGTACACGAAATAAAAATTTCCACTCAAACCATTTTAAAGAGATTACGCTACTCTTTAAATGTTTTTAAAAGCATTGATGACTAACCATAACGCTAACTGTAATTTAAGAAGTAATGAGGCACATAGGTTTATTTTGCCTCCACAAATGATGCTGGTTGACGTCGCGTCATTAAAACATTTAACGCTCAATGTCTCTAAAGCTGTTTGAGCACGAATTTTTATTTTGTGTGCAACACTAAAGCACAGATAAATTCGAAATCCTTTTATTCACGTTCTCATCATATGAGGTGTTAAGTTCACAGTGCTTAATGTTTCTAACGATTTTCTGATCTAACGGCGCGCGTAAATATTTCTTTTCACCTTTTCGTCTCCGATTTACAAAAAGCATTAGAATTGTAAGGCAACTAAATCTCATCTATAAAAATAAAATAAAAATGTGTAAAGCATTATTGCATCAATCCTCATTGCCACAAATACACACCTTGCAGCAGCCTGATAAAATCCCCTTGAATACAGCCAGGCTTTTTAAAAAGACACAAATCTGTGCTTTCTATTACTTATATTCAGCTAAAAAAAAAAAAAAAATCAAAGCTGTCTATTAATTTGAGCAACAAATTTCTGCCAATAAGAAAAAAATTAATAATATATATATATATCTTACATGTATGTTTCAAATCAAAGGATTCTGTTTACCAGATTCATGATCAAGATCAGACTTTTGATTCGTCACTGTAGAGACAGACACATTAGAGTAGTTTAGATTACAGTAGAGTTATGACGAGCTTCTCTCCTGTTTGTCTGGATTGCAGTACAGTCTGCATGGGGCCCTGGAGGATGTGGAAAGCTTCTTCAGTGAGAAGTGCTCTGAGATTGCTTACTCATCATGTATCATGACAGACCATGACAGAGTGTTGTTATGTTGGCTGAGAGAGGTTGCACAACATCCTAAGTGCAGAGGTGCCAATAATTGCAATGCATGGATATGTTTTAATATTTAGTTAAATGTACTTTAGTTAAAGGGTAAATCTTTCCTGTCTCAAAATTATAGTAAGATAAATAACCACAAGATTGTTTTTGTAAGCTTTTTGTCGAGTAATTGTAATATGAAGACCTTAGTGGGAAATTAGGAGTGCGCAAGTCAGTGCCGGGCCCAAGCCTGGATAAATTGGGAAGGTAGGGTGATGTCAGGAAAACCTGTGAAAAATCAAACATATGGACGAATTTTGATGCACTATGGCGACCCCAAACAGGAGCAACTGGAAGAAGAAGAAGAAGAAGAAGAAGAAGGAGAAGAAGAAGAAAATGAATACAGGGAGTCCTCGGTTTACGGCGTCATCGACCTACGGTGTTTTCGTGGTTACGTCATCTCCCATAAATTTATTAAAAAGTCTTAGAAAGAGGTTTTGTTTACATTCGCTGTTGAAAATTAAATGAATGCGGCGCTCAGGACCGACCTCTCGACCAAACCCGCCAGAGTTTATACAAACCCTGAGCACAAACGTATGGACCAATCAGAATCGAGTCCTTCGCCATATCAGCCAATCAGCACGATTGTTTTTCTTTTTTATTTTTTTGTTACTAAGTTGGAGATCCGTGTGCTGTATTAGGTGCTGTATTCGGCTGTTTTAACATTATACAGTGTTGTACAGTGTGTGAGATCTGACTAACGGCGACAATCATAATACGTCGAGCCGTAGGAACGGAACTCCGCTGTAAATTGAGGACACCCTGTATTTGGAAATCGGGTATACAGATATACAGGTGACTTCCCGAGCTCCGATGGCCTGACTCAGGGCCAGATTAACCATAAGGGCCATTGGCCTCCAACCAGCGGGGGGGCACCACAAGTCCCCCCCCCAAAAAAAAAATTGCTGATGGCTAATGGTCATCAATTAGTGTTTATCAGTAAAAACCACAGTCAGATTACAAGTTACAGGTATAGAGTCATACGGTCAAATATAGATACAGCAACACCAATGCAAAGTACCTGTTTTCTCATCTGAAAGTTGATCCACCAGTGAAGATCAGCTCAAGTTTGGATACACTCTCTGTCGAGCGTTCCTCCTGGTCATCCTATGTGTTAGTTAAAACATCACGAACAATAGTGACACGAATTGCATCAGAAACATGCAAGAACATGTGTTGGTTGTCATCAAGGTCGTCCTCGTCCTCTTCCTCACCCTCTTCCTCTGAGTCCTTGACCTTCACCAGCTCCCTGATGTCTTTTGGATGTCTCTCTCCACGGTCAGGATGTCTTGTTCTATATTACATGCAGACAAATGGCCCTGTTTACAGGGATTCTGTGACGCTATATGGTTGATTAATTTAACGGCTGTGTGTTGACACCTGAGGAAAAGGTGCGCTCTGTGAGTTGATAACGGATGATAACGAACGACTTGACTGTTGCTTGCATGCATTTGCTGGATGAATGTGAAGTCAGTGCCGCGAATGATTCATTCATTCATGCTGCCTTTTCCTACGGTTTTGTGAAATCGAAAGGGTTTCGCACGTAGAAACGGGTGAAAACATGTAAATAGTGTTTACAGTCCGGAGAAAAGTGTGAATCTTTTGAGAAATGAGGCACGACTATAGGTTTTTCGTGCCGAGGAAAACGTTCCGAACTGCGTTAACACTTTTGAAAAACTGTAATATAAACACGTGCCCAATGGGAAAAATAAATATTTGAATCTTTTAGCACGGTTTTATTGGCACGTAGTGTTTAAAGGCAGAATTTGAATCTCTCTTGCTATCCAGCACGTTATTAATTTTTAAAGGTTTATTTTCCCAAGCCTATTAAACGTGAAATCTGAAAATAAAAGCACCATTCTTCATGTTTAAATGTGATTTCCATTGGGGCTTTATTTATTTATTTATTTATTTATTTATTGAATTTTTTTTTTTTTTTTTTTTTTATTAAATGTATTCTTCCTCTTGAGAATAGCAAGGCCAACCATTTAAACTGTTATTTGAATAAGCATTAGCACTTCACTCTTGGAAGACCTTGAAGGTTTAGAGACTGATGTGTTGCAGGATGGCGCTGTAATACAGGTGTTAACAAAGCGTTAATATGTCTGGGTAAGAACGATAGCTCTAGTTGTGCGCAGCGTTCACTCAAGGTGATCTGATAATTCACAACACAGAAGTGTTTATAGTTGCTTTCGTTTGGATACACACTGTAACTGAATAAATACACGATTCGTTGGACTGAAATCCCCTAATCCCACAATAATCCTAAACAGTGGTTTTCATTTGTGAAGCATAGTTTGCCGTTCTATGCACAGTTGTGTGTACTCCTCATTGGGAACATGGCTATGTCTCTTTCCTGAACAACGGAGCGAACAATCAGAATCATATCTCACCTGTGAGAACTCGATTCGCCGTGCTTATTTCAGCAAATTACCCGGGTCCTGTAAACTCCGCAAAAAATGGAGCAAGAAAAACCGCAGAGAGGACGAGGACGAGGAAAACGAAAAGGATGAGGACGACGATGCGGACGGAGAGATATTTCCAATGATGTTTGAACGATTCTGCTTTATAGTGTTGTCAACCATGGGATGAGCATGAGGGAAGCTCGGCAGTGCGTACAACCAATTTTGTGTCACCGCGCTGGATGCAGACAACACCACCTATGCTGTTATATGGAACAATGCTGGTTTCCACAGTACACGTACATTTATAAATGGTTCGCCATGCATCCCCACACCCAGATCATATTCCTTCTATTATATTTCGTCTATCCATTCATTATCGCTTACATTACATTACATTAGCGTCATTTGGCAGACGCGCTTATCCAGAGCGACTTACATTTATCTCATTTTTATACAACCGAGCAGTTGAGGGTTAAGGGCCTTGCTCAAGGGCCCAGCAGAGGCAGCTTGGCGGTGCTTGGATTTGAACTCCCAACCTTCCGATCAGTAGTCCAACGTCTTAACCACTGGCTCTTATGTATCCAGCTGGAGCCAATCCCTGTTGACTTCGGGCAAGAGTTGGGGTACACCCGGACGAACAACCATTCACTCTCAGATTCACACCTTTGGGTAAATTAGACTAACCCTTTGACCATATCTGCATCTCTTTGGGGCGGCATGGTGGCTGAGTGGTTCGCGCTGTTGCGTCACAGCAAGAAGGTCTTGGGTTTGAGCCCTGGGTTCGGCACGGGTGCCTTTCTGTATGGAGTTTCCTCCGTGTACTCCGGTTTCCTCCCACAGTCCAAAGACATGTGCGTTAGGTGGATTGGCTACTCCAAATTGTCCGTAGATGTGAGTGTGAGCGTGAATGGTTATCTGTCTTTGTGTTGCGTGATCCCGAGCCCCGTGGCTAGGCGTGGGTCTGGCGAACTCGCCCTGTAAAATACGTCCCCCCGTGACATGTCAGCTGGGCCCCACGGAATTCGCTTGACACACCTACGTGCCGCCAGTGGTACAGAAGGGACTATGGATGGATGGATGGCATCTCTTTGGGCTGTGGGAGGAAACTGTAACACCCAGAGGAACCCATACAGGCACGGAGAGAACATACAAACTCTACCCAGAAAGGCCCCAGTGAGCCGGCAAGTAAGAACCCAGAACCAGTAAGGTGCTAACCATTGTACCACCATACCACAGTCAGATGATGTTATTTTGGAGATGTTTTGCTTTAGCTGTTATGTTTTCTGATTTGCTGTCATGCGTTTGGTTTTTCCGTCATGTGTCGTGTCGTGAGAACCAATGTCTTGTGAATATTGAAGTTGGGAGTGTAAAACACTACCTTCCTAATGTAAGCCTCGTCAACATGTCTATTTACTATCCGTAATGCCATAGCCATAGGGGGTTTAGTGACAATCACGCTAGGCAGCCGATCTGCTCTTAGTGTCAACAACCACACGTCACCTGCTATCCGATACACTGAGGTCATTCCTTCCTGTGCCCCTGCTATGGCCGAGGTTCATTTATAACCCGGGGCGAGGATGGCACTGGAGTTTGCGTGTTGCGAGGCAGAGACTAGGCCACTGAAGGGTAGAAACCACAGAGGAATATCAGAGAAATAAAAAAAAAAAAAAAAAAAAAATCAATTTCCTTTTAAATATGTCTTCGAAGGATACCCGCGAGTCCTGGTCGAACACGTGACCTGCCTATTTCTGGCAAGGACCTGGATCCAGGCAGAGCCGAAGCCCATTAGCGGATAAAATTAGGGCAGACCACTTGTAACAACACATGCTTACTTCCAACAAAGGCGAGCAGGCTGGTGTCATGGTCATGTGCCATCCATCAGCAGCCTGCGCTGTGATCTGGGGGACAGCTGAAGGGGGGGATTGACAGCTTTGTGGGAGCTGATGAGGTAAAGGAGGCACGGTGGAGGCTGGAGAAGGGGGAAGATACCCAATGAAGACTTGCAAAGTCGTTAAATAAAGGTGGATATTTGCTAACTGTCAGACCAAGCCTGCTGATGCGATGCTGTTACATTCCTCCATGACCACACCATTCTGGACATTACTGTTAAAACAAGCTAGGTGGTGGACTGAAGGACGGCTATGTAAGGAATGAAATACTGAAGGACATTCTGTTATGGATCCTGTTACCTCCCTGAAGCACATCCTTAGGTTTGCCTCTTACACCAGGACAAATTGACAAACATGATCCATTGAATCCACGTATTATAACATTTAATGACATGGATCATCCTCAAACACGGTCGCTATTATCCTGTTATCACTTACTCACACTTAGCGCTATAAACAGTCATTCCCTCACCAGGGTTTGTTTCTCATCTTTCTTGAAGTTAATTGGAAGACAGACTGGAAAGCTGTTTCTCCAGAAGACGTCCCTTTCTCTAAAATCGTTACTCTTTCACTGAAGACTCCTTCCGTAAAATTCATATTCCTGGGAATGTTTAGGAAACTTCAACAAATCAACAAGTAGGCACGTTTTTGTATCCATTCCAATCAATTTCTCAGATCAACCCTCCAAACTCGTACAATTCCCTGGGGCTGAACGGCGACGATGAAAACGATGTCGTAATTAATTAATTAATTAATTAATTGACACCTTCTGACCAATCAGAATCGAGAATTCAATACATACAGTAGTATTCATGGTTACCAAGGCAGAATTTGTATTGTTGTTGTTGTTGTTGTTGTTGTTGCTCAAATACAACATAAATGAAGTTTTCCAGTAGGATTATGTAGTAATATTATAAAAAAAAAAAATATATTAAGTGAATTAGAAAACTAATGTAAGTAAATGTTAGGATACTGTATTTATGGTATGGGGTTTTTTTTCCCTTCCTTAACAGGGATTTTCCTGACACATTTATGAACAAAACCAGCCAACAGAACAGATGGGAAGTTAAAAAAAAAAAAAAGGGAAAAAAGAGAAGAATAAAAGGCCTTTGGAACCATGTATCGTGTAGAAGCATTTCGTTTTTCAGGGTCACGGGGGGAAGCTGACTTCAGGTGAGACATGGGTGACATGTGCATGTCTTTGGACACTGTGAGAGGAAACCGGAGTACCCAGAGGAAAGCCATGCAGACACTGGGAGAACACGCAAACTCCACACAGAAAGGCACCCAGGTCGACCCCAGGGATCGAACCCAGGACCTGCTTCCTGTGAGGCGACAGCGCTAACCACTCAGCCACCGTGCCGCCCAGTGTAGTAACATAATAGATGAATTAAAATAATTTGTTAAAACATATTAAAATGCAATCAGACGGTGTGGAATGTTGAGAATAGAGCTGGGGGGGGATAAGGGAAAGCTCAGTTTTATGAATGCTTTTTTGTTAAATGTTGCAGTATTGTTCACATTGCAATGAAAAGTCAGTACGCTTCATTAAAAAGTCTGTAAAAGTCATCTGCTCTCCTCTTTCAGAATGATCCGTTTTTATACACTGAAAAATCCCGGGTTACCGATTGGAAGGTCGTGAGTTTAAATCCTTGCACTTCCAAGCCGCTGAACGCGAAACCCTCAACTGCTCTGCTTATAAATGAGATAAATGTAAGTCGCTCCGGATAAGGACATCTGCCAGACATAACTGTAACCACAACATAGGGTAGAATTTCTGTTTATCATGGCAATGTCATATTAAATATCCAAAAGCTTTCAGTGTTAAATCTCAACACGGTGGTCTTTGTGCCGATAAGGCAGGCCTGTCATGCACAGTAGACAATATGGCAGAATATAAATGTGATTTGAGTGTCCTCACAAGGCGATCCACATTAAATGGGCACGTACGTCCTTGCTTTCTGAACCTTCTATTCAGATACTCATTTCAAGACCTCTATTATGCAGGACCATTAAGGCTGTGAAACAGCACATCTCCCTTCAGAAAGTGCTTCTTTGTGGCCATAAAGACACACCATACATGCGCCATAGAGTGCTGCGAAGAAAGAGGGTGTTTGCTGTGAAGTGTAATTCCAAGCACTCTGAATGGTACGGACAAAAAGTTCGAGAAAAACGGCTTCAACAGAGAAAACGCTTTGGAATGACCAAAAAAACCCCAAAAACATTTAATTAAATGAAAAAATTAAAATCTGTCTATGCATTTAGGTACAGAAGAAACAATACACAGATAACGGCTATTTTAAAAAAAAAAGGTATACGATTGCTGGAAAGAAGGAATCTCTGAACAGCTTGGAATCTCAGCCTGGTCCCATGTCTCCGGGTCACACTTGTGGTGTATTTATAGGTCTCAGTGTGGACAGATGTGGTAAATCATCTACCGAGCAGGCCGCTCTTTTTTTTTTTTTGTGCACCTTCACAGGACTTTGTAGCCGCCACGGATTGCTGGACGTGAAAAGCCCTTTGGGTGGAGTGAAGACACCTCCGCTGGACAGACGTCTCACTTTACACGCCGCTTCTAAAGGCTCTGAGAAAACCCCACCGAACAGGACTTGTGAACAGGAACCTGTGCGGTGGGGACGCCATGAACACCAGTAGGATTTATTTGAAATTATTCTGAAATCATCTCAAAAGGTCACCGGTAGCAGACTCAGATGAGCAAAAAGACCTGGTTAGCGTGGCTCAGTGGAGGTTGGTGGAGGGTGAAGGAGGTGGAGAGGCCCCTCTCCTGGGTGGTGACAGAGGCAGCTGTCCTGACTTTTTTGCCCTTCTCTGTCGACCATTAATTTCGCACAAAGGCCCCCAGTGACAGCTTGCTCATAGTGACCATACTTGGATACAAGGTGCATGACAGACACGGTGAGAATGGCATACACGAGCTGGACGCGAAGCGATACGCGCTTTGACAGCGAGACTCTGACAATGCAACAACAAAAATAAAATAAAATAAAATAAAATAAATAAAAAACCTGCCATGAAGCCATGAATCGACATTCATTTAGAAAGGTTCTGAAATGCTTTTGGAGAATTTCCTGCTTGTGATTGGTAAATTTCTGCAGTACAAAAGGAATAAAACGTTTCAGGGCATGCTGGTTTAAACCGTAACACCGCGCCATCCCATCACCCCATTGTTGATTCTTTTTCTCTCACTCGCACCTGTTTTAATCTCTACATAATGTTTGGGGGGTTTTTTTTGTTTGTTTTTTTGATAATCCACGATCACTGGCCGCTATTTTTCATCCAGGATTTGGGACCTGGGTCCCCAGAGGAGAGTAGATCTCTTGTTGGCCCATCAGACGCGTTTTCTCCAGTCATGTTGCTGCGATTGGTTACCGACCCCTGAAATTGCCCCTCAGCTATGTAAATGAGCTAAGTTAATGAATGGTTTCTTTCATCACACAGAGTGCGACGCAACTATTCTATCTATCCTGTCTATGCTTACCTAGGCTTCTGTTTATGATGAGAGTGTGCCAGGCATTCAGACTAAATGAAAATATACACTCGAGGAACCATCCCAGGCATCTTCCATAACAAGCTCCAGAAACTCTCTAAAGCATCGCTGCTATGCTGCAGGGAATCTTGAGAATCTTGCGCTTAAACCACTGCGCCTTCAGTCGGACCTTGGTGTGTGTGTGTGTGTGTGTGTGTGTGTGTGTGTGTGTGTGTGTGCCTGCGTGAGAGGATATAGAGTGGCTGAGAGGGGATCATAACAGTGAGCTCTCATGATTAAAATTTTCCAGGATGTGGGTTGCAGCTCATTCGCAAAGGTGATTCAGTGTCCCGAGTGCTGCCTTGTGTGGTCTCCTCCTTCCAGCCGCTCGTTTCGGTTAACCGTTCCCACATGGCGGCCCGGTCGCTCGGCTGAGGGCGGGAAGCCAAAAGCTATAATCATGGTGGAAATATGGCGGAGCGAATGACTTAACAAACCCGAGGAATTTGCCCACTTACGGGGCAAGCACTTCAAACGCTGAGCACCAATGAGCGTAATAGGTTCGTTCCGCTCACAAATATGCTGCAGGAGAAAAAAAAGAAAAAGAAAAAGAAAAACCCAAAACAAACAGTCAGAAAAGACCCACAGAGTACATGCATGTGCGTAAGCCAGACCCGATTAGGCATGGCCAGAATTGGGGAATTCTTGCCGAGACATGCAGAGAGAGCCGGATTTCACTGGAATTTTGCATTATATAGCATGAAACTACTGGAAGTTACTGACGTTACATCAGCAGTAGCAGAATCATCATCATCATTAAAAATGTATATAAGGTCTAATATCTGTCTTACGCTTAACACTGAATGAACGTTGGTCTCTTTGATGGCATAAGTAAAATTATTTTAGACCGTTTAACAACATTTTGCTCTGGTCAAGATGGTAACCCTAGGGGGCGTGTCCCTTGTGTAATCCCCTGGCACACCTGCTACTGACAGGCTGCTCTCTTATTCCTGTCATGCCGTCACATAGGGTGTCAAGCGGCTCCCATGGGGCTCGGTTGAAATTTTCTCTAAGGGTGAGGTCGCTAGTCCCACACCCAACCCTCCCCTAACTCGGGACTCGGGTTCATGCACACACGCACACCTATGGGCAATTTAGAGCAGCCAATCCACTTAATGTGCATGTCTTTGGACTGTGGGAGGAAACCGGAGTACCTGGAGGAAACCCACGCGGACATGGGGAGAACATGCAAACTCCACACAGAAAGGCGCGCGTGTCAACCCTGGGGATTGAACCCAGGACCTTCTTGCCGTGAAGCCACAATGCTAACCACTTAGCCACCATGCTGCCCGTATGATTCTCTAGTCTGGGTTGAAAAGAAATGAGTCCCAGCCTTGCTTCTCGCATCTTCACTCCATTTTGTGCGTTTTCATTAGTTGTGCTGTTGCGATAGGTTAAAAACAAACAAAAAAAGGACTAATCCATTTTAAGATATTTGTTAAAGTCCACCATGTAGGATTCACCCACCTGAATGGACCTCACGTACCCCCTCCCTTTCTGAGCGTGTATTAGAGTGAACGGTGGCCATCAGGTCGCCGTAGCGTACGTCCAAGAACTTATATTCACACTCCCTTGCATTTTGCATGCTAAAAAATAAGCATGATCTTCCATGTTCAATATTCGGGTTCTCAGACTTGTTATCCAGCACCAGTAAACATCGATTCCTCTTCTTTCTTCTTCCTTTGTCTTCTTTTCTTCTTCTTCATCCTTCTGGTGTTTCTTTCTGGATACACGCTGCCACTTGGAAAAAACGCAAAACTCAAAGAAAGTGGGCTTACTGTAGCGGCGCAACATGGCGGCTCCGTAGAGGTGGACCCGCGCCCTATAACGGGAGCCTATAAAGGGGTCATTTTAAGCTTACAAAACCACTAGAATTTGTAGTTCCAGGCAATATTAGTCCATTTCTTCTAACAGGTCCTCCTAAATCCTCCATAGCGCCTCTTTAAGAGCTCTCTGATAGACTCATATATTCTTTATTTGTTCTCATTTCAGGGTCATGTGTCTCTTTATCCCAGCTACCTAAATAAACACGGGGTGAATGAAGTGCTAAAAACAAAGTCGTACAGACGGCCACCTTCCCTGTCATTCAGCATGCCCTTCGTAAGACTCCAGCATGGCTATGACTTGTGCTTGGACTTGATCAGGTTTCATTTCGGTACCTAGAAAAGCCCTTTTATGTCACTACCTTGGGTCCTGTGACCGGCGGGCCATCATCTTGCAGTATTTCAGGATGAGGTCAGAATCTTTTTCTTTGCTCAGGCGTCCGGCCAGTTTCTCGACACCTGCCCTGGAAATGACAGCTCTATGGGCGTCATCATGAATCAACGATCATGTGGCCCAGCCTCCGCGCTGCCGGGACAGGCACCAAGTTAGAACCGGCCGCGTAACTGTAGTAGGACAGCTGAAAAACAAAACGAAGGAACGAAACCATCCGAGAGCACCAGGGGGCAAAAAAGCTCAGGGGATGTGTATGTGAGGGACATGAAGTGAGCGATTGTAGTATATGCGTGTGCTTGTCATTCCAACAGAACAAATAAAAATGACTGAAGGTTCTTGGAGAATGTCCTAACTACAAGTAATCAAAAAGTAAAGGCAAAGTGCATTTAACAGCTTTAACAGAAGTAACTGTCCCCATGCGATATGAGGTATTTATTCTAGCGTTCATCGAGCTCCTGGATTCCTCCAGAGAAGAAGTTTTTCTTCTGCTCCCGAAGCCAGGTGAGCCCGGCTTCCTTTACTTCATCATCTGTGGGGAACCTGCGACCGCACAGCGCCTCCTTCAGTGGACCAAAGATGTGATAATAACTCGGCACCACATCCGGGCTGTAAGGAGGACGTGGGAGACGTCGGAGCCTGAGTCTCTACTGTCTCTGCTGTTGTTTGAGGACATGCATAGGCGTGGGGCAGCGAGACTGTTTTGGACTCTTCTTTTGCTGTGTATTGCAAATATAAGTTCATTTCACTGCAATGCACAGGAATTTGTACTGTTCAGTGTTTGCCCGGGTGCTTCGTCCATTATGGCAAATTCAGATCCATAGCTGATCTCCAAATGTGCCGCCAGTTGAAACTCGTTATCTGTCAGTCTCTAATCAAGGCTTCCACCCTGCTGATGTGCTCTTGTGGGTGCGATGTCGATGGGCGACCTGAACAAACACTTGGTTACAATTGTTCTTCCTGCTTTAAACCTTTCATTGATTCATGGTGCTATCTCCGTACCGCGCCAACATCTGACAGTGTGCAATTTCCACAGGTTTCACTCGCTCTGCCTAAAGAAAGGGCACAGTGGCAGGGTGCTCTTCGATGATGCATTCTCGAAATGGTGGGTCCATGTTTCTGTCCTCGTGGCTGCAATTCAAATAGCCATGCACAGTAATTTGCACCGGTCACTATTTGCCCATGTGCTTTGAAATGCACCAGAATAGGAGCCTTCATGTCCCAAAAGAACATTAGCATGATCTTCTTGGGGGAGGATGGACTTTTGGATTTCTTCTTCACTGAAGAAGGCAGATGTCTCAACTCCGTGTTTTGTCATGTGCTCTCCGATTTTAAAATTGCCTTTAGTTTTCGATTCTTCCTCGTATCTCCTCCATCTGTCTTGACCGTCACAGTATAAGGAAATTTACAAATCCAAATATATTCATATACTTATAGTAAGCAAAAAGGTTTTCTTTTTAACCCTTTACATACCAAGCCTCGGTCATCAACGTTGTTTACCAAGCTGGGGTCATGGGGGGATCCCACGGTTTTTCTTTTATTTCTCAGTTGCTTGTTGTGGTAGGTTACTCAGAAATAAGTTTTTTGGGTTTCTGAAACTATATTTCGGCATACAGCGAACCCCCGCCTATCGTGGGGGTTACGTTCCGGCGCCTCCCCGCGACAAGTGAAATCCGCGACGTAGAGCCGTCACATTTATTTTATTATTTATATATATATTAAGGCTTTATAAACCTTTCCCACTCTCTTATTAACCTTTTCCACACTCTTATAAACATGTCCTATGCTCTTAAACACTTTCTACACTCTTAAA
>JAQMCW010000020.1:12977743-12988297 GCA_030068335.1 Chrysichthys cranchii
AATCCTCCTCCTCTCCCCCTCTCTCCTCCTCTCTGGTCTCCCTCACACCAGCCACGAGTCTTTTTAAAGGTAAAGTGAGGGTTATTTTGTTTTATGGATTTTTACTTTAGATTTTGTATTAATCATTTTTATAGAGATATTTGTGGGTTGTGAAATAAATTATCTGAGTTTCCATTATTTTTTATGGGGAAATCCGCTTTGATATATGAGCACTTTGGATTACAAGCACGTTTCCAGACTGAATTATGCTCGCAATCCAAGGTTTCACTGTACTGTTTTTTTTTTCTTCCCACAGCTCTCTCTCTCTCTCTCTCTCTCTCTCTCTCTCTCTCCTAAGGCATCTGTAATAAGGAATAAAGCTAAATGACGCACGAGTGTGAAATTTAAGACAAAAGGTTGAAGGCTGAGAACGTGATTTTAAAACCCCAAGTAACAGATACGCACAGATCATTCTCGCGACTCCGTCATGTTAGGGCCGCATGAGAAGGTTGATCTGATTTCCTGTTAGAGTACAAGCTGTTGAGCAATATGGATATTCGAATAGCAAAAATAAATAAATAAATGGTGGATGCACACGTTCGAGCACATCACCTGTACAGATGGAGGACTGGTGCGACCGCGTCTGAATTTTAGTCAGTTCAAAAAAGGACGCGTTCACGCCGATCCCCGTGTTCATAATCGTTGTTCTGTCCTTCAGTCGACCTGAAGCAGGAACTGAAACGGATTGAAACCCCTTTGCCACTATTAGGATAATTTGTTTAATTTTATTTTTTTCTTGTGCAAAATGCCATAATGTTACGAGTGTGCTTCAGTCCCTGCTTCGCATTCATCTTATGTGTATGTACATGCGTGTGTGCGTCAGCTGCAGGACGAGGAACGGCGACGGAAGCAGCAGCTGGAGGAGATCCGTAAACGCGAGGCAGAGGAACGGGCCAAGCAGGAGGAGGAGAGGCGCCGGAGAGAAGAAGAGCGAGCCAGACGAGAGGCTGACGAGAAGGTACACCAGGCTGAGTGACCTGAGAGCGCTTGACACCCGGGAGAGTCACGCTCGCCAGATGGCACCTTCACTCACAGCCACGTCATGACCATAGAGTGGTGTAGGCTTTCAGGACAGGAGCGGGATCTGTATTTTACATTTAGGAACTCATGATGATGATGATGAGCTCTACTACTCTGTAGGTCGATGTTTAGTATCTCTTTATTACCGAAAGCCCAGTCACACTAGCTGTTTTTTTTGTATTTGTATATGGATTTCTATGTAATTTATGGGAACTTTACAAAGCAAAGCCCGTGCTGTCTCAGATCTCTCGCTCGCTCACTCGTTCACTATTCGATGCCCTAAATAGAACACTACGTAGGGCAGAAGTGCAAACCCATACACCCGTACAGCTGACTGGTACCTGCTAACTTCAACAGACTACATTTTTATTCACATGGGCACGAAACCGGCCACTTCAGGGTCCATCCTGACGTGTAGATTTCAGAGGAAATCTCTATGCTTTGCAGTACTTAGTGTGGAAGGAGTGCGCGTGAGTTAACGTTGACAATTAGTGCACATTTTACTAATATAGTGTGCTGCCGTTTGGACATCTCTGCAACATAGATTCACCTTAAATAGTGCACTTCATGGTGATTAGGGAGTGAATTCAGGTCAGCTTTGGTGTGGGATTTACCTCATCAACCAGTAGCACAAGTGCTTTTGGGATGCTTGAGGGTCGTATTTCAGCGCAGAAAGTTGAACATGGGTAAAAAAAAAAGAAAAGAAAAATGTTTGCCTTTAAAGTGACTAAAAATTATTTGTTAAATAAAAAAGCTCTTCTATGAGAGACAGGATTGCATGATTACAGCAATGTTTTACGTTGTTTGTTTATACAGTAATCCCCCGCTATATCGCGGTTCACATTTCGCATCCCCGGCTATTCACGGATTTTTATTTGGAATATATCAGGGTTGTTTTTTTTTTTTTGGCGGATTTCCCCGGTATTTCGCGGCATCCGAAAAACCTCTAGTGAATTGTTTTAATGGATTTGGTGACGGCGGAATGATGTTTCTTGATTCGGTTGCTTATGTCGGTACAGTACCATCTGTTGTTTATGACGACTGTAGCGGTTCTGAAATCCAATCTGTAGCAGGTGGGTGTTAATTACAGTATTATACAGTATAGAAAAAAGCCTAGGCTAGACTTGTGTACTACACACATACAGAACCAAAAATATAAGTCCAGGCTACGCTAGGATAGTATACAGCACATTACAGTGCTCGCTATAAATAAATGTCATGTTTGTACAAATTTGACACAAAAATCACCTTGCTGTATGCTTGCAAATGTTTTCTTCATGTGTTTAATTGTGTCTAGAATGTGTTTAAAGAGTGCAGGAGGATCATTTAGGGCTTAAACTATACATTTAGTTTCCATCCGTGTATCGCAGATTTACGTCTTCCATGGGAAATTTTTGAACGCAACCCCTGCGAAAGACAAGGGACTACTGTATTATTTTTATTATTGTTATTATTTATTTATTTATTTTTATTTATTTTATTTTTTTTACCATTTAAGGTTGACAGGATAGCTAGCAACCAATAACTTAATAACACACTCCAAATTTAGGAAAAAAGTTGTTTGGGGTTTGTTTTGTTTTTTTTTTAAATTTCATAAGCAACGCTCACTCACTGCACCAAAGTGCAGGAGTTTGTTTAATCGTCAGGCTTCAGGTTCATGTTTCTCACGTGACTGTGGCTTTAACCCGACTCTGAAAGCATTGTGTATCTCTGATCTGAAATTACAACGCTGCTTCGTTAGCAAACAGCAAAAATAGTACCGGTTTACCGCACTATACCTTTGTAGGGATTTTGCTGTGATTGACAGAATGATGTGTTTCATCACTGCCAGAAGGAGTCGAGTGTGTATCAGGATGAACATCATCAGCGTTGTCCTTTATTAAAGGTTTAGTGTAGTTTCATACGCATGAGGTTGTGACGGGAAGCATGGAGAACAGGCGGAGATCGTTTCATCCAGGATGTAGAAGTTTTAACAGGTTGTCGGGTCAGTCTGTGTAGCACCTCCGTGTTACATATCCACCCTCTCAGCTGCTTATGAAATGTTTCACTGGGCCATTAAATTCACCAGCGGTCTGAAAGTCCATCATTCATCACAAGTGAGAAGCTCATCTCTGTGTGTGGCCATGCCCGTGCGTCACCTTCAGACCACTGGGAATTTAGAGCCCGGTTCTAATGTCCAATTGCATGTCCTCACAGTGGTCCCTGTCCTGTGTTTCTTATGTGATGTCCCCACCCACAAAAAAAAAAAAAAAACCCACGCATGAGTCACTTGTCAGGTTTTATTATAGAGTCCAACATTTCCTTGGGAAACCATCGTCATTTCACCCGACATTGCTTTAGGACGTCGTTCCATCCCAGTCACCCCTCCATTTGGTCATCAGTGACGTCCCCACACCATACATTAACCCAGGGTCGTCTGTTTTCCGAGACCGGAGCAGCCCTTCCTGTGGAAAACCTCAAAATGCCAGCCAGGTCCTCAAAGACGTAAACACCACTCGCTCAAGTCTTCCCACATCACTTAAAACCAGGCCCATGTCTTTAAGCACTTTAGCAGCAGTATTAGTGATACTCGTGAGTCTGGCGCCTCCTAGTGGACCCACGAGGAAATGACGAGTGTGGAACTGATGCGCTATCAGCATCCAGATTTTTTTTAGAAAATCAGAATGTGTAGAAAACCTAGCTAATCATTCCCTTAGGGTTTATATAAACGTATAGTTTTCTAGTCAAAAAATCAGCACCAATATCTGACTCCCATTAAAGGACATGCTGGTGTCCATGTCTATACTCAGGACCGTGGTAAATCTGTACCATGTTTCAACATCCAGATTTGAATTTTAACCGCGATACCCTTTCGGGTGTTCGGGTCACAGGAGCAAGCTGAAATTTTATCGTTTGTTCTCGTTGATTCATTATCATCAATGGCTCAAATGACGAAACTCTTGCCTTGTCCATCACAGGGGAATAACGGTGTCTGATTTTCATGGCATCTTCACAGATGCGTAAACAGGAGAAAATAATAATATCAACCAATAAGAACTGGACTATGCTGCATTCCACTGTAGGCTGATCCCTGAAAAATGGAAAGAATGCCCAGGTGGAGACCTCGAGCAGGTCCCGCCGCCTGCTTAGCCCTCTTGTTAACCGTCGTAGAGAATTCGGAAGTGAAGCTGTTGCGTTAGAGATCGCCCGACTTTTCAGCAGTAAATACGGTAGGAGGGCAGGTGTTACCCGAGGCCTGTTCCAATGCTTAATAAATTTGATAGCATCCCGTAAAAAGCACGCGTGATTTACGGAGATGGTGAAATATCCAGTCTGATCGATGAGACTTGGTTGTACGGTGGAACGCAGCACGACTCCAGGTTTATTATGGAACACTTTTGAAAATCCAGTCCAATCTCTAGCAGAAGCTATGGGGGAGGACTGGATGATTTCCTGCCTGAATATTACACCTCACTCACTCACTCACTTGGAAAAGAAAAAAAAAATAGTCACATTAAGAAAGAAGAAATCTGATTTTGCAAAGTAGAGGAGCAACTTGAGCAAATGAGGTAGATGAGCAGGCAGAGGCTTGTTCGGCTAGCTGAGGCGGCTCTAACTGGCTCTTCCCCTATTCCCCTCAGAGGAGACAGGAGGAGGAGTACTACACCCGCCTGGAGGCGGAGAGGCGCCGGCAGCACGAGGAGGCCGAGCGCAAGCTGCTGACGCCAGACGAGCCCGGTCTGTACAGACCTCCTCTCCCCCGGGACTACCAGCCCCCCCCTCCTGCCACTAACACCACTACAACCAACACCAACCCTCCTCCGACCCCGCCTCAGAGAAACACCTCGTACCTCAAAACCCAGGTCATCTCCCCCGACACCTTATACACTGCCAAGTTTGTCTCGTACAATGACGAGGAGGAGGAGGAGGAGGAGGAGGAGGACGATGCAGGCTTAGCAGGTCAGGTTAAGCTCTCTGCTACGCGGAAGTCCTATGGTGACCTTGTGCCCGCCCAAAAGCCCCAGCCGCCGCCCACCGCGCGCAAGCCCCGCCCCCTCTCGGACGGCATCTTTCTGTCCGGCTCATTCCAGCTGCCCGCAGAGGCCAATGCCAACAGTACTGCGCCCAAGGCGGGGCAAGCCCCGCCCCCTCCTACCAAACCCAAAGGTAGAGACGCCAAAGGAGAGAGGAGGGCCCCATGTCCGCCCACCCCTCTTCCTTATCGGCTCATTCCCGTTCATTTTTTTTCCTGTCGTTTTGTTTTTATTTTTATTTTAGTGTCCGTTTTTTTCTCCCTGTTTCTCTGTCCCCGACGAGAGGTAATTCTCTCCGGTTTTCCTCCTCTGTGTGTAAACTCCTTCGCTCTCTAAAGTAGAGCTCGCCTACTTTATTTCGTCTTTCTCCGCTCCTCGTCACTTTGTGCTGTCTGACCTCCCTCTCCCTACCTACTTTAGTTTTTTTCCGTAGGCAATCTGGTTAGTTTTTGTTGATTTTTGTTAGAATTTTTTATTTTTTTTTTTTCCCCCCCAATCACCTATTCAAATTTCCTCTTGTCCTCCCAAATTCCTCTTCCTCCAATCATCCTGGCGGTGTGAAAGCAATCGATAAAGCCCATGATTTGCCCCGTGGTCTAAATTCACCCTGGAGTACTGTTGGTTTTGCCGGCCGTCCCGTGTGTGCGTGTGCGCTTGTGCGTGTGCGTGTGCGCGTGTGCGTGTGTGTGTGGTTTGCTTCGGGGAAGGCTCGGGCCCCCGCAGACTCCTGCTCGTCCGCTGTCAGCTCAGGGGAATGAGACACTGGCTTCTTGTCACTGGCTGTGGCGGGCGCTGTGAAGCAGCCCTCCTTAGACTACTTCTGCACACTTGGCAAAGGGGGAAAAGATCTGTCACCTGAGGCACGCACTTTGGCGCATGGCTGTTTAAAGATCAGTTTGATCCTCGGTTTCTTTTTCTTCGCCCTGTAACGAAACCTCGAGTAAGGTTTATTGAATCGTTCCACTGCTGAGGAAGTTCTGAGAGATTTTTATGTGTAAAAAAAAAAAAAAAAAATGTATATATAAAAAAATGTTAAAAAATAATAATAATTCCTACAAACCCACAAACTTTTTAAACAGCCACGCCCAAAAACAAGCAAAATCACCCATGATGCATCCCGGATTAACAAAGACGCCCGGTGTATTTGATCTTGCATGCAACTTGCAGTCAGCTTCGTACTTCTTCCCCCACCAAGTGGGACCTGCTGTGACCCGAGTGCCATTTGTTCTCATCAAAGGACAAATCACTAACCTTGCTTATCCGACAATAAAAAAAAAATACAAAACAAACAGGCAATCCCGCTGTGGCAGCATCCCTCCCTGCTCAGACTGATGAGATTAATCTGGTCGTGTATCCATTGCTGGTTCCTGCCTGCGCTTTGCTCTGCTCTGCTCTGCTCTGTTAAATCTCTGTCTGCCGCCCTGTTCCCTGTCTGTCTGTCTCTGTACTGTCTGGCTGTCCTGTCTCGTCTCCGTGTGTCTGTATGTCCATATCCGTTGCATCATCGCTGCACATTGCATCTCCTCCTTCCGTCTCAGGAGCCAGCGGCGCTTCAGGTGAACTCTCGGCACCTGAGGCTCCGGGCTCTCCGCATCACCTCCGCCGGAGAACTGTCCATTACTCCGCTGGCGGTGGCAAGGACACTGAGCTAAGGGGCTGTCTGAACTGGGGAAAAGAAGTTCATTTAAGGAGTAAAACACTGTCAGGGCGTGGTCTTACAGGACATTAATTAACGACGCAGAGCGGATTTACCATTAGCAGTCTGAGATGATGTTATTTTCCGCATAACGCCATGTCCTTAATTGATTTATTTCTCTTGTACCACAACGATTTGCCTTAAAGTGAAAGTTTTTTTTTTGTTATCTGTTTAAACTTGGTCACTTAATGTTAATGTTGCGGAACGTCTAGGAAACGGGTCACTTCCTGTTATTACCGACATTACAGCAGCTGTAAAGGTGGAAATAAAGCAAAATAAATAAATAGATAAAAAGGCGCGGCTTGCCAGACAATAAGTAATCTGTATGAAGCGCAAATCCTCTGTCTGAAGGTTTAAAAATAAATAAATAAATAAATAGATAGATAGATAAAAAGGCGCAGCTTGCCAGACAATAAGTAATCTGTATGAAGCGCAAATCCTCTGTCTGAAGGTTTAAAAATAAATAAATTAATTTAAAAAAAACCCTCTGACCCTGGAGACTCCTTCCATAAATGTAAAAATAAATAAATAATTCATTACTTTTGTTTTATTTGACTATTTGGCTTGGGTTACGTGGGTCCTGTGAATGAGCGGTTACCAGAGAAACGATGAAGTGTTAGAACGGGCACTTTTATATAAACCTGTGGATTTGCCTTCGAGAACATTTCGGACCAGTCAACAGAGCTCATTTCATGCAGCGGGGTTTTCTTTTCTTTTTTTTTTCCTTTATTTCTTTTCTTTTCTTCGTCCCCAGTTGGATCTGAGCATCCACGCAGCCTCTTTTGCTCCATGTCTTCCACCGTCAGCCGAGCGACTTGGTTCACAAGCGTCGGTGTGTTTGTGTCCCCCCCCTTCCTCCTCCCTCCTAGTCCATTTCATCATCCAAGAACCTCAACATGCATTTGGATGGAGGTTGTGACATCACAACCAGCATACAGAGTGAGATCGATATCCAAAGGTTGTAGAAGGAGGCACTCTGCTCCTCGGCCTGGCAGAGAGACAGACACACGGACATGGCAGCCCCGTAGACGATGCCTCGAGCAGGTCAGAGGTGGAGGTCACTGTGAAGGCTAGAGAGAAAAAAAGCTATCGCTAAAGGCTTGGATTTCCGTCACAAGGTCAGTAGAGGAGCACTTTAAGCATGTTAGCAGGGATGCACCAGTCTCATGCGGAGAATCTGACCAAGAATTTGACCCACATGAAGAACCCTTTTTTTTTTTTTTTTTTTTTAATATTCGTCCAAACGAATGCAGACAAATCATGTCCAGTGTTTTACATCCGACAGCCGTGGCATATACAAGCAATGGCACAAAATGTGACTTCAGGTCTCGTAGACATCATCTGCTTTACGACAATGTTCTGTTGTTAAAAGCGCTATACAAATAAATTGAATCGTAGAGCAATCTAGAAGCCGTTTTTTTTGAAAAATTTCATATTTTTATCGTGACCAAAAACACTAAAATCTACCACATGAGCACGCCGGCGCCCCGTACATGGCGATAAACTGAGTGTCAAATGCCTAAGAGTAGAAAGTCTGAAAGAGAAAAGCTTTTCTAAAATACACTTAAAAAAAATATTCCTGTACATGTGGGCGGCAGCTGAAACGTGGTGGTGGTGGTGGGAAAATGGGCGGTCCTTGGCTACGATGAAACGTACCAAACGCTCTTCACGTAGCTGCTAGTCTGGTTTGCGAGAACAGATCAGATTCTATCCAAACGATCTTTTACCGTTTCCTGTATGTGCCGTGAACACCGTAACATATTTAAGTTACTTAAACACAGGACACGAATTGTCCACGTCCATCACGCCGGTGACGTTTCGCCCCAACCCGGCGACGGAAGCTTGTGGAGAGTGGGTCAGGCTCACTGAGAGTATTTTAGACTTGTTTCCAGAACTAGCAGCAAGTCAGCATCTTTAAATACAACACGTTTAATCAAATATCAACAAAACTACACCTTTAGGTTGGGCTGACCTCGTGACGTAGCGCAGACTGGGATCTCGCTACGGCTGTTTGATTTCTAGAAAAATCTCCGGTACTGAATTCGGACATCAGAAAACCGATGGAGATGAGTCCCGAACAGGTTTTTTATTTATTTTATCTTTTTATCTCAGTTCTACGAATCAAAACCTCAACAAAGGCGTGTGAAATTATTAACTGCATGACGAAGAATTGTTAGTGATTGAAGGACGGCACTTTTTGACACGTTGATCGACGTCGTTGTGTGACGACTCTGTCGTTTTCTGAGTTTAGTTATCAGTATTGTTAGGAACATCATTCGTGAACTCTGGCTGAACGCCCCACGCTAAACTTTAGCACCGGAACGGCACACTTTATCCTAAAATAAAGTTCTGTTGATGTCGATGTTGTGCAGATAGACAGTGACGCTCTGTCTCCTGTCCACTGTGTCCCTCTGCGAGGAATCAACTCTGACAATTCAGAGTCGACTCGTGATTCAGATGGCATGGATTCTGAGAATTGATTGCTTTTTGAATTAATTTAATTGCTTATTTAATCAGTAGAGAAAGGGAAGGAGTCAGCTGTTGCGAATAACATCGCGGCTGCGATTCGACCGCACACTCGTGCTGAAGGCGACTCATCCGTGATGACGCACAACTTCTAGTGGCACTTTTCCTTTTAGAAAACGGTTTATATACGAACGAAAAGCCGCGTCTTCGACCATGATCCGCAAAAAAAGGAGTCCTGCCTTTACTTATTTTTGTCACGTAATATTTTTAAAAATAAACAAACACACTACCAAGTCTGTAAACTAGCGAGTAGCCTGCGAGTTTCACTAGCCGCCCTTTCCGTGTAACGGCTCATATAATGAACGTGTTTGGTAGAAACATTCTGACTGGGATTATGTTCTCTGAACGCTATACTACTTCACATACTGATGTATCATCTGTGGAAAAATGCCTTCACCATGTGGTCTTGGCTTTTCCAGAGACGTTTCTCCAACACGCTGCTGTTCGACCGCAATCTAGGAGTTGTTTTAAAAACGGAACCATAGATGGGAACCATGGCGACTTTCCTTATGCTTTTTTTTTTTTTTTTTTTTTTGCGTTGATTAACGTTAACACTGGATTAACAGTTCGTAACGGCTTGGAGTCACGATATTAGCTGCTTTGCTGAAGGGGTGGGGCTAATGAGCGTTAGTTTTCCTCTTCTCCGGTTTCTCTTTGCTCTCGAATAACAATATCGTTACTTTGCCACAACGCAATAGTCGTGGTAGGACGACGTTTTGCAGCGCGTAAAAAGGCTGGTGTGGAAAATAAATATTTGAAACGGTGTTTCCTCGGTATACAGACGGGCCGTTTTCAAGTATTACATCACAACTAGAAGGTCTTTCCACCAATCAGATGTCTGATGGCTGATGAACAAAACTTTTACCCATATCGCATTAGAGATGTAAAAAAAAAAAAAAAATGGGAGTGGTGCAGCCCTGTTTCTGCTCCGCTGTAAGGTCAGTGTGTGTGTTTAAAAGCTCCTGTGGGGATGCACTTTAAACTAAACGAGAATCACTCGGATTCAGGCAGTTGACCTCCACCAAAGACCAGCGATCCACAGACCGTGCTTCAGCTCGCTTCAGTACTAACCCCGCTGCTCGGCTCCCGGTCTGTGGGAAAGGCGGCTTGATGAACTGCTACCAAAAGCTGCAGGGCTACAGATAACATTGTGATTAACGTCGAGCACGTCGGCTTTATTGGGATTATACAGGTCCTTCTCAAAAAATTAGCATATTGTGATAAAGTTCATTATTTTCTGTAATGTACTGATAAACATTA
>JAQMCW010000020.1:13026031-13038313 GCA_030068335.1 Chrysichthys cranchii
TGTCTGATTTTCATTAGTTCATTTTCAGTAAATTATTATTTATTACTACTTTTGTCAGTTTCAAGTTATTTCAGTGAACATTGTGGGTTTTTCTTACTTTAACAGAAGGGTACCAACAATTTTGTCCACGTCTGTATATATATATATGAAACCAGCCATGGCAGTATTGCAGGATCCACTTTTGGGTCATATAGATATAAAAATGTCTAAAAATATCATTAATAATGAGTAAGTGTCTGTGTCCACCAAATGAGTATTTTTGCGCTGGCAGCGTCTGTTTTCTCAACAAATCCTGTGAAGTTCAGCGTTAATGGTGCTTAGCTGAAATGGTCCAAATTTTGGAACACTGCAGAATTTGCAAATATCACTTCTGTCTCCCTGACCAATCAAAATCAAGAAGGGGTGGGACTTACAATAGCAAGACTGAGGACAACGGCGGATGAGAAACCGACCCTGAGCGTCCGGTTGTTTTTACGATCCAACACTGAAGGGTTCCCGTGATCGATATTAAAATCAACATGAGTTCTTCTCGTCGTTTTAGCTTACCTTTCTCAAGTAAATAGAGACTTGAGCTTCATAACGAAGGAATGCGTAAGTGCTAGATGTTTTTTTTGGAAGTGCCCTGAAAATGAGGTCATGGACTTACTGCCAGCACAAAAAAAACCCACCTCTGGTGGACATAGGTTCTGGTACGTTCCCGAACCTGACTGTAACTTGATTCCTGGGTGATTCGGTCCTACAGCGGAGATGAACCATTTCCATAGCAACCGCATCTATGACTACAACAGAGTGATGCAGCTGTACCTGGAGCAGCAAGTGAAATTTTACGAGACGGTAATATGATCATTCTGAATTTTATTTCTATATGTGTTACATGTTTAAATAGTGTGTGTGTGTATACACGAGGAAGAATCAAATAAGTAAAGGCAAGTGTTAAATTACGCAATCATAACCCAAACAGCAAAAGACAAATCATGAAGTGGAGACATTCATCTCCTCCAGTGAAGAAGAAATCCAGAAGTCAGTCCTCCCACAAGAAAATCACATTAACGTACTTTTGGGACATGAAGGTTCCTATTCTGGGGCATTTCCAAGCGCATGGACAAACAGTGAACAGTATAAATTCCTGTACATTGCTGTGAAATGAACTTCAACCCGCAATACGCAGCAAAAGAAGAGGAACGCTGTCCAAACCAGTCTCGCTGCACCATGACTATGCACGTCCTCATACAGCAGCAGGGACAGTAGAGACAGCGCACCGGCTCGGGTTCTGACGTCTCCCACGTCCTCCTTACAGCCCGGATCTGGTGTTGACCCATTATCACATCTTCGGTCCCCTGAAGGAGGCACCGCACGGTCACAGATTCTCCTCTGATGATGAAGTAAAGGAAGTGGGGCTCACCTGGCTTCAGGAGCAGAAGAAACACTTCTTCTGTGCAGGAATCCAGGAGCTCGATGAACGCTACGACTAATGCACCGTCTCACATGGGGACTGTGTGGAAAAGTGATGTGTTCAGTTTCTCACAGTTACTTCTATTAAAGGCGTTAAATGTGTTTTGCCTTTACTTTTTGATTCTCCCTCGTGCGTATGCCAAAGACAAAAAAAAGATCTGATTTAATGATGTAAATAATATCATTTTGATTAAAAAATAAAATGATCATAGCAATATTAAGGACATATAAATTCACATCGTTAGATGCTGGGACAATTCCTGTACCATTTTAATATACATTTTATTCTATTAAGTGAGGACTCGAACACGCTTTATGACGGGGAAGTGTGACGTGGCCCGAATCATGCTAGAGCGGCACGTCCCGAAGCGTGTTATATACGCCTACTATGAGCCTCTAAGCCTAATGATATATTAATGAAAGAAAACATGTTGCTGAGATGTGGTTTTCTGTAACGGGATGTTTAGTTGGCATTTGTGGAAAGAGTCTCCAGTGTCGGCACTCTGAAACGGTCAGAGGTAAAGCTGTAACTTGTTCTCAGACATCTTCAGGAGAAAAGTTATTAAT
Organism: Chrysichthys cranchii; assembly: GCA_030068335.1. NCBI lineage: Eukaryota > Metazoa > Chordata > Actinopteri > Siluriformes > Claroteidae > Chrysichthys > Chrysichthys cranchii. The sequence goes on from JAQMCW010000020.1 coordinate 13,028,051, forward strand.
ATCAAAAGAGAAAGAGAGGCTGCTGAGAGAACGTGTGTTTATAGATCGCTGCTCTGAAGCAAGTGAGAACAGGAAGTAACACGTTTCACTGACGTTCCATGACGTTAAGTATAATCATAAAATAAGTAGAATATTATAAAATTATTTAATAAGTAGAAAAAAATGTAATCATTTTAGAAAATTGCTGTGGCGTAAAAGGAATAAAAGACATCAGGACATGCTGCTAGTGGAAATTAATCACCTTCAGGGTCCTTAAGACGTGTGTGTGTGTGTGATGAAACCTTGTTTTGTGTTCACAGATTGCTGAGAAGCTGAGACACGCTCACAGTCAGTTCACTACCCTGTAAAGAAGAGGACTGCACTTAATCACACACACAGAGAGCTCGCTCGCTCTCTCTCTCTCTCACACACACACGCACTCTACTCTCTCTTTTTCTTTTCTCTGTTCCTCTTTAACGTCGTTATTTGTCTATGACCTCAATGCCATAAAAAGATTATGTTCATCTCAGACCAAAGGAGTTTGGGTAAAATATCACATCCTCTCTTTCAAAACAGGGGAAAAATCCTCCCATCTGCCTGTAAGGTTCTGGTTTGAAGCCGCGTTCTCCTTCGTCCAAAAAAAATTATAAAAAAAGAGCAGAAGCGAATGTAAAAGGCTGCACAGGCACTAGGTACTCTTAGTACCGTTTGCTGAACACCTCGACTTGGTGCGTGTCCTTCACACTAATTCCGTCCAGTGTCTTTATTATGGCGTGATATTTGTGCCACTAGGAGAAATCAGTCTGATGTGGGGGGTTTTTATGCTTTGAAATTGTGTACCAAGTTTTAAAATGTAGATAAAAGAACGTTACGTAAGTGCTCTCGTATAATCAGGGACAGTAAAACCCGTGATCAGGTTTCGGTGCCGCAAATCATGGTGTATATTTACGTTAAAAAAAGCCGTTTCAGCCAATCAGCTGAGATCGGGAACTGAAGATGAGGGACTTGACGGGAAGCGATCCGTGCTGCCGAAAAGGAACGGCCGTGAAATTTAGTTCATGCTTCATTGGTTATGTTTACGTGAGGTGTTTGGACATTGGGTGGTCATAACACATTCATACGCGACCTTAATAATAGTAATAAATTCTCGCTATGGCATCCTGAAGCAACGTTGGAGGAATTACAAAAGGCTTCGGTTAGGACCAGTGAAGTTGTTTGGGGGAAGGGAAGGGGGGGGAAGATAATGATGGTTACTGTGAATTTTATAGCTTTTGTTTGTTTGGATTGTTAATGGAAAAACAACAACAAACAATCATGAAGCTTTCAGATAGTCATCTCTAAAATATTCCGTCCCTTTTCATTAATCAATTTTCGGGGCTTTTTAAATTAAGTGTCGCTGTAGAATGCATGCTTCTGCCGCCCCTGATTTACCTTAGAAGTGGGAATTGCAAATTCTTTCCCCCCCATGCATCCAAGTTGCAAAGTGGGGGTGTAAAAAAAAAAAGAAAGAAAGAAAAGGGAGGACAAAGGCACACCGAGACACCCCCCCCATATGCTTGTCTTTTGTTAGCTACAGTTTGTCCAGCTGACTATCCTGAGTGATGTACACATCCCTCCTCAAAACAGGACACCGGAGCGTCCGAGTCAGAGGTTTACGATAAGTCCGTATGGCGAGCGAGCGAGCTAAAGTACATTGAGGGTGTCCTGAAAATCTGGCTCCACAGGCGATTATTGATGTACATTCAGAGATTACCGCCTGTGGGTCCTGACTTTGGGGTCACCTTGTGTCCAGTAGACCTCAGTGACGGTAAAGAAGTGTCGCCGTGGTTACTGTTCATGGTCTGAGCTGGCACGAGTTATTTTTTATTTTCCTCTGATCAGAGGTGGGAACTGATCAGTTCTGACCATTAGTACGGAGAAGATTTTTACAACCTCTGTATAATGATGTAAAATGTATCACTTATTTAAAAAGCGCAGTCAGCATCAAATCAGCCGGATGAGTGTTATGTGTTGTAAGTGAGTTAAAAGGGGCTTTATAATAGTTATGAATATAAACTACAACGACGTGCCTTTTCGTTCGAGCGTCAAAGTGAAAGTAACTATATGATAAACTCTCTGTGGACACTTTAAAGAAGGAGCTTCCTGAATGCGCTGCTATCGGTAAGGAATACACCGCTCCATGTTGTCCTGTTACAGGAAAATCATCAACGAGAGTTTGGTGTAATCCAGCAGAGTTCCTCTTCCCACCATGAAGTTGATGAATTTCCAAAAACGGCACATCCTGAAGGGTTTTATTCCTCTTACAATAAAGCAGTTTGCCGATTTTTATTATTATTAGTAGTAGTAGTATTAAAAAACAACACGTCACTTTTTATCTGATTATAGTTACATTTCAGGCTGGAACACCTATAAACAGTCATCATGTTTTTGCTTTCCTTTAATCAGAAGAAAATGTTTGAGGTTCTTACTCCGAACTTGCCGCAGAAGACTTTAGGAAGAGCTTCACCCCTGGCTGTGTTACAGTGCACCGACACTGGAGACTCCTTCCGGAATCTCAGTACCGAGAACTCGACTGAACCGAATAACTTGCTTCAGATGGTGAAGATTCACAGGACGCTTGATTACTACTACTACCAAGTCACATTACTATGCAAAATCTTTCTGTATGCGTGAAATGAGTGTTTTATGAAGGCCCAATGTAGGAAATAACATGACCAAATTTTGTTACATCAGAATTAGTTTTTTGTTTCGAATTGTATTGAATAAAATTTAACCTACGAATTCAGAAGGAACATCCCGGTGGCACAAATATCATGTCGTAGTGTACGGGACTCTGATTCATTATGGAAGTAAAGAATCCTCGAGAAAGAACGACGAGGCAGACGAGTGTCTCAGACGCTTCTGTCCCCCACAGTGTCTCTCTGTCTGTGTTGGACTCGCAGAGGTTCGTCCTCTTCGCTGTGCCTTTACGTGCTGAGGAACGTCAGCATGCGTCGTACGCTATGCACTTTCCATTCACAGTGCCAAAATATAACAAGCAATGTGTATAACCTGTGTATAATCGCACACACACTATATCTCTCTCTCTCTCTCTCTCTCACACAGAGTCTGGTTTCTAAAGCATCTAAAGCAGGGCTGGTCCTTTTTGCACATGTACTGCTATCACACATCAAGCAAATGCTTTTTTTTTTTTTCTTTCTTTTTTTGTTTTTTGTTGTTTTTTTCCTCCAAAGAAAGCCACCTTTTCATCTCGGGGCAATCTTTTCTTTTTCTCGAGCACTTCTTTTCCTCCTTCCACGAGTGTGTGTGCGTATATGTATACGTACACACACTCGAACACGCCTTAACAGATGCATGTGCTTCAGTTCATGATGTACCATTTTATGTATAGCGATGTCTGCGATGTTCTTTGCACCATGAATGAAATATTAAAAAAAAAAAAAAACAACAAAAAACAACAAACAAAAAAAAACAAAGCCACAAAAGTAATTCTGATTTAATAAACTCTGATTTGTATTCTCGTAACGTGGAATTGTTTTGTGAGCCGGACCGCGCTCTCGGTGGCGCGTGAGGCGAGTGTTAACGACGAGGGATGAAGCGGCGTGTTGTCTTTGATCGTGAATGGGAGTCGAGCACCACGGTTAGCTGGAAGTCACAGACATCAGGGTTGTTTTTAGTCCAGATATTTACATACAATAGAAATAGTCATTTGAATACGAGCATCCAAACATTTCAGGCTAAGAACGTGATCCTCAACAAAACACATGCAGGTTCGGAGTGAACAGTAAAGTGTAAAAGTGTAAATCGGATCAAAGGCTGAAAGGATGAAAATGACTCGAGTCTTAGTTTGAGGCCTAAAACCAAAAGGAAGTACCACAGCATCTTCTCCTTTATAAATAAATAAATAAATCAATAAAGTCTACTGTGCAGGAAGTGACATCACCATTCAGTGCTCGGATCGCAGCAGGGATCCTCAGGGGGACAGGTGTGGCCGGAAGGTGCGCGGGCGGATCATCATGGTCACCTTGCGCAGGGAGTAATAGTCCGAGTCCTTCCAGGTGAACCAGACGATGCCGTTGGGTCCCAGCGTGTTCTTCCCCTTGGGTGAATAGCGTCCACCCTGAGGAGCACACAGACGTACCGACTGTAAACACACGTTACGTTCGATACATAAAAATCCTGTCCAACTGCATTCATGTTCAGTCAAAGTAGGAGTAAAGATGCACTGAAATCAATTCAAATCCATTTTATTAGTGTGGTGCGTTTATGAACAGACGGATTGGCAAAATAGTGAGGACTTGTACTGTAGTGAGAACGTCGATACCATGTAAAAATCGGTATCCTTCCTGCCTTACTAACGTCCTTTTTTTTTAAATAATTTAAATGTAATTACAGCATTTAAACGGGAAAATTTGTTAAGATATTTAAAAAAAAAAAGATTTAGTGAAGTTAGTTGTGTTTTCTTGTAAAAACATGAAATCTTTACATATCTTAAACCTTCAGAAGAACAAATCGGGTCACGAATAGAGTCTCGGGACGAATTCAGTTTGTGTGTCGAGGTCCCACTGTACTAGAATTAGCTGTCTGCTTCCATTATTGTTTACACCGTTTGACCCCAACTACAAAAACGACAGTGACTTCTTTCCTGCCCTCGTGGTCTTGTTGTGCCCCAATGTGAGTGTTTTAGTCTTCTCTGTACACTGATTTAGTATGTTATATTAAGTGTGGCGATCATGAGTAGTTAACACGTGTTCACTTTTCTTTTCCCACCTATTTTCTACCAATTCTCAGCCAATTCCCTCCCACCTGTCACACAGAGAGTGAAGAGTCTCAGAGATCTTTTCAAACTGCTGCATCACAGGGCAGTGTAACAGTCTCAGAGGTTAAACGCTATCCGCCCTCTTCCGCATATATGTGCTGACAGATGCCTACGATTGGCTAGTGTTGCTGTGATTGACAAGGCAGAGAAACTAAGCCCCTCCCACTCGAAGCGACTCCTGGCCACGGATTGCCGATCCAATCACGCGATGACCTGACAATAAAGCCACTCCGGGGCAAAGGGCGAGCTGTACAGATGGTCCTTGAGATGCGATAGTTCGACATACGATTTTTCGATCTTATGATGACGACAGCAAAATTGTAAAAAATGTAAAAAATAAGACAACATATATCTGATCTTACCAAGCTTCATCAGGTAATAAACTGATGCTTAGGTAACGAGAGGACCTGAAAACTCTTTCTGAACCAGATTCAAGCAGATGTGGTGCTCATTGCTCTGGCTCTGCATGATGTAGTGCCACGCTCTGGTGATCAGTGTCTCTCGTTTAACTAGCTGGAAGAAGGAAAGTAAGTCATGGGCATAGAAACCGCAGTCTTATCTTATAGATGCTGCTTTCTGCCTGTGGCTAGCAAAGTTTAAAATACACCTAACACACCAGTCAGCATTCACGCTTCACAAGTGACACAGTGCGGAAGCGCCATTTTGTCGTTTCTACACAATTTCCTAGAACTAGCTCGGTCGATAAGTCGCTTACGCTAAATGATGCAGTTTTGAATTAGATGAGTATTTAAAAACGATACATCAACAGCTGCCCTTAGACTCCACCTTACTGTCTGGACCGATCGCACGTACACTACACAGATGCTGTAGGTCGAGATTTGATGACATTAATACGCAAAGTTGAGGAAAGTAACTCCAAACATGACCGTTTTCGACACGACCAGAGAACAGACGAGGAAACAGCAGGACCACTGAGAACCTGCGGTGATCCAGACCTTACCGTCAGTGTCCATGTCGCAGTAAACCTCCACAGGCATGGCTCCTAACGATGGCACCACGGTGTAGATCCCGGACCGCCGCACGCCGTTGTAGTATATGGAGGCGCAGTCGATGGGGCAGTTTCTGACGTGCTGCATCTCTAAAGGTGCACAAACAACTCGGGATTAATTATGTTATAGACGCATGGATTAAGTTCTTGGTCAACCGTTCTACGTTTAATGCGCATCGTTCACCTGGAAACATGGATATAGTGTAACCTGGAGCGTAAAGAGTTAAAAAGGACTCCAGGCACACACTGCTAGGTAAAAGTACTACTATATATAGTAAATGTGCCAAAGGTGGACGCTTTCCTCATTTATCTGAAAGTTAAATTATTAGATTTTTTCAGGTTTGACTTCAAAACTGGCATTTGTTTGCTTTTTCATAAGAGATTTTGTATTATATGTTTAAAATGTAGATAGAAAGTTTAAAAAAAAAAAAAAAAAGAAAAAAACCACGTGAGGGTGTGCTGTCATTGGAAAATAAACAACTTCAGCGTCATACCATAATCAGTGATTATTACACTGCGTCCCGTTTGCCTCGGAAGTCGGATTTCAGAGCTGGGATTCCATTTGGACAAGTCGGAAAATCGCCATCCTGCTTGCTCTTTTGTCCTTTAGCAGCATTTCACAGCAAATCTAATCAAAATCTGTCCCTGATAATCTGATCTCAGCTTTTAAACTGGAATTTCAGCTTCCTGTTAGGACTTTTCTTTAAATGTCACGCGGTGGGGGAAGCCAGGGTCAATCGCTACCGGGTAGCCGTTAGCCATGAATTAGCAACACACCTGAAAACATCATGTTACGCGGTATTTAGCGCATCAGAACCCCGTATCAGTATGAGCTCAGATAAAACTTGGACAGTGCCGTGTGTACGACTGATTAAACAACACAAATCACACAGAAGTTTAACAAACAGGATAAAACTACACGTTTCGCTGACTGTTCAGGCAGGGGGCGCCATTTTGGATTTTTAACTGGGGATCGGTGAGGATCTTCCCACTTTCTGAGTCGGAAATCTGACTTCACGGGGCGTCCCAGTTGAGATTTCTGGTATATCTTCTGAGGACAAATGGAACGCAGCGTGACTATAAAAGAAAAGAACGCATGTACTGTGTTTTATTTTTCTGTTAAAGAGGTATTTCTCCACATGAACTTTTGTTTTTAATAATTCCAGAATTGTACGCTGTCGTCGGTATCTGTTTGTGTTCAGATATGTTGGCAGACATTTGCGACAATCGTGTTAGTTCCTGTTACCGCTTTAATTTGTTAAATTCTTACAATAAAAAAAAACAAAAAAACAAAATCAGGTATTCGTACGAGCGCCGGAATTTACATCTGAGCTTCAGCTGCTGTTCCAGAACATTAATCAACACTTTCTGACCAATCCGTATTGAGCATTTGACTTTAAATAAACTAGAGCTAAACCTATGAAGATTTGAAGTGAAAATCAAACGAGCTAATCTGTTTTCCTATGAAACATCAAGAAAACATATAAGAAAAAACGTTTTCCTGTAAAACTACGTAAGCATTAGAAATCAGTTTTTAGCTTTATCTAATACGAGCTCCATTTCAGTCGTAATCCTGCACGGCAGTGCGCCCCCTGGTGGTTCAACAGTAGTTGATTTTAGTATTTCTCTCTGTACATGACCCTGTCTCAGCCTGTGAAGTCAGGAGGCCTGTATGGGCGTACCGGGGTGCAGGGTGTGCTGGGTGCTCAGCAGCGGGCTGGTGCGGACGATGTTGATCATGCACCCGGGGTTTCGCCGCACTTTCTCCACCAGCATGGAGAGGTTGTGGATCTGAGCCTGCAGGTCAGAGACGAGCGAGCCCTGGACGTGCAGCAGCGTGGTGGCCTCGGCGTACTGACCCTCCAGCTCGCGGAGGCGATGCTCCTGAGACGAGTTCACACGAGACTTTTCTTCACTCTGACATCAACGGGATAAGAGACACATGCAAGACTTCAATCAGACAAGATTTAGTGCTTGAAGAACAAACTGTGTATAATGTAGCTCTGGCTGAAAGACAGGAAAACCCCAAGATGATCTGCAGTGGAGTGCAAAAGTTTGCACGCCCCTAAGATCAACACAAAGACTCTTTATTTGCAGCAACATGAGTTCAGTGGGTTATTAGAAGTAATAAAAATCGCAAATGTGAAAGTTGGGTAAGGAATAGATCACTTAAAAGAGGTGACGAGGCCTGCTGTTAGAGCAAGCTAATCAACGGCGCCATGATAAAATGACACACGCGGAGTCACGAGAACACCCTAAAGTTGATTATTTTTTCCTAAAACAGCATTCAGGAACTGTTCTATTCCTCTTATATCACAGCAGTTTGGGAATGCTATAAGTTTTTTCACTGATTAAAGGATGCCGTCATCATTTTTATACGTTTTATCATTACTTGTCATTTTGGCGAGCTCCTGTGAAACAAGCTAGCTCCTGTAAACCGTCGTTCTCTCACCAGACTCACTGTTTGCTTTTTCTCAAAGTTAATATGCTAAAAAATGGCTGTTTGTTAGGTTCAAGCGTGTCCTTTCATGAAAAACATACGGCTTTACCTCCGACCGATACAAACGCCCCTGCGACTCTGGAGACTCCTTCCACAGGTGACGTATAGCTAAACGTAATAAAAACCTAACAGATGTTAAATGTACAGAAACCCCGGACATGTCAAACAATCACACAGTACACATACAGGTCCCTAAGAATCAGCTGTTACCATAGAAGCGATAACGTTAAAACGAGTGCGTTAACAAACGTGTGATTTGCAGCTCCTGTTAGAGAACATCCATCAACACCTTCTGACCAACTGGACTGGAGAACTTGGCACCGCTTGGGTATAGCATATTTTGATGTCAAATATTTCATAGAAAGCAAAAAAAAAAAAAAAAAAAGATGTATAAAATACAGCTATATTTTCTTTTTCTTTCCATTTAACCCTGGAGCACCGCAGGGTCATATTTAACCCTAACTTTTAGTTCACTCTTATATTCAACTCACTCACTGATTGGTGGACGTTAGGGGACATCCCAGGACATCTCATAAGAACCATGTCATAACATGTAGTAGGAAAGGGTTAACTGGGGTGGGGGGGCACCTGTTTTTGGGTTCACTGAGTCTGGATGATCATTTTAGCCCATGGAGATGTTTTCCCCATTGTGAGAAGGTGCTCTGGGTTTTCCAGGGTTTAAAGCCGTTAGCTCTGAGCTGGAGCTGTGTGACGAGCGTTACCGTGTCAGTAAGCCATTAGCGCGGGGTGACGAGCTTACGAGCACAGATACGAGGCCAAGCACGTAGGGTCAAGGTCCTGAGTTAATCCTGTTAGCACTCACGGTCAAGGAGAATCAGGACAGAAGGAAAGATCCGAGACCATGGAGCGCAAACTGGACAAAAAACCACCATCATTATGGTAAAGAATTAATAACTAGAATTTAGCATTGTATTATTTTGGATGCAAGAATGTTTAATGTCAGTTTAACCCTGGAGCACCCCCGGGGGCATATTTAACCCTAACGTTTATTTCATTCTTTTATTCAACACCACTCATTGGTTGGGGGACATTAGGGGACGTCCCAGGACGTCTCATAAGGACCAGTTCATAACATGTAGTAGGAAAGGGTTCTTTAAAAAAACCACCTGTTTTTGGGTTTCGGTGAGTCTGGAGCATCAATTTAGCCCATGGAGAGATTTCTCCTGTTATCATAGGGTGGTGGAGGTCTTCCAGGGTTAATAACACTTCATTTCACAGACAGTCAAGCTGAAGATGAAGTTTGTGCACCAGGGGCACAAAATGACACTTTTAAAAAGAGATTGTTTTACATTTAGAGAGTGAAAATTAGTGTTTTATTCTTGCTCATCACAAGCGACGAAAGAAATCGGTCCCGTTTTGGAGAACGTTTCACTATAGAAGTTTTTGCGTTCTCCTTTCTAAATGCGATAGAAATAATCTCCAGGTGATCTGCCGTGCACACCTTCGTCTTCATCTCACGAAACTTTCAGAAAATTCTTTGGACTTTTTGGAGAACAGTTCACATGGCCGCCTTTAACCCTTTACAGGGCGCTAACTGGAATACTTGGAAATTCAAAATTTCAACCCTAGAGTGTTATTGGAGCATATTCAAAGATTTTATATTACAAAATTTATTTATTTATTTATTTATTTCATTTTTATGTAGAAATCAATCAAGCTCAATAGAGTTACCATATATGGTAAATATAGGGTAAAAAAAAAAAATTCCAAAAACTATATACACAGACGTCTCAAAAGTAAACAGACCCCCCGCATTACACCGTTTTATCAATGCGGACCCCACCTGGTGCTTCAAACTCATTAATATCTGATTATTGATCATATCAGATTACAGGATATTAATAGTTTAGAGCGACTCGCCATGCGGCGAACACCAGAAGCGAAAGAGTTGTGTGATTTCCAAAGAGTTTGTATTGTGGGTCAGTCTGAGGGTGG
>JAQMCW010000020.1:13048024-13060111 GCA_030068335.1 Chrysichthys cranchii
CAAAATTCGCCCCGTTTGATTTAAGCCTCGGATATCGATTAACATCGTGGATCGCATTTGACTTCAGACATCGATTTATCATCTCAGATAGTATTGACAACAATGAACCTCCTCATGACTGCTTGAAAAACTTTGGACAGATTAGCGTATGTTTTCCAAGAGGTGGCGCTAGGTGTTGTTTGCGGAACCAGATAAGTTACGGTGGGCTTATCAAAATGGCGTCTACCGTGGTACTTCTGCCTATTGCGTAACTGATCTATCTTACTCCACTGTAGAATCTTTCGTAGAACTATCCTAACTGACTCTTTAGGTTGGCTATCTTTAGGTTATTAGTGATGCAGACGAAACTTGCCTCCTAACCCAAAGCTTGACTGGCCAGGTCCACGTCAGCTCTTGACGTCACTGTGCTATTCTGAACTTCTTTCTCAGTTGCGACAAAAAGAAGAAGAAAAAAACCCTTTGATAGCAGAGCTTTCTAAACGCATGTGCGTTCCCGTAGGATCACCTGTAAAGCGTCAATAAAAAAAAAACACAAAACACAAAAAACGGGCTCTCGGCGCTTTCGCGACCTGGATTCGACGACGCAACTCGGCTCAGAACTTCACGGAGGTAAACGCCAAGAATACGAGAGATGTCCTCACCTGAATAGAGTACATGATGATCTTAAAGCAGCGCACTGCAAATGTCTTTCCTTCCCACAAAGAGTGATTATCAAGGTGCCTGCAGGAAAAAGCGGAGTGAGTGACCGAGAGAAAGCAATAAGCCTGAACCTGATGAACACCTGGAGTTAGGAAAAACGATCGAAGAAAAGCAGACACGGGGGCGTGTCTTACATGAGGACGGGAGTGACCGCGTTCTTGATGTTGCCGTAGGCGGCACGGCCAAGCAGCTCCCGAAAGCAGCGCTCGGTCAGCTCAGCTGGGCTTTCCTTCTCCTTCTCTGTGGCCTGCAGTGGAGATGGGGAACGACTACACACACACACACACACACACACACACACACACACACACACACACACACACACACACACACACACACACACACAAAAAGGGAAAGAAGGGATAGTTAGTAATAAAATGCGTAGAACACCGGGAGAACAAGGCTGAGCTCCAAGACATCATGTGACGCTATGAGAGAAGCTCGAAGCTTAATTAAAGCTCATGATTAACTTGAGGCTTCCAGCGTTCCTCAGCGTGAGCTCGCAGTGTGTGCTCATTACTCTGTGTGTGTGTGTGTACGGAAGGTCTCGCCAATTTTCCATCATTTATTCAGCAGCCTATTCTTGTCACTGCGCACTTCCTGACCTCCTAACTGTATCCTGAAGGTTCCACCTGGAGCAGCTGCAGCAACCTGGTCCAGAACGAGTCCTAATAAAGAGCTGACGCACAGAACGAGACGAGGAACAGGTAAAATCTAGTTCGGTGTAAGACTGAAGTGTGGGTTTGCGGTATTTCCACCTCGGCACGTAAGGTGACGCCGTCTCGTTTCGCTTTCAAGTGAACTCGGGTGAAGGGAAGAAGCGATTCGATTCCGAATCCGAATCGACTCAGGTGCAGGAAGTGAATCAAACATGCTGCGAATCATCATCATCTTTTTTTTTTTAATCTACGCACAAGTCAATAAGATAAAAGAAATGTTTCTGAGAAACCACAAAAAAGGCGTCAACTCCTCTGTCCTAAAGATGTCGGAAAACGACAAGCACGTAACTTTTACTTAACTTTACTTTTAACATTACTGTTAAAGAGCACCGACACTGGAGACTCCTTCCATGAAAGCTAAATAAACATTTCCTCACATTTTTACCACCCCACAGTGACTGATTTGTTACTATAAAAATGCATGTTAATACTCCCGCTGTCCATTTTATTAGGAACACCTGTACGTTCATGCAGTTATCCAAATCAGCCAATCATGTGGCAGCAGCACGATGCAGGAAATCATTCAGATCATCACAAAACAAAAAATATTTCTGATCTCTGTGATTTTGGTGAGGTTGTTGGTACCGGATGGGCCAGTTTGAGTTTTTTTTTTTAGAAATGGCTAATCTCCAGGGAAATATACACACACACCCACACCCCACTCTCTACGCTTTACCCAGAATGGTTCGAAAAACATCCTGTGAACGGAGGGTCTGCAGGCTGAGGATCAGAGAAAAAAAAAAAGTCCAAATTGGTCCAAGCTGACAAGACGTCGACAGTAACTCAAATAATTGCTCTTTATAACCTCGCTCAGCTAAAAGGCATCTCTGGACGCACGACACGCTCTTGATGCACGTGCGTCTGCATGATTTTATGCCCCGTGCTGCTCCCATATGATTGGCTGATGTGTACAGGTGTTCCTATTAGAGCGCCGGGTGCGTGTGTAACCTGTAAACCCGCGATTAGCGGACTGCGTCACTGTCCGAGCTACTTCTCTCAAAATCTCCAGACCGCTCAGCATCGAGAATTCACCAGCGCTGTGAACGAATACATCATTTTAAGGTAACAATACTTCCCGACTCCTTGGAGGTTTTCAGCAGCGGACGTCACACAGATCAAAAATCCGTTTCTGCATGATTTGCTCCGCTTAACTGGCAGTGATGAAAGTAGAAAAGAAAGAATCTCAACAGCATCCAAAAGTAGGTCAGACAGAAACCTATGCTGAGCGTCCACGGAACGTGAGAGAAAAAGCGGCTGAGAAAACAAGTCCCTGACGTGAACTCTCATTTGTTCCGTCCTCCTGATAATGACGGTCGAGGGGGAGTTAATAATAAGCTGCTTTTTACAGTAAGCTCCAATTAGCACTTCAAACAGCAGAATAGGAGTAATTAACATCTCCTCCAGTGCTGTAATTACCCCCGTCAGTGGCCACGTCGATGAGGAAACGCAGCGGGAGAGCGGACACGGAGGAAAGAGCCAAACCTCCATCAGCCCTGTGCATCAGTACATCAGTTTCACCAGCGCAACACCACAGGCCTGACCCACACGCTCACGGGAACGCTCTCAAACCGGATACTTATCAGAACCCGTCGCTCTGACGTGCGTTTAAAATGCTCACACTGAAATATTTATGAGGACTTTAGTGACTGCGGTGCTGATTGCGGTGGTATTGCTAGCGCACTTACGACGGTGTTTAAAACGGTCATAAACCATGGCGTAACCTTTGCCTTTCACTAGTACGTCAAATCGATGTGGATAAAATGAACATCTTGCCTAAATCTTTATTTTTATGTGAATCTATTCTCCTTTTCTTGCTAAATTATTTTTTTGTCTCGAACAAAATAATCAGCACTTTTATATGGGGTGGTAAATCCCCTCGGGTTCACAAAACTCTCCGAGAAAAATGTAAGCTTGGTGGAGGCCTGGCTCTACCAAACTTTCAAGATTATTACTGGGGTGCCCACATCCCAAAATTACGACTTCAGATATTTCTTTGTGCAAACTGGAATTTTCTTCTTGCTAAACATCTTCCTTACCTGCCTTAACCCTGGGAAACCCAGACCACCTTCTCATAATGGGAAAAACATCTCCATGGACTAAAATGATGATCCAGACTCAGTGAACCCAAAAACAGGCGTTTTTTTTTTGTTTTTAATGAACCCTTTCCTACTACATGTTATGAAATGGTCCTTATGAGACGTCCTGGGATGTCCCCTAATGTCCACCAACCAATGAGTGTTGTTGAATATAAGAGTGAAATAAAAGTTAGGGTCAAATTTGACCTCAGGGTTAATTTATTCATGTTTGCACATCAAACTTTCACATTGTACAGTGAACCCCCGAAATATCGCGGTTCACCTATCGCGGGTTCGGTGCATCGCGGATTTTCACATTTTGATTCGTGGAATTTTCTGGCTTTCGCTGGACTCTGGAATATAAAATACAATTAAAAAAATATACTAATTCAAACATTAAAAGAACGTTTAAATCGAAATAAAACAGTATGCACTGTATTTCATCAGCGGATGAATGCACAGTGGCAGTGTACGCGACTTCCGCTAGTAAACAGGCTGTAAACAGGAAGTGACCTCACCAGCAGTAAGTACGCGTGTAGAATTTTATATGTTGTTAAAATGACATACGTTTAAGAGTGCAGAAAGTGTTTAAGAGCATAGGACGTGTTTATAAGAGTGTGGGAAAGGTTAATAAGAGAGTGGAAATGGTTTATAAAGCCTTAATGTATATATAAATAATAAAAATTAATGTGGCGGCGCTATTTCGCGGATTTCACCTTTCGTGGAGGGGCGCCGGAACGTAACCCCTGCGATAGGCGGGGTTCACTGTACTGATAATCCAGTGGTGTTGAACTCACTTAAGCCAGTTCAGACTTCATTTCAAGTTTGAGGCAGTTTCTTCTTTTGTGCCAATAAAAAAAAAATGTATTTATTTCCTCCATTGCGTCTAGATTCAACCTTTTCTCTTTGGTGTGACAAAGGCCTTCATTATCACAAAGATTTATTTGTAGATGGCATTTTTTTTTTTATTCTTTTCCTAACTTGTCCCCTACTCACAGTCTAACCTACATCTCGTACGTTCCGCCATCTTCAGATTCGTAGCTTTGTCTCCAAGACCTTTCCTCTTTTTCCTCCAAAACAGCCATGGAGCTAAAGGATTAGCTCTCCATTAATCCATGTGAAAAAGGTATCATTTCTAAAGCTTTATCATTTTAGCTTATCCTTAAGCATCCAGCTACTTACCAAAGTCAAGACTGCGTGGGAAAACCTTATTACATAGCTATTGATAACATAAGATCTACTACTTCTTGTGCACCGCTTCATGTTAGCATGACTGCTGAAGCTTTGGAAACTGAACAGTTTGAGCAAATGGTGAACTTAAGGACTAAAGGGTCACCACATAGCGGCGTAACAAGGACCACTGCTGCATTCCCTTCGTCCTCGGAAGTCGGGATATCCATGATCCGAGTCAGAAATGTCAACTGCGATGCCCCCGAAGTTGGATTTTCATCTCACAAATTGGGGAGATCCTCACCAACCCCAAAGTTTAAAATCCAACACAGCGCCCCCTGCCTGAACAGTAAGCGAAAGCTGTAGTTTTATCCTGTTTATTAAACTTCTGTCTGTTTTTGTCTCATTCAAATCAGTCGTACACATGGCACTGTCCAAGTTTTATCTGTGCTCATAATGAAACAGGGTTCTGATGTGCTAAATACCGCGTAACGTGATGTTTTCACATGGTGTTGCTGATTAATGGCTAACAGCTACCTGGTAGTGAGGGACCCTGGCTTCCCCCACCGCATGACATTTAAAGAAAAGTCCGAAAAGGAAGTTGAAATTTCAGTTTAAAACCTGAAGGTTATGTTTAATAGGCTGAGATCAGATTATTAGGGACCGATTTTGATTAGATTTGCTGTAAAACGCTGCTAAAAGGACAAAAGAGGAAGCGCGATAGCGGTTTTCCTGGAGGCGTCCATATTGGTTTCCTGACTTATACAAATGGAACACGGTTAAGTCAGGAGCGACGTCATTCCCATCTCCAAAATCTGACTTCCGAGGCAAACGGGACGCAGCGTAAAACTGGTCCACACTCAGCGCGTAGGAAGGCATTGTGGGTAACACGCAAAACCATTTAAATCAACGTAAAAACAAATCACCACGTTAATGAAAGCAGTTTAAACGAAGCATAGACTCATAAAAGTCCTTTTTTTTTTGTTTTTTTGTTAAAGAACAGAGTTCCTCAGATATGACTGGATATGTCCTCACCTCTCCGTGCCTTCTCCAGGTTGCAGGTTAAACAGCAGAGAGGGAACAATCTTGTCCATGTGCTGAGGGTCCCAGATGTTTGCCTGCAGTTCATCGTTGACCGTCTTCCTCACCACTCCCTGCAGTCCTTTTATTCCGGCCACGCGGATTCTGAGACATTCAGAGAGACAGAAATGATCCAAAAGTCATCAGTCATCATTAACTAAAGCCAGGTTCAGCCCGCGTGACTCCAGCAGTCTTGGGTACGCGTTATTCGTCACTGTATGTGACAAGATACTAATAAAATCCTGGCTGAATTGTAACTTTAAAAGGTTTTCCTTGTCAAATTATACAATGAAGATCCTCTAAGGACAGACCTGTGATTAAGGGAAATTACTATGTTCAGCTTACATCATCACTCAGCGTGATCCGGGGGTCGGGCTGGGGCTCGCTTTCTCACTAACGTGCTTTAAAGTGAGCTTGACTTTGTAAGGGTATTGCTCTGTGTGTTATCGTGGTTATTTTTTAAGGTTTTGCCATCAGCAGTATAGTATATATAGATGCAGATGATGGACGGTATGACGCGTGGTGTTGGACGGTATGACATGCGATGATGGACGTGATGACGTGCGACGATGATGGACGTTATGATATGTGATGTTATGATGCGCAATGATGGAGGTTATGACGTGTGATGATTGAGGTTATGATATGTGATGTTACGATGCGCGATGACGGACGTTATATGTGATGTTATGATGCGTGATGATGGACGTTATGATGCGCGATGACTGACGTTATATGTGATGTTATGATGCGCGATGATGGACGTTATGATGCGCGATGACGGACGTTATATGTGATGTTATGATGCGCCATGATGGACGTTATGATGCGCCATGATGGACGTTATGATGCGCCATGATGGACGTTATATGTGATGTTATGATGCGCCATGATGGACATTATGATGCGCCATGACGGACGTTATATGTGATGTTATGATGCGCCATGATGGACGTTATGATGCGCCATGATGGACGTTAGGAGGTCATTTTTGTTTTCATAGGCATTGTAAAAAAAAAAAAAAAATTCCTAATGCGGTAAATTTCATGTCAATCCAGAGTTTCAGGATCTCATCTTCGATTATTTTATTTCGATTCATTGTGTATGTGAAAACATTAACTCTGGAGGTTTGTAACGTGCCCTGCGTTCTCACCTGGTGCGGATATCTGGATCCTCAAAATTGGAGTGGCACATCTCGCTAAAGCGTGACACAAAGAAATCGTAACTGCGATGGTACGAGGGTGTGTCCTCTTCAATGTTGGCGAACTTGACAAACTGTGGAAACAAAGGTAAAAAAAAAACAAACAGAAATGGTGTGAAGTGTGAAGAAACTCAAATAAAAATAAACAGCGGCATCTGCTGAGAGGCAATGAGCTCTCCTCTTGAGCACACAGCATGCAATCATTATGCAAAAATGCCCAAGGATAAAATTTAATGGATTGAAACTTATGTTCAAATTAAACCAGATAGAGAAACATCAATTCTCCCTGAAGGCACAACAGAAAAGGTCTTTAAAAAAAAAAAAAACACGCTAAAGAAATATGAATTAAAATGCAGGAAACTTGAGGATTTCTTTATGGCTTATTTTTATATTACATGAGATTGGACCTCTGCATTTTAGCACTAATACAGACATACAGATTTGAACAAAGGAATAAAATAAAAAATAAAAAAAAATAAAAAAAAGGCTCTTAAGGTCTAATTTCCTGTCTGAGAATACAGACAGATTGAGGTAATGAACAGGCACTGAAATCCGATCCTGAAACTCATTCATGTCTTTAAACACCTGGATTACAACAAATGCATGTTCTCCTTTATTACATCTCCAGCTGATCGAGTTCCTCACTCAAGGCCGAGGCGTGTAGCGGTCCGAGTATCGATCCTGGAACTAGCCCGGGAATACAGTATCCAATATTATTGGATCAAATGTGAAAAATATATCGCATAAAAATAAACAGTACACACAATGCCTGAACCTGACAGTGATACTAAAGAAACCGTCCACCTTTCTCCCAACAACAAAAAAACAAAACAAAACACTTATTATGATCATCCTGAAATGATACTTTTATCCTCAAACTATAGTGGTAAAATTATTGGCACCCTACAGATCAAATTATGCATAAACAAACAATAATAAAACATGGATTTGGTTTATATTTTGTTCTTTATATTTTTTATATTTTATCCCCGCTATTAAAACAGATACGCCGATGCAGACTTCGTGGCGCTGAGCGCAATATATTGTTTATATTTTTTTAAAAGAGGCTCTTTGCGGTTTTCAGGAACGCTCCTGCTACCCTTTAATTACAGTATAAATGTGGTAGCTGCTTTTCATTGTTTTATCACCACAAGAGCTTTCTATACAAAAGAGCCAGATGGTGCTCGATAAGCGATAAAATAAAAAAAATTTTAGACGCCATTAAAAACCACCACCCGCCACAATCAGGGAAATAATAAAGCACTTTCTGGAACAGGTGTAAATATGCCAGAAACTGATCGTGTTATGATGATACCCGAGAGGAAAAGCATCTTCCCATTTCACAGCTGATAATCCTAGATCTCCAAGTAACCAATAAAAACGTTTACCTCTGCCAGGAGGTTAAGACTTACAGGTTAAGCTCTAAATGGCTCATTCTGCATAATAACCCAAAATATGCATCCAACTCAACAGAAAAAGTTACAGGAACAAAAATCACCCACCGCTGGTCAAGCCTCGGGATCTGAACTCTGTAGAAAATCTGATCTATCCAACCTAGCATTGTGAACTCGCCATCCCATACGATGAGAATGCGCATAAACGTATTTCGACTCGTTTCTGCGTCATTTGTGCACGCAAACTAAACCTGCGTTTCATTATTTCTTAAGATATAGCACGGGTTAGACATTTAACCCTGATTAAAATATTTATCCTTAACTCCTCAAACTGTCTGAGCACAAATGTATCACAGGGGACCGATTTCACAGCACGTTCCAACCTTCACAGGAACAGACTCTGTGCTGTGTACTCCAAGATGTCAGGGCGCCAATAATTTTGGAACCAGTGTTTGTCACACGGCGTAAACAACACTAACCGAGTTGGTTCCCAGTATCTGCAGGTTGGGCTTGTCGGCCTCCAGCAGCTTGCGCACCATCTTTAAGAAACTCTCCACGAACAGGTTGATGCTCTGACAGTGGCATGCCATCAGAAGCTGATCCAGGGCCTCCATCGCAATGCACACATAACTGCAACGGGAGTGCGAGGGAGAGAAAGTGAAGATAAATAAGTGGGGCATTTCAGGATCAAGTAGGGCAATTTGGCTTCCCCTACCCGTAGCGGTGTCTGGCCACATCGCGGCACAGTCTCTCGGACAGATAAGCTCCTATCCGGTCCAGCTTCTCGGGAGCAGACAGAGCGTAGAACGTCAACTTCTCCATGTTGGCCTTCACCAACCCGTCCTACACACACACGCATGCTAATTAAATCACACAGGAAAGATGATGGAGCAAAAAAAGGTTTTATTTTTTGTAAGCAACAAAAATGATCAGCTCTTTCAAAGCCGGGATAAAGCATGATTTGTTAAAGCTACAGCGTAAACGGTCAGGGGTGAAGCATAGTTTCAGAACGTTTCGGACCTGCTGTGGGTCGCCCAGACAGCCCCGAAATATTAATTCCACACTACTTTGCAGTCAGAGCTGTCGAAAACCTGGATTTAGTGAGAAATCGCAAATGGACACATCACACTCAGATATGATCATCATAGGACCTGAATTAGCACAACTAAAGCCTTGTCCTTCAAAATAATCCTGGAATATTAATTCATTTGGGGAGAACTTTCATATGATCACATCATATTGTTATACATCTTACATCATGGCAACTGGAAGTACGAAGAGCGATCAGAAAGTTCCGAGACCGCTCGGGTATGTGCATGAAGCAAGAGTCCTTCCTGAGTCAGTACACCACGCGAGGCTGCCCTGTAAACATGGGGTCCTGTGCTGTACGCGGTTTTCTGACAGCGTTCGCGCACAGGGCAAGCATCAAAATCTGCGTCAAACTCTGGAAGGAAATCCGTAACGGAGACCCTTGTGAAGCTTGAGTGAGCCTTCGGCAATGAAGCAATGAGTCAGGTGAGGTACTTCGAGGGCCATTTAGACTTCAAGAGGGGCAGAAGTCAGGGCGGTACGACGATCCGGACGTACAACGCGCTCGATTCGTTGGACATTTTAGAGCGCTGTGCTCTTGGGGCATTTCAAGTGCTGATTTCACAGGTTTTCCACAGAATCGACATTAAAATCGCAAACGCATGTGCCCGTTGTCACAGAAACACATTTGGCATCGTGTGGAATACCGATTCACGCCAGCTCCTGCTTCACACGCATGACCGTGCCACGCTCTGTTTGGTCACAACAGGAACAGTCTCACAACTTTTTGAACGTTTCGTCGTCCTGATAATCCTGTTGTAATAATTTTTACGGTAAATCAGTCAGAACTGTCAGGGTGGATTAGCTACCTCTGGTTAGCTAAAACAAGCATGGCACACACAGAGCATAAAGAGGAAAGTATTAGCGTGCTAACCAGTTATCACTAACCAGTAGTGCGCGGTTTCATAAGGATCTGTACAATTAGGTGTTAAATGTGCACTCAAACACTGTGTAATCCTTTTAAAGACCTGAATAACAATTGCAGGTAGTCCTCAAGTTACGATGGAGAACATCGTATGTCGAACAGCGTAGGCCACTGCTTAGCCTAGTTTAGGTAGCTTAGCCTATCTTAGGTAACTTAACCTAGCTTAGGTAGCTTGGGTAACTTAGCCTAGCTTAGGTATCTTAGCCTAGTTTAGCCTAGCCTACCCAGGAGTCTTTTCCTGTAAAAGACAGGCGTTTAGAAGAAATGGTTTTAAATTAAAATTACCTCTTGGAGCACACAAAAAAAACAGGTGGTTAATGCACTGTACAGTACACCAATACACAAGGGAACTCTGAGTTTCGGGAGAGAGTGAGGCATCATGTAAGGCGAGTGACGCGTACATCCGGGTGTTGTCCGCTCACTTCTGGGTGTCGGCTGAACGTATTGTACGTCATATGCCGTTACGCCGGCTGCCAGCGATGCCTGCCTGCGAATCTTAAATATTTTCTAAATATTTTACAATTTTTAGCGCATCACAATCGTCATCGTAACTTCGAAATGTCACCTGTACAGCTTCAGATTTGGATTTTTCAGTACAGTAATGGTGTTTGTGCTATTTAGGCATCCTATTTAGTGCTCACGGTCCAATTTGGGATGCAGATTTCAATCGTTTTTAAACGCCTCTTGCAGTGTTCAGATTATTCTGCGTGGACACGACGACGCAGCACACCTCACTTACGAAACGCTCTTCTTTAAGTATCTCAAGTGGCTTTGTTTTAAATTATTTCCCACCACTGCTCATCTTATCCAGTGAACACGATTGCTTTGTCTCTAATGATGTTTATTTTTTATAATGGCTATAAAAACCTAATAGTCTCCCGGGGTGTATCTGAATCTCGATTAAATGATAAAAGAAAAAAGGGAGCTTGAGAGGATTTTCTCTCCTGATGGGTAAGAACAGGATCGGAAAACCATGGGAATGACGTGCTGGGCAGGAAGCAGGAAGAGACGTCCCTCACCTCGGGATCTTCAGGAAATATGTTGTCAACGAGCCTCTTGTAGCGGGGCCTGAAAGCCCCACAGCAACAACCACACACCCCTGAGAGAGAGAGAGAGAGAGAGAGAGAGAGAGATTAGAATGGAAAAACACCAGGCGATCATCAAACCCCAGGGGAAAATCTGTCGTGCGCAAGAGGCTTAAAAAAAAAAAAGAAAATCATGCTCGCATCACAACAAGACCTTGAGCAGCGTTTGAAGACAAAGAAGCACCTTGTTTTGACTTGACTCAGGATATAGATGACAAGAAGCTCTGAGGTCTCCAATCAATATTAATCACTTAACCTGATTGAATCTCTGTTCAAGGTCAATATTTATGCAGAAAACCTGAAGATTTTAACACTCTGGGTTTCTTCAGTGTGCTACTGATTACCAAACAAAACTAATTCCACTCAGTGGTTAGCTATTAAATTTCAGAGACGGTTCAGGTTCACATCATAGTACTGAGACATTCACTACAAAACACTGAGGGTAGGTTACAGTAATAATTAATACTCAGTTACAGTAATAATAATCATTAGTATCACCGGTGTTATCCTCACTGTAATACAGCGGACCCTCGGTTCACAAACCTGAATCCGTCCCGAGACTCTGTTTGTGACCCGATTTTTTCGCGACCCGAATCAGTGTTTCCCATTGAAATGAATGTAAATACAATGAATGTGTTTCAGCCTCAAAA
>JAQMCW010000020.1:13060211-13070739 GCA_030068335.1 Chrysichthys cranchii
ACATTGCTCGTGGGTACAGCGAGATTTTATTAAATAAAAATGCTCGTGACTCAAGTTACTCATGGCCTCAGATGCTCATGGGCACAGGGAACACTGTACAGTGGTACCTTGGAATTGGGTAAATGCTAATTGGGTCCAGAGGTGACGTCGAATACCTGGTGGTAGAATAGCATAGAATTGAATGCCTTTTATTGTCACTATACCTTTCATGTACAATGAGATTAAAAACAACTCTTTCAGTGCAGACATAGATGTAAAACACAACAAAGAAATAAACAAGAACAAACAGTGCAAAAAATGGCAAAATGTTGCAAAGAAATAGCAGCATAAAGTTCCGCGACACTATATACATACGAAGAGCAATATCTATGTTGGGTTATTGTACAGTACATTATTAAACCTTGGTATTCTACGCTAATTGGGTCCAGAGGTGAACCCTATAAGAAATAATGTAAATAATTGGTTCGCTGCCTCACAAAATTCCCCATATTGTACCCCCAATCATAATTGACTCATAATCCTATTAAAGGTAAACATAAACTAACCCTATTAAGCATTTTTCTGAATAAAAGTCGAGATCGTAGGTCTTGGAATTCGATATTCTTTGGTGAGATCTTCTATGGCTTGCCGTTCAAGTAGTAAGTCATCCCGAGAACCTAGTAGTAAGTAGACCTTCACGCCTAGCTTAGCCAAGCTACATACTGGCATGTTTTTGTGAAGTGGGTGGAAACCAGAGAACGTACAGCATGCAATTTACATGATGCCACGCTAGTATGTACACACTTTCACTTAGTTATTAGCAACATTAGCCATTGCGCTGTAGAAACAAAAATGTTGACACTTCATGTCTGGGGCTTGTTGGCTACAACTGGGGTAAAAATTTCCAAAAACCTGTTTTGCCTTTTGTTTGAATTCCTTGCCAGGATAGCGCAACCTAGCATGCTAACATGGCTAAAGCTAAAGGGAATCAGTAGCATATTGTTATTTACATAATGCAACCTTTCATCTACTATTCTTGTAATCACCACATCAGAGGTAGAAATTGTTGTTATTGTTTTTAATATGTTGCATACAAAATATTTGCAATATGATACAATACAACAGAATATATATATAAAAAAAAAAGTAACAGTGTGCATCTGTGTAAGTGTGAGGTATTTGTACACCATCATGGCCTTAAGATGGAGATTCTCTAAAATAAAGAACAGCACAATTTGACACTGAACCTTTAGGAACTCTGTTGGCTTTGACTGCACATACATTATAACTGCATTTATATAAATATAGAAATATTCAGCTAAAACTAAGATGGTACTGTCTTTAAGTATGGCAAAGAGATTCAGTTGATAGTCACTGCAGCAGACTGAAAATAAAACTTCACATGCTACAACTGCTAGAACACATGTTATGAGTGCTAGAACATGAGGTATAACGGCACCAACATTCATCAGCATTAAATTTGGAGATTTATGATAATATTCAATAAACTCTGTCTGTCAGATCCCCAAAAAGCATCACCTCATTTTATTACCATTTTTAGCATGGCCATGTTGACTTCTCCTCTCTATTCGTTAGTGCGTGGGAACCATTTGGAATGACTGGACAATTACGACACGGCTGAAACAAGCTACGGAAGGGAGCAGATTACCAACACAAATACTTCTTAATTAACCAAGCTTTGTTCTAGATTTATCCAAGTTCTGCACCTGAATTAACTCAGTTCTGTCCTAAATCATTTCATTTCTGTCTTGAATTAACTCAGTTCTGCTTCTGAATTAACCCAGTTCTGTCCTGAATTAACTCAGTTCTGCTCTGAATTAACTCAGTTCTGCTCTGAATTAACTCAGTTATGTCCTGAAGTAACTCAGTTATGTCCTGAATGAACCCAGTTCTGTCCTGAAGTAACTCAGTTCTGCTCCTGAATTAACCCAGTTCTGCTCCTGAATTAACCCAGTTCTGTCCCTGAATTAACCCAGTTCTGATCCTGAATTAACTCAGTGCTGCTCCTGAATTAACTCAGTGCTGCTCCTGAATTAACCCAGTTCTGTCCTGAAGTAACTCAGTTCTGCTCCTGAATTTACCCAGTTCTGCTCCTGAATTAACTTAGTGCTGCTCCTGAATTAACTCAGTGTTGCTCCTGAATTAACCCAGCTCTGCTCCTGAATTAACCCAGTTCTGTCCTGAAGTAACTCAGTTCTGCTCCTGAATTAACCCAGTTCTGCTCCTGAATTAACCCAGTGCTGCTCCTGAATTAACTCAGTTCTGTTCCTGAATTAACCCAGTTCTGCTCCTGAATTAGCTCAGTTCTGGTCCTGAATTAACTCAGTTCGGCTCCTGAATTAACCCAATTCGGCTCCTGAATTAACCCAATTCTGCTTCTGAATTAACTCAGTTCTGCTCCTGAATTAACTCAGTTCTGCTCCTGAATTAACTCAGTTCTGCTCCTGAATTAACCCAGTTCTGCTCCTGAATTAACCTAATTCTGCTTCTGAATTACCCCAGTTCTGCTCCTGAATTAACTCAGTTCTGCTCCTGAATTAACCCAGTGCTGCTCCTGAATTAACTCAGTACTGCTCCTGAATTAGCTCAGTTCTACTCCTGAATTATCTCAGTGCTGCTCCTGAATTAACTCAGTACTGCTCCTGAATTAACCCAGTGCTGCTCCTGAATTAACCCAGTGCTGCTCCTGAATTAACTCAGTGCTGCTCCTGAATTAACTCAGTTCTGCTCCTGAATTAACTCAGTACTGCTCCTGAATTAGCTCAGTTCTACTCCTGAATTATCTCAGTTCTGCTTCTGAATTAACCACATCCTGTTTCCAAAACTGCCAAATTCTTCTCTTGTATTATTCATACTCTAATCCTGTGTTAGTCAAATTCTGCTTCTGAATTATTACCCAAGAATTACTCTTGAATTAAACGAGTTCTGTTTCTGAATTAGCCAAGGTCTGCCCCAGATTTCTCTTACTGAGTTAAGCATGTTCAGCTGCTTAGGTTGATACGTTCTGCTCCTCAATAATCCGACTTCTGCACCTGAATCAGTCAAGCTCTTTACGTCCCTAATGAACCACGCTCTGCTCTTGAGTGAACTAAATTTTGCTCCTAATGTCCCCAGTGTTCACTAAACAAAATGTACATATTCAATGAAGTAATTAAAGAGCCCTTAATACAACAACAATGATTCAACAGAAGGATAAAGTCATCGATTGTGGCATATTAAAAATGGTCATGAAATGAAAGCATTATAATGCTCAGCTCTCGAGGAGAGGTACAAAGTAAATAACTGCCTCAGTCCATTTGAATCAAAATGGTCCTCAGGGTACTTGAAAGGAAATTTCTCCATGTGATTACAGGCATCTATTAATAAAATCAGCATAACCGAAAAAACATAGTCTAGTAACCTTTGATGCGGCATGTAAACAAGAGGTAGACTGAGTGTGACTGAAATGAATGGGGGGAATTTTGTTGGTTATAGCTATGTAGTGTTGAGGAGTATGAAATGTAAAATTTCTCATGGAGGTTGAAGGCAACAAGTACAGCTCATTTCATAGTCTCACTCGTGTCACTTTTTTTATATTTAACATTAACACTGCAGGCTGTTCGTGGACAGTGAGAATCGTCCAGCGGTGCCGCTTTGCTTCTCTTTCTGGATGGCCCGGAGGAGATTAAACACCACCGAAGCCAGCGTGTTCCTCCCTACGCTGCGTCCAACTGTCCTTCCCTCTTTCGTGGAAACATTGACGGACCTGTAAGCCCTGCTGTTGTTGATGAAGTAGGTGCGTAAACGTCCCTGGCGCTCGCTCACGCCCTTAATGTAGATCTCTCCACGTAGCTCCAGGACAAATCCCCAGTCAGACAGAATCTTCCTGGTGGGCTCGGGGACCTGGATCCTCCCACTGATCCCCGTGCTGTCCATGCGGCTCGCCAGGTTTACCGTCATCCCCCAGATATCATACTGCGGTTTAGCGGCGCCGATCACCCCGGCAACGACAGGTCCGTGTGCGATCCCTGTGTGACAACGGATATAAACTTATAAAGACTTCTTCTAGGGTTAAAACGCTGAAGGTATTTGTGGAAGAGCTGCAAAATGCTTGTTTATTCTTGAAAAATGATTTTTCTTCGATATGGGACACATTTCATCTATGCTTCTGTCACGTCAGCATCTGAAGCTAGAAGTAAGATTTGTGGCTTTACCGACACGGAGCTGGAAGTTGTTGGAAGTGTGTTTGTTGATCGCTCTCAAGGTCTCTTGCATTGCCAGAGCAAAAAGCACCAGTTCACTCAGGTGATGCCAGTCGCTGCCACCATGGCTCTGAAGTGCCAGAGAGGTAACATGGTTTAAACGTTAGAAACACTATAAAGTCCCCTTGAAGTGCCTGCTTGTTGTTCACTTATTCATCTTTACATATCATATATAGCGCTCATAGCAGCACCAGAGTGCGTGACTGATGAAAGAAGGTAGAAATATTCCATTCCAGACATGAGATCACACCAGTGTTGCATGCACTGAGCACCCTAGGACGTTATATCCATTTATAGTTACGTTTAATGTTGTGGAAAGTCTGTTCAAACTTGACCCCTGCCTGTTACAAAGTGCAGACGCTGGAGAAAACGTTCATAAATGTTCAATGAAAATCTCCTGACAGAAAATAGCAGCATATCAAAATCACTTTAAATCAGTTCGTTTCATTTGGAGGGACTACAAGAAGTCCCTGTGAATTAGCTGTTACTATAGCAACAATATCTTATTGCCTTGTGATGGGAACGTCGATCAGAGCTGCTGATATGGAAAATTCATCAACACCTTTCCGACCAATCAGAAACTCAGGGGAAAAACCTGGGTAGAATTTGGGTACTGCCAGTTTGACTCCAGATTCTTCCAACGTCACTTATTGCGTAGGAAAAAAACAAAACAAAACCAAGAAATCAAGTTAAACGTTCATCTCCTGCTAATGAAGAAGTATTTCCAAACAAGTTACCTTTTTATTAGGCGATAAGCCAGACGCTGCCATGTAGCAACTCCCAATGGTTTTGATTTTCTCAATATCCAAAAAGTACGTCTCGTCTAACAGCTGTCCCACAGACAGAAGAAGAAAGAGCAGAGGTTTTTATACTTCCTTTACCAGACAATGGACTGCAATGGAAAACCTGTGATGTGCTCATCAGACAAGGCACTACCTCCGTAAGATTCGTCCCTCACCTCATCAAAGTCAGCAATGATCTCGTTGAGGAGCTTGAGACACTCCACCCCCTCCTGCCTAATCTCTTTCTGCTCGTAGTACTCATTAAAGCCAGCAATGGTAGCAAACATCACGCCGACCTCATCATATGACTGTGCATACAATTCCTGAAGAGAGACAGAGAGAAATATTATTACAGAACATTTATATCTTACACTCTAGGCACTATTCACATGACAACAGCTTCCTCATTAGACTCCAATCAATGAAAATATTCAGTCTCATTGACAACATCTTGGTCACGCTGCACCTGGATCATTAGAATCAGTTACTCAGAACCTCGAAACTCATTGGCACAATACAGTTGACAGACTATACACGTGCTCCCTGAGTTACGATGGCCCGACTTACGAATTTTTTTTTCCTAAGTTACAGTGACGATTGTGATCCGCTAAAAACTGTAAAATATTTAGAAAATATTTAAAATTCTCAGGCAGGCATCGCAGGCAGGCCAGCATAACAGCATATGATGTACAATACGTTCAGAAGACGCCCGGAAGTACACGGCCAACACCCAGAAGTACGCGGACGACACCTGGATCACTCGCCTCGCCTGATGCCTCACTCTCTCCTGCAACTCACACAGTTACCTTGTGTATCGGTGTACTGTACAGTACATTACCGCGGGGATTTTTTTGTGATTATTAACGGAACAGCTTCAGCGGCGTCTGTCTGTAGCCGGAGCTCAGTATTCGTGTAGCGGGGTGTCGCGGCTGGACGGAGCTCAGAGACACAGTGCTGCTGCCTCCACCAGGTGCGGACCTCTGACAAACTCGCTCTCTTTTGACAGAAATGTGATTTAAATGAAGTCTTCAGTGAGCATGTGTGGTCTTCTACAGGAAAAGACTCCTGGGTAGGCTGGGCTAAGCTAGGCTAATCTGGGCTGGGATATACCTAAGCTAGGCTAAGTGGTTCAACACAGTGGTTTGACTTATGATATTTTCGACTTACGATGGGTGTGGCGGAACGCATCTCCATCGTAACTTGAGGACTACCTGTATTGTCTAAAATAAATAAAAATCTTCATTTCTACAACGGACTCCAGGCTAGTGTTCAGGTCCTGTGTCATGGTTGTGCCAAACAATGGCTATTGTCCACACTAATACCTTTTAATTTCAGAATATATAACGTTTGCTATGTTGACTGGCGTCCGTAATATTCTGGGGTTTCCGAGTCGTGAAAACGGGATATTGTGGAAACACTCCTGGCCCTGTTTCAGTTTGGAAATGTTTTAGAGTGAATGAAGGAAAACTGAGAGAAAGAAAAGAAAAGCTGGGGAAACAAAAAGAAAAACGAACGAACAGACTAACTTATGGACTTCATTGAAATTGTGATGCTTTAAGCAAATATTTGTAAATAATGTAAATTATTCTATGTCATGGTGATGGGTTGCACAATATGATGTGTGTACTAATGTCTGTTCTTGTATTTTGAAATTTTCAACAACAAAAAAAAAAGGCATAACTGAAAAACCGAGACTTTTGGTAATAATGACACAGACACTACGTTCACTTCCCGATTGAGTCTTCTCACTCACAACATATCCTTGATTCGACATGTTCCTACCATGACTAAACACCCGGTCTTGACTATCAGTGGTAGTCAGTGTAGAGCATTTCTTTTACACTTTCCTGTGAATGTAGCTGCTCCTACGGAAACAATAATGCACCAGAATGAGTGCACTGATATAGATATGAGTGTTCTTGCCTTGGCCCTTTAGTTTCAACTCTGTTCTACGTGCTACCTGAAAATCGGTATTATATTACCGGCTTAGCGTCACCATCCCCATAAAGGATCGCTGATAAATGGTCGCCGTGATACCCCCAGTGCCATCACTCACGTCATCGTTCTTGTTCCTGTCCAGAAAATGGTGAGCAACGTGTGCAGGCAGGATGTTGTGAAGCAGACACTCGTTGTGCTCTCTTAGCTCTCGCATGTCCTCCACTTCCTGTTGGGCCTGCAGACGCCACAGGAAGTCCAGTCTGGCTGTGGCCTCCCACTGACACGGGGCAAGATATGTGTCAAATTGTGGTAAAAAAAAAAAAAAGGTTAATAAGTTGTTGCTAAGAAATAATAATCTAAATGGATTTAAAGGGGCTGTTTGTGAATTCTTGAGCCCTCTGTTGGCTGCAACATGAATTACAATTAAATTGAAATAGTCTGGGGTCTAGCTTTTCACATTCCTCTGTCTGATCCCATCCATCATTTGAAGCGACATATCGTGATCTAAGCATTATAAAGCTATATGTGAAATTCATTAAGATCTGTCTTGTGAGTTGCCTTTTATGGAAAAGGGGTGGAGCTGAATTTATTGGCCAGAATATTGTAAATAAACCTAAATCAAGAGTGAGATTCATTTCATGTTGATATCACGGTTTCTCCAGTAGCTCTGTTATTATTCAGTTATTTTAGGTTGAACGGTGTAAAAGTGGCATACTGTACTTGAAATTGATAACAAACATCCATATTAGGATACATGTTAATAGAGTTTTATAAATATTCATTCTACACTCAAATGTTATTGAAACTACAAATAGAAAAGGCTCATAAGTTGTTTTTTGGTGGGGGTTTTTTAATGGAAAAAGGGGGCGGGGCTGAGCGGATGCTTTTAATCTCTGAGCCAGAAAATTGTAAGTAAGTAAGTCTAAAACTACTGAGATCTGTTGCATTACAAATTACGATCTTGGGTAAGTCATGGCGCTATTATTTATTTATTATTCCAGGTTCAACACTGTTAAAAGTTACATATTGCACCTTTAAATTTATAACAGCATCATTATTTTTGAATATGGGAGTTTGGAGAAAATTCCGTCTACACTAAAATGTTCCTGATACTACATCTACTGTATGGCTTGTGAGTTGAGCAGCTGCTTTTAATTTCTGGGCCAGAAAATAAATAAATAAGCCTAAAACTAGACTGATTTATTGTATGCAATATCAGTTTTTCCAAGGTAGCTTATTCAATAATAATAATAATCATAATAAAACCGTTTCCAGGGTAGCTTATTATTCAGGTAACCCTAACCCTAACACTATTGGAAACTACATATTGCTCCTTTAAATTTATTCACATTTGAATTCTAAGTAAAAATTCATTCTACACTAAAAGCTTTGTGCTCTATAGACGCGCACCTGTCTCCCGTTGTAGAACACGGCTATTACAAACATCGCCATTAACAGAACTGAGATGCCTTTTCTTCTCAGGTAGTGAGATCTGGAGATGACACAAATAAGACCAAGCTGATGGAGTAAATGAAGTATAATGCTTTCCACTCTGTTTATGGTTTTTCCCCCTCATATAGACGTTTACCTGGAGAGTTGCTCCTGCTCCTGTTGAGTGACATAAAGTGTATGGAAGGCCACTTCAACTAAGTAAGTATAGACGGTCGCGACCAGTAACAGAACGGTGAGCTTCAAAAGGGAGCTGAGTCTTATAAACACCGCACAGGTAACCATGGAGACAACGCCACTCAGTACGAAAAACTATACACGGAAGACAAAGAAAACGCGAGACATATAAAACGTTTAAAAAAACCCATTTCGGGTATAAATATTCGATTCGGTATTATCATTCCTAAGAAATGAAAGCCTCACCTCAGGATACGTGCAGACAGTTAGAGGACTTTGGCTGGTCTCATTAGTGCTTTCCACATCTTCATGCATGAAGTTACACCACACCTAAACAATCACAACTAATGTTTACACCACCATACTGTTACTTTCTTTTTCTTTCTTCATTTTAAGAAAATCAGAATAATGTGCTGATTAATTTCCTCTAACTGCAGCTCTGACAATAATTCTGGCTCACAAGACTCATCACAGGTTTACACCATCCTGTAAACAGACATGCATTTTTTTTATTTTTATGAAAAGATGTTTATTTAACATTTAAGCAAGGAGTCTCCAGTGTCAGCACTTTGAAACATTCAGAGGTAAAGCTGTCATTTGTACGTATAAGAACGCGAACATCGACTTTCTTTTGTTGTTGTTTAAATAACGACAAATAAAATAAAAATAAAACTAATGATTGGGTAGCATCACACCAAAAGCCTATTTCAGGAGCCATATCTCAAAGAAATGCAAAGGCAATGGAAATGTATTGTCAGAATAAGGATGGAATTAGATGTAATGCTTGGAAATCATTTGAGCTAATGGGTAGCATACAGATCGAGAGGTCCTAAAATAGACCCCTGTGGGACTCCCATATATTACTGTAGCAGAAACAAATTAATTACCTTAACTAAAAAGGTCCCCCAACTAAAAAGATTGGTTGAATGCTATTTGGTTGAATGCCCGTTGAATGCTAATCGCCTGACTCAATCCCTGACAGCATTACACAAGTCATCAGAGGGAAAGGGAACTAGATGGGTTTTCTGACCTGATAAGACCCAGGGTAAAGCTAATTAAATTGTCTTTAACTCTCGGCCACTTTCAGCTGTGGCATCACTGGGATTTGAAACTCATGACTCCTTCATGATAAAGCAAAACAGCAGACGGGTGAAGCACTCAGGAGTCGTTAGAGATGTTTAGGCTTCTTGTAAGAATAAGGAAAGTAATACTGGTACAAGTAGAAGGCTTTTAGCCACTCCTTTGTGTCATACGCAGCTTTTATTTACGACTAGAATACTTCTGCAGACTATTGAGCTTCTGATCGGTAGTGCTGGGATTTACCATGTCAACAGAAGCCATGCCAAAGTTCAAGACTATGGCCGTGATGGTGAGCAGAGAGCGCATTAAGTTGTTCTCATGAATCCAGCAGCAGAATCGTTGAAGTGTAGTAGGGAAGTGTTTAAACTCCTCAGCCAGAGCCATCACCAGCAAGAGCAGATATCCCAGCAGCAGTACACAGAACTGGACGACGATGGGATATGGGCTGCGGGGGGGGAAGAGTCATTTCGAAAATGAACAAGGAGCCACTGAAGTGAAACTAATGCGGTGGTGTGCATTCACTAGGGATGGAACAAAATACAAATACATTATGCAGAATGAGCAGTTAATGTGAAAAAACGGATACAAACAGGAGGCACACTATTCAGGTTAACCGAAAGATAAATAAGGCATCTGGTCAAGATTAGAGGTGTGTATCAGGAAACTGTGGGGTGCAGGAGAAACCTTGCACGAGGAAGAAATCTTTACTTTCGTTCACGTAAATTGGATCTGAAGGTCAAGGACAAATAAAGACCACATTTACTAACGTGGGCGGCACGGTGGTTGAGTGGTTAGCACTGTCGCCTCATAGCAAGAAGGTCCTGGGTTCGAGCCCCGGGTTCGGCACAGGTGCCTTTCTGT
>JAQMCW010000020.1:13108502-13121137 GCA_030068335.1 Chrysichthys cranchii
CTCCTGAAACAGCAGTCACCAAAAGCCAGAAGGCACTAATGGAAACACAGAGGTCAGTTAGTACGCGTGTCGTTCCTTGATCAATATTACTTCAGAGAACTTACCATAATTTAAGGAAATGTGCCATGGCAGTGAAAGGAAAGCCAGTGTGTTTGATCATTCCTGCACCTTGAACCAGTTTAAAGGTGTACTATGTTGAGGAAAACACCTCCAGGAGAGCACAGATCCTTTAACCACCTGCTGGAGAAATATCATAAGGTCAGAGGTTATGCTCAACGGGGGTGTGAATTTTCTTGAGAGGCCAGGATGGCTGGAAATCACCAGAAAATATAAGAAAAAGGAATCCAAGTCAAGCTCAACAGCTCAAACATGAAAACGCCCGTGGTGTTCAGCCCCTCCTACACAGGTGATCTTAATGACCCTGGTGATCATCAGGATTGGTTAGGACACACACACTTCAGTCCCAAGCAGCCATGATGAGCAGGGAGGAGAATAATAATATAGTAGTCTCATATGATCATGATGTGATAAACTCAAGCATGCCAAATATTTTCTTTAATGCAAATAAGAATTCCTCTACTCTCCTTTTAAATAGACATCTTTATTTAGGAGTAATCAATAATGTAAACATTTAATCACACCTGATTAACCGGAGATTGCTTTACTTATTTTCATTTATTCATTCATCTTCAGGAAGTGACTTCGAGGTTAAAATGGATCGGGATCTTATCCCGGGAATACTGCATGTGTGCCAGGAGCACACCCTGTACGGGACAGCAGTCCATCACAGACCACCATGGACACACACTCGAATCTAGCAGATCTAGCATAGTTATAGAGTTAATCTACAGGCATATTTTATACAGGAGGAGGAAACCCAAACAGGCAGGATCCGGGATCAGGATCAAACTGCAGACTGGAGGTGCGAGGCTTCTTGTTTTCTTTTTTATATTCATATTTTTCAGGTAAAAAAAAATGTACAATAATAAAGGAGGACGCTTACTTTATTGACTCTTTTCATAGGTATAAGTATTGGCACCTTTGGGGGGGCTATTTCTTTAACACTTCGTGCAGGATAATAACTAAAAGGAGTACACAGGATGTCATTTAGGGTCCGTAAAATGTTTTTAATACTAAAGTCACATTGAGCGACTGGTACTTAATTTTTGGAAATTCTAGCTTCAGGCTAAACCTTCTCTCAGAAGGTTCCTGGTATTTGGTGTAGATGGACCTGTCAACACGATAAAGACGTGAACATGCATCGAGATGGCTGCAGGACACAAAATAAGTGTGGTGTACACGTAGATCTCAGTCTGTTTATTTGCACCTACTAAAACCTGTAGAAAAATATAAAAGATAAAGGACCTGAAAACACATGGAAAAGATCCCCTGAAAGTGTGTCTAAGAACAGACTCAGTGGTGTTGGTCTTCACAACAAAGTACTGTAGTCAGGCAGTAAGTGTCGAGGTGCCAATAATTTTGAAAGCAGAAAAATAATTTTGTAAAACAAAACAAACAAAAAAAATCCACCGTAGACGACATTGAAAATAGTGTACACATGCTCCAGGCTGAAACAGATGTTGCTGTGTGTTATTGATTTATTTATTAATAGTTGAAGTCATTTAACACAAAGTGCATCAATAATTATGAACTAACATATTCTGTATAAATACAGCATGAATTTTCTTTGCGAGTCATAAAGCAGCAGAAACGCCAGAAGAGATTTATTTTCTCCTTTATAATTTGCGACATATGTCTCTGTAATAAGTTTATGTGAGCAAATGAGAGCTGTTTAATAAAACAAAAAACAAACAAAAGGCAGTTTGTTTTGAGGCAAATCTACATTGCGACATTACATTTCATTACATCACCATCATTTGGCAGACGCCCGTATCCAGAGCAACTTACATTATCATCTCATTTGTACAACTGAGCATTTTTGAGGTTAAGGGCCTTGCTCAAGGGCCCAACAGTGGCAGCTTGGCGGTGCCTGGATTTGAACGCCCGACCTTCCGATCAGTAGCCCAACGTCGCTACCCCCTGTCCACTGTGCTGGACAAAGAGCTAAGATTTTGGCTCTTTCAGTCCTAAACATGGCCTTGCGACTCCGTCATCAATTGCCTCTCCTTCTTTTTTCTTCCCAGTCGAGAATCGTCTGACGCAAACTCAATCTGGCATCTTCAAAGTCGGCGTTTATCTCCAACGCTTTCTTAAAATCACTCTCAGCATCTTGAAAGAAACCTGCAGGAAAAGAAAGTACAAGTCTTATATAAGGACTAAAATGCCGCAGGGAACGCTGTTAGAGGAAACCAATCCATGAAAAAATGGTGATGAACTCCGGGATGCAACCTGTTGTTAAACGGAGTTCATTTTATCGCCGTGAAGTTGATCATTTTCCAATAATAGCACATCCTGAAGTGTTTTCTTCCTCTTATATCGTAGCAGCGTTCCAAAGATTAAAAAAAAAAAAAAAAAGTTAAAGAACACATGCTTTTAATCATTAAGGTCACATTTAATATTGGGGAACATCTGCAACAATAACAACGTTAGTTTCTGTGTCCGTTCCTGTCGTTCCATCACCATCCTCCCTCTCTTTTTCCTTTTTCTTGACATTATTATATGGATTGAAACGTGCATTATGAAGTAAAGAGACAAAAAATAGAAAAAGTGGTCTGTCTGTCTGGATGGATGGATGGATCTCCAAAGAAAGAAAGACTTTCCCAGCCCCGGTGGAAAATGTACTGACTTAAAAAGCTTAGAAAGTGCAGACACGAGAGACTCCGCCTATATAAAACCATCAACGATTACACGCAGGTTTCTTAATGAAATAATAAAAAGCTTGTTTATCTGTTTATCATCAGTTTTAGATGATGCAGATTGTCCACCAGACATATACTGCAAGTCCCTGTGTACGAATTGTTCCCATAGAAACGACATCATATAAACCTGTCGTTTGAATCACGACTAGAACTTCACGCCGTGCTGGAATTCTACATAAAGAATTGTGTGGGGTTTTTTTTTTTGAAAAGGTATTCAAAATATATTATTTTAGGACAACATACTGGTTGTTTCAGAAACGAGCCCGAGGCCCAAACTGCCTGTGGAGACGGAATGCAAATACATGTCTTTTCACTTCGGTCCAAAACATTAACAATACTACTAATAATAATAAATTCTTATTATTATCAATGCTGCTACTACTACTACTAACAATAATAATTTATTATTATTATTATTATTAATACCACTAATACAACTGCTAATAATAATTTATTCTTCTTCTTATTAATACTACTACTAATAAGTTATTATTAATGCTATTACTACTACTACTAATAATAATTTCTTCTTCTTCTTATTATTATTATTAATACTACTACTACAAATAATAAATTATTATTATTAATACTACGACTAATACAACTACTACTAATAATATTGAATATTACTACTACTACTACTTATTGTTATTATTATTATTATTATTATTATTATTATTATTATTATTCATGAATCATTAAAAGGCCTAAAAGGCCGTACACCTACCCAGTCTATACCGTATTAATCCCCGGTTGTAGTAAGGCACTTCAAACTGACTGCTGGCTTTAATGGCTGCGCTGTAATCATCCATGGCTTCGTAAAATTCAACCCGGAAGTACTTCACCTGGCCGCGGTTATTGTAGGCTATGGCGAGGTCATGACTGTCGCAGGCTCTGTAATGCACATTAATAACCGGATATAGATAATAAACAAGGTGAACACACACACACACACTTATTCCTTTCTGAAGATAATCAGCATTATTAGTTCATCACCCGGACGCCAAGCAGATGTTGATGAACTCTGTGTACAAATCCTCTGCGCGTTTGAAATGTTTGCTGTTAAACTCAGCATTAGCTTCATTCAGGACAGTTCGTCTCTCCAGCATGTCTCTCCGGTCCTCCATGTGTGTGTTCGTGTGTGTGTGTGTGTGTGTCAGCTGACAACAATAACAACAACCAAACACCACCGCGGTTTTCTTCGTTTGTGTTTCTGTGATGTAGCTGTTCATCTTATCAGCGCCACCTAGCGAACAGGAGGAGCTCGGGACGTGAAATATTATACACGACACAAACATTAAAAAATAAATTCATAAATAACTAGATAAAAATCTTCAACATGACCCGTTAGTTAATTTCAGAGTAAAAGTTAAAAAGCTGAAATTTATCTGTGCAAAAGAGAAGTGACCTGCGTAAAGCGGCAGAGCTACATTTCCTCATCGACTCGTCGGACACAGCAGCTAGCTTCTTTTACTAATCGAAACGCGTCCCATAAACGTCATCTTAAGCCTTTAAAATCATCAGTGTGGAATAATATATAATATACAGTTTAATATATATTTTTTTAAAAAAAACACCAAAAGGAAAAAAACCCTACTTAAAGTCATTATAATGCCATCTAATGCTACACTCGATGCACAGTGGTTATGAGAATTTGACCTGGGACGTTGGAAAGTACCGTTTTTACATGCTTTCTCTTTCTCTTTTCTTTCACCACATACTCTACTTTTTTTTTACTCTTGCTGAATGCATTTCAAAAGAAAAAGCTCTACTTTCTATTTACGCCATTATCTGCTGAATCATTACATTTCCTTATAATAATATAGTTATACAGTGTTAAAGTTATAAGGTGAATTTTAGCATCACCTAAATTCCTATTGAATCTAAATATGAAATCGAATACCAATCACTCTAATCTATCTATTTCTATCACTTTATAGCTATCAAGACAAGTGGAATTGTGACAACTAGCTATTAGCTTCTAGCTAGTTTTTACAGACAGAATGATCAATGCTAGATTATGTCAGAGATTAGGAATTAAGATGTTGCTAGTTAGCCTTAGCTAACGTTCCCCCACAGTCCTTGGTTTGTTGAAAGAGGCACTGATGTACCTTCATTAACCTCCTGAGGCCCGAACTCTAATGTCCATGCCTTGTCCATTCTTCTCACTGTTTCTGCTTTTTAGCAACTGACAACTATTGAACTTGATCATTGTCCCCAACAGTAATACCCCATGGTCCTCATATGAGGATCTTACAAGGAGATATGCACAATATAGTTGGGAGAAAATGTGATGTCCTCATATGAGGACAGTGGGGTCTTGGGAGGTTAATATAAATCAAAGTGTGATTTGAGGCAGACACCTTTTTCTTTTGTAAATCTAAGACTTTATGCTTTTCAAATATATCCTGAATGAAGATTTT
Source organism: Chrysichthys cranchii (assembly GCA_030068335.1). Taxonomy (NCBI): domain Eukaryota; kingdom Metazoa; phylum Chordata; class Actinopteri; order Siluriformes; family Claroteidae; genus Chrysichthys; species Chrysichthys cranchii. The sequence goes on from JAQMCW010000020.1 coordinate 13,113,745, forward strand.
GAAGATGTGTAATAACCTTTACCCCAGGATGTATTTTGATAATTAATTGCACTTTTCCTTGGATAAAGACTTCTTTTTCTTTCTTTCTTTTCTTTTCTTTTCTTTTTTTTTTTTTTTTTACAAACTCTGTCTATATAAACAATCACTTGGAGTAACACTTGTGATTTGTAGCTTTTACTATTTAATTTATCATTTAAAAAAAAAGACCTAATGACTACATGCTAGCTGGCTAAATTGTTAACTGAGATGACCAGTTTATGCCACAACGCTGTTAATTGCTCAATTCTGATTGGTCAGAAAATGTTGATTTGTTTTCTCTTAAAGCAACTCTGACAAAAGTGGTTTATATTAATTTTATTATATTATATTTATTATAGTAATGCCATTTTTCTAATATGTTTTTTGTTTTCTAATATGTTTTCTATAGTGAACAGCTCATTTGCAGGGACGTGTATGATTACACGCTCCACAAAGACCAATTTAAAATGTATGCTTTCCGTGAGGAGATTTTCAGTATGACACCCCTGACTGTCCTAATACTGAGGACATCAGTATTAGAGTTTGGGTCTCAGGAGGATATGTAACATTCATGGAAGGAGTCTCCAGTGTGAGTGTTTGTAACAGTTGAAGGTAAAGCTGTAACTTCAAGTCTTTAGGTTTATGGTTTGTGGCTTCTTGGTAACATGACAAGCTGCTTATTATTTAGTCGTATTAACTTCATAAGTGAGATAAAGAGAGGCATTAAATGATAAAAGGACGCATTAAAGACATTAAATGAAATTATAAATGAATAACACATATAACGTGCATACAAATTAGCAAATCCAGTAATAGTGAAATAATACATGGGTTTATCTCGTCGTTTTAATCGCTTTTTTAAAAGACTGATTTAAAGACATTTTATATACGCTACACCATAGCTTGGGATTTTGAACTGGGTGTCGTAAGCTGTTATTATGATCATTTTATCTACCTTACAATATCGCATAAAGTATTCTCAAAGCTGTAGAGGACATTTTCAGTCAGAAAGCGAACACAATCTTTACAGGTACGATAAAAGATACAGTTTTTGATGGAATTTATTGGGGTTTAAAACCTTTCAGGTGGTAAGACCTGATCATGTGTCACTTAGTATCCACCCATGTAATATTTGGATTGGACAGGAATTTTACACGTTGTCATTTGAGCTCTTCAAATAGAAGTGGCCACGAACACTTTGGTGTCAGTCGGCTGTGGGGACGAAGAAGAAGTGTATAGAGCGCCTCGGCACAATGAAGCCCTTCATCGGAGTTTTAGTCTCTTGCTTTTCGTTTCTCCTGGTGGATATCTCCAACTGCTACAATGTTGTATATCCATCACAGATTTTAGCCCAAAGTTACGCACAAAGAAGAAATTCTGTTAATCCATCTAAAGACAGACTACCACTCAGGACGCTTAATCCAGCAGGTAGAGTTTGATTGAACTAAAAGACATCTTTGACGTTCTAACCTGACTTAATTGCAATTTCTTTGCTAAGTAAGCATCAGTATACACTTATTTGATGTTCAACATATGTTTATGTATTCCTGATTGGTTCTTGAGGCGAGGATAATGAAATCGTGAATGCGTAGAACAAGATTTAATCCGCGTTAACAAACTCGTCATGTTTGTCTCAGCGCGCATCAGCAAATGAAACATACGAAAAGTTTCATTTTTTATTTTTCTTGATGCAGTGCAATTAAAGATACACAAATATGACCTCTCCACCTTTGACATAAACATGTTTGTGTGTAACTTTCATTTGATCTTCAGTGGAATATCATGCCAATGCCCAAAATCTCATCTTTAAAGTAAACTTTAAAACAGCAAACGTTAAAGGATTGCTCCAGGGTTTTTCAACCTAATGTCTATCCACCACATCTGTAGTGTTTTTGTGTGTGTGTGTGTGTGTGTGTGTGTGTGTGTGTGTGTGTGTGTGTGTGTGTGTGTATCATGTTTCGGTGTATGAGAAACGTATGGAAAAGTCTAAGGGCAGTTGTTTTAAATGTGCCATCATATAATGGTGAATTGAAATCTTTCATGTGAGAATGTCCAAAAAAATGATGTTAGCAGTTGAAAATACGTATCTTGAATAGAGTCAAATTGATCTGCGATTTCCTATTATAAGGTTACAATAAACCAAAAATAAGATTATTCTAAATATATTTTACTATTGTTTCTAAAAAAAAATTAATTACTTAAAATAATTAAAATTATCTGTCAATACAGAACAACAAGAGGAAGTTTGAAATGACTAAAAATGTCTAGAAGTTTCACAGTCTCAGATTCGGTGTCTTGTAATCTTCCAATAGGAAATCCCAGATTGTTTTGCCTATATTCAAGATATTTCTGCTTGGTAAGACATCACTTTTTTCAGCATACAGAGCGTTGTTACAACTTCATCTTTCGAGCAAAGCAATGAAGAGTCATTTTGATTATTTATGTCTTTTGTGGTAACTTGGTGCCATCAGACACATAAAAATACAAGGCTGCCCATATAACTTCTTCTCTTTGAAAAAGTATTCCCATCTCTGTAATACTCAAGGTATCAATTCTAGCCATATTTTGTAAGTGATATACTGTGTTATTTGTGTTTTATCATTTCTATGATGCACTTTCTTACCCTTTAAATTTGGAGCTGCCGTAAAGTGTGAATTTCCCCAACTGGATTAATAAATTAAGGATTCATATGAAATATGTTCAGAATTGAACTCAGAATACAGAATTCAGCAACTGCTCTTAGATCCCCAAGACAAGCTAGTTTCAAGTAAACAGGTTTTCCGCTGTTTTCCTTGCTACAGGGAGACATGTTGAAACGATTAACTATGGTAATCTCATATGCATCACAGGTGTAGTGGATAGGGAGTAGGCTGGAGGAACATGCTGGAGTATTCCTTTAAAGGCATGTTTTGAAATATGCATGGATATTGTAGTTCCACATTCTCTTTTGTTTTAACTGTAAGGCATGGATTTGACTTTTGAACTAACAACTATGTGTCACTAATCTGAAATCTGACTTTTCCCTGTTGGTGGTCCGTAGTAGACAGCAGTAATTTGAGGTTAAATGAAGAGCAGTATCTTCACAAAGACCAACTTAAGGTTTTGCCTCAACTGGTAAACTATCCTGGACCCAGGAGTCTTTCTTCAACTAAGGCTCAAGACTGGCAAAAAGACTTATCAAGAACGCAAAAAAGGCCATCTCCATTGCAGGAGAACCAGAAACTGAAGGCTGTATGGGCACCGGTAATTTGCCACAAAGTTGCAGCTCCTGATGGATCGTTTACAGGTTCCGAACGACGAGGTACAATCACAGAAGAATCGCTTGGAGGTCAGGAACGTTCACGTGCAGCTCCAGAAGAAACACTTGTAATCCCAGGAATTTCACCTGCAGTTCATGAACCTTTACTTGTAATCCCAGAATTATCACCTGCAGGTCCAGACAGGTCACATGCAGGCCAGGGACAATCACGAGAAGTGCCAGAAAAACCAATTGTCGTTCCAGAACTTTCCAATTCAGTACCAGAAATTTCCTTTACAGATCCAGACCAGGCAACTGTATTTCTAGAACCTTCACAAGCCATTCCAGAGCAGTCACTTGTAGGTCAAGGGCAATCTCGAACACTTCCAGAACAGTCTCTTGTAGTTCCAGGACTTTCAGTTAGAAACCAAGAACTGTCACCTGAAGGTCCAGAACAATCAGCAGCAAATCCAGAGCAATCACAGATTCCTACAAGTGAACCAGTGATACCTTTGCAACCAACCGCTCCTCCTGTACGCCAGTGGACCTGGATAACCTCACCACTGCGGCCAAATCACTCGGCGCCAAAGTCTACCCCGGCGCCACAGCTATTCCGTGAAGTCACCTCGCCTCAGAGCGTGCCAGTGTCCACGCTGGCATCACAGCACTATCCTAAAACAACCTCAGCTCAGCCTCAGGCTCCACTAAGTACAGGGAGAACAGGTAGTAAAAAAAAATCATCTGGTGGTGTCAAATCTCAGCCTCATGAAAGCAGAGCTTCCTTTGTGCTAAAGGTGGATTCAGATGTATGGCATCATGGATCACACTTTGTGTTCATTTTGCAATATTTTTCTTGTGACCTCTACTTCAAAAAGAGCTCATAAATCTGACCACTTATCAATTAAGCAGCATCCTTGAACTTTTTATCAAGCTTTAACTCAAGTTGGAAGTCAATCTGGGAGTTTTAACAATTAACAGAGGTATAAATGTTTAGCAAAGTCCCAAAATTGACATTGATCACTGTCACACCAGTCATAAAGAGCGAGCCCCACATTTCCGACCTTGGTATTTTGGTAAAATTGGTCTCTCAGTGAATCCCCTGAGCCCAACATGGTCAGGCCCATGAGCACTACCCCGCTGTCCACCTTAACAATGATTCATCTCACCACACACCTTATGGAAAATACGTTGGATAAGTAGGAACTAAAATTTGACAGAATGTGCTGCTATTAGGAAATAACCAAGCACGTAGTGAGAAGAAAGAGTTACCGATTACTGTATTTTACAACAGCAGCACATTCAGCAATGTTTTATCTGTTTATAATTAGTCATTTTGCTCATTAAACAGTCATTCCATCACCAGCCTCTCTTTTTTTTCTCTCACTTCAATTTTAAGACCCAAAAATGCAGCTTGCTAAGTTAACAAGGAACCAGAAAGCGTAAACTCTCCTGTCCTGAAAACTTAAAAGAGCAGCTTGACACTGGAGACTTCTCCCAAATTTTTTTTACGATAAAAACAATACTATATTAGAACACGCACATTAATATAAACCTGTGATTTGCTTTGCAGCCAGAACCGCTCTCAGAGATCAAGGTACAAAAAGTAAAAAACAAACTTTCTGACCAATCAGAAGCAGAAACAAAGCAAAACCAAGTATAAAAAAAAAAAGTAAAATAAAAAACCCATTGTATTGTCAAAACTTTCTGTTTTTTTTACCTTTTGTAAATAACAGCGGCGGTTTGGATTGTGATTTATGCTGCATTATATGGTGATGTCCTCTTTCTGAATCACCTTTAAAACTTTAAAAAAAAAAAGACCATGTTCATTTTTTTTTTTAAAGGAAAGGGCATGCTCACATAATGAACAGTGAGCAGTGCTGAGATAAGGATAACTTAAACACAACCCAATGCTGGTGCAACATATCAGCATGTTTTGCTTTAGCGGTATTGTTTTTTTTTTTTTTAGTTATTTTTAATAAAAGAACAAGAGAAAGGAATTAGACTTAATCCCAGTGGACCTTCAGCCCAATCCCATCGGTCCAACAGACGTGAAAGTGGGAGTGTTTTTTATCATGTGGGAGACTCTTCCTTAGATTAAACACCAAGAAAAACCTGCTTGTATGTTGTTCTCTACTTTCCCTTGTCAGAGCATTGGGTCAGATTTAAGTCACTGTTACACTAACCTCTGTGCTCAACTCAAGCTTTTGCATCAGGAAGTCATTGGTCCTGGGTGTCTTACTAAACCTCTAACAACAGATTAATTTGCTTTCTATTACGAAACGTTAATAAAAGGTGTGTTTTTTGCTCTCAGCTACAGGTTCTCACTGTAGGAGCCGCCCGTTGGACCTCGTCTTTATCATAGACAGCTCTCGTAGTGTGCGTCCAGGTGAGTTTGAGAAGGTTAAGGTCTTCCTTTCGGACATGGTGGACACTCTGGACATTGGCGCTGATGCAACTCGGGTTGCCGTGGTGAACTACGCCAGCACCGTCAAAATCGAGTTCCTCCTCAAAGACCATCTGAAAAAAGAAAACATGAAGCAAGCCATCAGCATTGTTAAACCCCTGGCTGCGGGCACCATGACCGGTCTGGCCATCAAGAAAGCCGTGGAAGAGGCCTTCACTGAGCATTCAGGGGCGCGTCCAAAATCACAGAAGATCGCAAAGGTGGCCATCATTGTCACGGATGGGCGACCTCAGGATCACGTGGAAGGGGTGTCTGCTGCAGCCCGAGCCTCAGGGATCGAGATCTACGCCGTGGGGGTGGACCGGGCCGACATACAGTCGCTCAAGCTCATGGCCAGCAACCCACTAGAGGACCACGTGTTCTATGTGGAGACCTACGGCGTTATCGAGAAGCTCACCTCCAAGTTCAGGGCGACGCTGTGTGGTAGGAATCTGGGTTGCGGGTTGCTTTTGGTTTAACGTTTTCTTTTAATTTATTGTATTTATATCAATATTGACATCATGATCAAAGGGTAATCCTTCTGTTTCCTTATCTTTATGATATGTATAAAAAGCACGAGGGAGAATCAAAAAGTAAAGGCAAAGTACATTTAACGGCTTTAATGGAAGTAACTGTGAGAAATCGAACACATCACTTTTCCACACAGTCCCCATGCAAGACGACGCATTTGTTGGATTCATCTAGCTTCTGTATTCCCGCAGAGAAGAAGTTTTTCTCTGAGACGCCATTATCCTTAACGCTTTTCTAAACAAGGCATGTGCCCTGCCAGTGTGCTCTTATGTACACGATGTTGATGGGTGACCAGAACGAGCATAAACTTTCCATTGATTCATTGAGACAATATCTTGACAGTGAAATTCACTCCTTCTGCCCAAAGAAAATGCACAACATGTCGTTCTTCAATGGTGCAATCTCACCATGGAGCATCCATGTTTATGGCCTCATGGCTGCCACTCGACTAAAGGCCAAGCGTTGCATTGTGTGATGTCAAACTATCCAACAGGCAATGTAGAAATATGCTGCATTTCGCTAGCTTTCCTTTGTTGCAGTTATCGTGTAATGTAAAAATTGCCTTTACTTTTTGATCCTCCCTTATGCATATTTTTATACAATATCTCCAGAATAGCAGAATTGATTTTTTTTTTTTTTGCATTTACATTTGTACTAGCAAGTTTGTGTGCAAAATGTATATTCTGAAAAGTATTTTTCAATATAATATTAATTCTGTTTTTGATTTCTATTCCGATAGCACTGTAATTACACGCATACATGCCTGTTATATAAATGCATTAACCAGTCTGCGCTCTAGGGCTGGTTCTTGCTCTTCATCCACAGCTGCAGAAAACTTTTATTCTATTATTCTTTTAACTATTATTCTTTTTCAGGAAAATGAAGTAAATTCATATGTCTTAGATTGTGTTACTGCACCTGAATTTCACAGAAGCAGGCCTGGAGATGGATTAGAAGAGATAAACCACCATTTGTATTTCACCCTGGTCTCATTTAGCTGTGAAATCATATGTATCATGTGTGATAAGAAAAAAAAAAAGCTTTTAAGATAACTTGTGTGTAAATACTGCCAGGAAAAAAGTAAATCAAGTGAACAAAATCATCTCAGAGCTTCTGGTTTAAAAAAAAAAAAAAAAAAAAAAAAACACGGAAAAAGTAACAAT
>JAQMCW010000020.1:13130985-13144208 GCA_030068335.1 Chrysichthys cranchii
TTATCCAGAGTGACTTACATTTTTATCTCATTTATACAACTGAGCATTTGAGGTTAAGGGCCTTGCTCAAGGGCCCAGCAGTGGTAGCGCTTGGATTTGAACTCCCAACCTTCTGATCAGTAGTCCAACGTCTTAACCCCCTGCCCCAGGATGTTCAATCCAATGCGACCATGGAAACATCCTAACCGACGTGTTCTTAATGCCCTATATAACAACAAATCATTTTAAAAAGCTTAGGTTGTCTTTTACACAATTTAAAAAATAAAAATATCAAACACAGATGTAATGATACCTCTTCAAACCTCGACTGAGCAAACCCCAAATCGTTTCGGAGGATACTGGTAAAGTGGGACACTCAGTTTTTGCTTTAAATAAAGAGCTTGTGGCAGTGGCTGAAATACCCTAATGTAACGTCAATTCGTTATTTTTCTTACAGATTTAAGCACCCAAATCTTAAGGACTCTCCTTCTGCTCTTCATTTTCTGTTCTGCCTTTCACCCCACGCACATAACTACAGGATAATGATTATAACACAAAAACAAAACTAGTCAGTAGCTCGGGGACAATACTCCACCCTTAATATGATCTGAACACTTGACCTTGAAAGGACTTTTACTCCACCTCGATCAAGTAATAGGTCAGGTTAGGGTCGACCCTGTCCAAGGTACAAAAACATCAAAAGATCTAAAGATATTTTGTTTTGCTAGCCAGCATGCCATCTGGTTATCATGTTGGCCACCAAAATATCTTAAATAAAGAATAATTAAATAAAGAATGATCAAGAACTGTCTAAAATGAATTTATTTAAACAATATAATGGACAAAGGTCAAAGTCTAATCAGGTTTTGGATGGAGTAATACCTCTTAATTTGCTGTCCCATATTTATGAAACCAAACCAAGAAAATCTACCACTTATAAGACAAATAATATTTCTGGTAGAGCTTACAAATCATCTTTCACTCACTTACTGATGCTTAATCCTGTTCAGGGTCACGGAGGGAAGCTGGAGGCGGTTTTTCCCCACATTGCTGAAAATGTTTGCATGTACAGTGGCACCTTGGTATTCGATATGCTAACTGGTTCCAGAGGTGACGTCAAATACCAAGTAATTTTTCCCCATAAGAAATAATGAAAATCAAAATAACTGGTTCCTGGCCTCCCAAAATTCCCCATACTGTACCCTGCTTTTTTTGGGGGATATTTCACTCATAATTGACAATCCTATTAAACAAACATAAACTAACCCTATTAAACATTGTTTTGAATAAAAGCCGAGATCGTAGATCTTGGAATTTGATATCCTTTGGCGAGATCAGTGACACGCACACCACTTCCATATTTAGCCCCGATTTCTTTTTGACCCTTAATGGTTGTTCTGACGGCTTTTCTCTCGGCCCCAGTGCTGCCTGAACTCCCTTTCTTGCTAGACAGGGTTACCGTATTTAACCGTCAAACACTAAACAAAACACACCTGGGGTTATGGAGCAGTCACTCACAGATGATGCGTACACTATGGATATGACGCTCTGTCCGATTTGGCTTTGTTTACGCCGGGCGTATGGCATATGAAATTATTTAAAAAAAAAAAAAAAAAAAAAGTTCCTATAAAGAGGTTTTTAAACAGTAACAAACACTAAAATATTTTACAAAACTGACCTGTTTTGGTAGAAAATCACTTTTAATTAACATCTGGTTTCCATTTTCTTCGAAATATTGATATTTGTTGAAATCCGTGGAAAGCGTGAAAAATCATGATTTATACCACGCTGACAGCGATTTCCGAGGGGAAAAAAAATCTGATGAAATTGCACTGAATATCAGTTTCGTCTAATATTGAGGATGTCGAATACCAAGGTACCACTGCAAACATACTCCGAGAAATCCATCATCTCTCGTTTCGTTGTACTTTACGGGTTTGCCCGCGCCCCACTTCCCTTCATTGCAGATGCGCAACATTACAAGTATGTAGACAGACACCGTTCAAGACTTCCACCGAAATGTCCGACTACACATCTCCAGAAAAGCAAAATGAACCAATGTTTCAAAATGTTTATTACTGAATTAACTGACTTCTCAGAAAGTGTACAAGAAAAAGAAAAAAAAAAAAGAGACCAAGAAGGAGAGTAGCATGCATCTACTGACGTTCACAATACTATTAGAGAGTTGTGTTTATTCAAAGCAGTGTCTTGTGAGAGGAGAGCCTCCACTTTTGTCAAAAAGGTGTTGAAAGCATGATCACTATCTACCACAACACAGCACAAAGCCAAGATGGCGGCACGTGGTGGGATCTGATGGATGATTGGATGTAGGGAAGGATGGATGAACTGATACAACACTTGAATATAAAACATGATAAAGTGCTAAAAGCCTTTGCCTATGCGTTAACATTTTTTTTTTTAACTTTCACACAAAAATACACAAAAGGAAATACAAAGATTTATTTTAATTTCACATTGGATTGTCATGATCGGTGTTTAAACTAAAGCAGAATCTTTTGCGTTAGCCGGCTGAGAAAGTAGTGCTTCGAAACGTTAGTGAAGCCGTAAAGCAAAAAACGAAACAAAACAAAGCACGCTTTCACATCACCTCTTCAAGGGGGAAAAAGCGCATTAAAAACAATCGGGAAAGCATGAAAAATGAAAGCTTACACTGCTTCGGGTGCGTTGCCCGCTGGCGGATGATCTACGTCACCTAAGTAAAAACACTTCATTAGAATGGTTCACTATGAGTAAACTATACAAAAAGCACAAGTCCGAAGCACAAGTCACTATGTGACCCGCCTCGCAATCAGACTCCAACACTGCAAACCGAACACACCCCCCATCACCCACCCACCCGCCCCCCAGACAGGGAACAACCCTTTCCCCCGTAAACCCCACTTACGGCGTCTTTATTTTCTATTCATTTACAAAAATAGATCTGTGGTGAGCTGTCACGACATGTTTATGAGAGTCATGCGGATGATGACGATGGTCGAGTCTATGCAATATGCAGAGCTTTAAAGTGATGATGGTGGGGAATCGGATCACCCTCCATCCTACAGAGTGAAGAGTGCGATCGGTCAGGAAAAAAACAAACAAACAAAAAAACCCCCCAAGGACAGCGTCTGCAGAGACTTGGTCGGGGAGGGATTTCAAGCGGGCATGTAGGGGGGTGGAGGCTCCTTCGCTGGCATCGTCATGGCCATCTCGTAGGTGGGGAGGATGTACTGTAGAACACACAACGAGAACAACGATGACAATTTAAGCGAGTCACTTTAGACTGTCACGGTTCTGTAATATGTAGGTGTTTCTATTTATATCAGGAACACAATACTGTTATTGGAAAATAATCAACAGGGTGGGGAGAGCTCCTCTTGAAACAGCAATTCACCAAGGAAATCACACACACACACACACACACACACACACACACACACACACACACACACACACAGGATGATATCCATTTGCACAACATCCACGAAACAAGTTAGGTCCTGTTCTCACTCTTGCTGCAGCAGCTATAAATGCTCGTTCCTTCACTAACCTCTATTTTTTCCCTTTCTTTTCAAGGGAACAAGCTTGCCATGTTACTGAGAAACCAGAAAGTTTGCACACTTCAAAGTGACCCAGTGTGTTTTTAAAGCTGTTATGTTCATTATCATGAGCAATGAACAATTAGACAATTAACAATGGAAGATGCAAACAACTGAATTTCACTTCTGTTCATCAGTTCTGTGATGAGCCTTTTTTTTTGTTTGTTTTTTTGTTTTAAATACACTATTTATACTAACCCTAGATACGATGGTGATTGCGAGACGTGAAAAACTGTAAAATATTTAGAAAATATTTAAGATTCGCTGGCAGGCATATGGCATACAATATGTTCGGACGACACCTGAGAAGTGCGCGGACAACACCCGGAATTCACTCACCTTACGTGATGCCTCACTCTCTCTGGCAACTCACGAAGGTAACTTGTGTATCGCTGTACTGTACAGTGCATCACAGACTGCTTTTTTGGTGTGCTTCAAGAGCTAAGTTTAATTCAAAAGCATGTCTAAACACCTCAGCATGTCTCCAAGGGGAAAAGTCTCCTTGGTAGGCTAGGCTAAATTAGGCTAAGATACCCAAGCTACTCTAAGCAGTGACCGACGACGTTGAACATACAATATTTTCCACTTACGATGGGTACAGCGGAACGCATCTCCATCATAACTTGAGGACTACCCGTACTGTCAAATAAACAAAGGCTACATACCTGCAAGCTATCCAAAATCTACACTTCGTGAGAATGGGTCAGTCCGTCCTGGTGGCTCGCTCACATATGGCTAACTCTCAATGGCTCCAAAGGAGTTACAAAATAAAAGCCTGTGCGCCTGTTTCACCAGCAGCAACTGGACCTAGGAGTAAAACTGCCCATGGCTTACTAGACGTACCTCCAAACGGGAGTCTTGGAAAGTTTGTTTCATCTAACACGATACAGTACATATATTCAGCATAAACAGCCGTCTCTTAATTGGTTTTCCAATCTGTATACACACTCATTTTCAGAAACAAATGTTTCTTCAATGCAATAACAGTTAATGTGCTTTAATTAAAGTTGTAAACACTCATGTCACGTTTTGTTATTTAAACATTTTGGATTCGAAACGAGGAACCGATAAGAACCAGAATCGATATGCAGAATAATCAGCAGATAAGCATAACTGTGAATCACATGAAAACCTCCGAGTAATAACGCTGGTCAAATACCACAGGCTGAGAAATGAATGGGTAGAAAAAGTGATCTCACTGAAATACAGTTACATTTACTACTTGCCTCTTGGGAACTTCCCACTTCTGTGGCTTTTGTTTTGTTTTGTTTTTGTCCGGCTTGGGATTTTGCTTCCTGTTGCTCGTCTTCAGCTATCTGCATGCATTCCTGTTGCTTTTTTTTTCTTCTCCTGGCATCCTTCCCTTTCCTGACAGATCATCATCATCTCCCCTAAACATCCATTTATCTCCTGCTTCATCTCCATGAACGGTCACTATTTTCTAGTTTGTAGCATGTGATAACTCTTTTCCTGATTCCCACTGAGTCTTAACTGCTTACAGGAAAACTCCTCAGCTGCTCAAAACTCCTTTGAGAGACTTCTGGTTTTATCTAAACACGTGCAGCGCTCAAAGTAAGCACGGATTACGAATCAACTCGATCATGCGAATGGAGACGCAAACTTTTGCTCTCCCTAATGAAAAGGTTCGTGTCCTTTGTATACTCGTATACGCCCAAGCCTTGTAACGACAGGATTTCAAGAGATAAACATTTCTCTTTTAAGATATGATTAAACTCCAGAAACAAGAGGGAGGTCAAAGTGTGCATCTGCACATGGAGTCTTGTACATGTTTACACAGTAAGAGCTGTCTATGGACTAAGCATGAGGAGTGCTTAGACAACACTGCAAATATTTTGGGGGACGGCAGAGGCAGTGGTCAACAACTAACCCTGTCCTGCTGCAAGGTCACTGGGATGTTTAGACGCTCAGGCCACCATTATTAAACTAATATTCAACTCTGAATCATATTATATACCAATATACATCAGTGAGAAGGAGGAGGTGTTGATTAGGAGACGACTGCGGCCCAAAAAAATAAATAAATAAAGAAAGAAAGAAAAGAAAAATCACAGGATTATATTAAAGCGCTCTTTCAAACACGTGTCTATAGTAACAGATGATTTGCAGGGTCTTGTTTAGCGGACGTATGATCACTAGGGCTGGGTATCGTTGCCGATTTCCTGAATCGATCCGATTCCAATTCACAAGGTCGTGATCCGATTCGATATCGATTTATTTACAGATTTCTTTGTGTCTTCCCTGAGTAATGCTTAAGGCACGTTGAGAATTTGAAGCCAATTTAACCCCAAATGCCTTCTCCAGTGCGGTTTGATTCGCCCCTGACATTTTAGCTGAAACTATGTCAGTGTGGTGCCTGGATAAGTGGTTTCGGAGATTTGTGGTATTTCCACGATATTTGACCTCGATATGGCACAGTTTGCAGATTGCTTTTGTCTTATCCAGTCCCTCTCTATCCCCGTAAGTTAAACCTGAAGTGTTGCCAAACCAACATCGGCCTTTAGGCCAGACGGTGACTTCAGTGGAGCAGCTTCAGCCACGGCTCAATTTGGTTTCGGTTTCGCTGGTCATAAAGGAAAAGATTGATCCGCGAATTTTTTTAATCGATATCGTATTTTTCGAACGAAAATCGATACTGATCGGTGAATCGAGTTTTTGAACCCAGCCTTAATGATGATCACTGACAGGAGGACGCTTCAAGAGAAAGTGAAGGAGCGCCTATATGTAGCTTTTATAGCGAAAATGGTAGCAGGAACTAGACTTGCGGACGTTCCACAGCATTAAATGTAACTAAAACATTCAAGTTAAATCAAGCTCTTTAATTAGTTCAGATAAAATTGTAATTTTTAATGCTCTGCTGCTGCATAAGAGGAAACAGATGAGACATGACCGGACACGTTGTTAGAGAAAATCAGTTACCTTTGGGGAGGTAACAGTAACGTCAGTTCATTACAGACTACTTGGCTGTTGATTATTTTCCTCTAACAGTACACTCTCCCTCTCTTCTCAATTATCTTATTTGAATATCACACTGCATGAGTGCACAAACTGCACAGTACGAGGATGTGAGGGTGAGTGCGTGTTCCTGTGCTCAGTTCTGCTCATCTCCATGGCAGTTATATGTGTAAACGGAAATATACCTGAGGTGGAGCCTCAAAAGCAGGATAAACGGCGATCTCTGGCATGTTTCTGTTGTTGATGTACTTGTAGCAATTCCACACGCAGTTGATCAAATAAGCCTGTTTGGGCAAGAACAACAGCAGCAATGAATACATGTACACACACACATACAGACAGGTAAAGGAGTACTTTATAGGAGACTTGGCATAAAAATCAAGTGCAAATTTGGGGCACAGGCGAGACAGAAAACATCAAAGGCCCTCGTTGCCCTTCACCGTAAACAGTTTCTTATATTTGTATTTAATTCTAGATAGATAGATAGATGAGCAAATAAATAAATATCCGGCATAGCAAATCAGCAAACAAGCAGATGGTTAATGTTGGTTAATTAACCATATAAGAGAGGTTCAAGTTGAGAAACGCTAAAAACTGGACCTTCCTTTTAGGGGCAATAGAGGAAAAGGCTGAAAATTCTGACCAGAGCGTGCTGTATTCTCAGCATTGTAAATCTAAGGAAAATGTTTTTTTTTTAAATAAATTAATTAATTAAGCAAAAAGAAAGAAAAAAAAAAAGAAGAAAAAAGAAAATTTCAGCCGTATAGTGCATGCAGCACAAAATTCCCTAAGCACTGCCTTCTCTGATCTCTGCACATGTGAGTTTTCAGAAATAACGCAGACCAGATGTTAGACGAAAGAAACTCTTCTCAAATAGTCATCACTGCTGCACGTCACACACAACAGCACATCTGTGATAAGGACATGACATCGCGTGAGTGTCTGGGACGCTTATCTTCTGAACAGATACTGGCAGAGGACATGCACAAACGCACACACGCGCTATGAAAACAAGGTCAAGAAAATATACATGGAAAATAGGCATTTGTCCATTTCCACTTCATTTCTCTTTTAGTGCATACAGGACAGACAACGATTCTACCATTACGGATGTGATGCCTCTGTGGAGATCACATGAATTCCCTCCTACTCTACTTAACTTTTCAAGACCACAAAAAGAAAAAGAAAAAAACAAAAAAAAAATTTTCCGCCATACAAAAACAACTACAGTGATCCCGCCTATTCGCGGATTTTTATTTACAATATTTTTTTTTTTTTGTGCAGATTTCCCCGGTATTAAAAAATTAACACGAATTAAAATGGTGTAAAATATAAATAATATATAAAATACGGTACAGTGTACATCATATTTACACAAGAGACAAAGAACATGCAGTGTTGTTTACACAAACGCGGTGTGGGGATACTGAAAAAAATAAAATAAAATATTGCTGCAGGAACGAGTCTGGCCAATCGGAATGCCCTATTCATTTAACCTTGGTTGTGATTGGCTGCTGGCTATGACGCGTACACAACCAGCAAAGAAGCAACCAGCATTCACCAACATCCCAGGTCTTCACCCGTAGCAGTACTCATTATAAATGCGACGTTTCTATGAATCGGACACAAAATTCATCTCGCTATATGCTCGCAAATGTTTTCTTTATGTGTTTGTGTCTAGAAAGTGTTTAAAGAGTGCGGGAGCATCATAAGGGCTTAAAAAAATTTATTTAAAAAACCAACCAAACAAAAAAAAAAAAACAATTATTTGACAGCGCTCTCTGTGTATTGCGGATTTTCGTGTTCCGCAGAAAGTTTTGGAACGTAATCCCCGTGAAAGACGGGGGGTTTACTGTACAACAAAAAACCTGCCCAACATTACTTCTGTCTTTTATTCATACATACAGACATGTGTGTGTGACAAACACTAATGTGGATAGGGACACAAACAGGGTCATTTCTGTCATCGTAAGACGTCCAAACGCCTTAAGGCTACAAAACTGAAGTGTTTATGATTATCATCTTGGAACAATCTTAAATAGTTGCCCAGGTCATGCACTTTTTAGATGCTGGCGATAGATGCACTCACTGAACAACTTCCAGGGAGTGAGCTGTCACGGAAAACCATGTGTACCTTGCTAGACATGCCTGAATTTACAGGGATGCCCTGGCAATGATAAACGAGGCATGCATGTCTACAGGTGTATAATTCTACAAAAGGTTAGGTTTTTATTTTTCTGAATTCTGCGGCAGTGGTAGCCTTGCGATCAGGGCATTGGCCCTTCAGGCAGAAGGTTGTGGGTTCAAGGCCCAGGACCAACATGGTACACTGAGGTACCCTGAGCAAGGTACTGTCCCCAAGCACTGCGCTGTTCGGCTGCCACCTGTTTCACTTGGTGAATGGGTTAAATGCAGAGAAGTAATTTCACTGTGTCACGTTATGCTGTGCTGTGGTGTGTTTCACGTGTGATGATCACTAGTATACATTATTATTACTTTATTCTTATTATTATCATTACTACTGAAACATATCTGACGAGACAGAATTTAAGACTAAAAATATCACATCTTACGTACTTAAATTTAGCAAATCTAATTTAAATTACTGTTTAATGATCTGCAGGGACCCTGTGATGCCACTGACATTAGGTAAAAATATCTAAGTCTGTATGTTCCCTTGCAGAACCAGTGCAGTTTAAATATATTCAAAGCTGGAATGAAGCACGTTCCTTAAAAATTCATCCTGAGCATCTAAGACTTCAATGGGTGAGTACAGGATTAATTATTGACCGTGCTTACAACTAGCACGAGACTATCGTGGGATTATCCTTATCAAGCAGTGTGTTGACATACCTTCAGGATGATGAGGAGAGCAAAGAAGATGAGCACGAAAAGCAGAAGGCAGCTGGAGTCCAGAGAGAGAAGATTGTCTTTGTACGGGAAGTCCGGCTGCAAACCAAAGAGACAGACTTGAACAAAAACTAAAAACAACAGAAAAACAAAAAAACAAAAAAAACAATAAACCTGCATTTCTAAAACCTTGTTCCAGTTGCCAAGGGGTAGCAAGATGTACATCATTTAAAAAAATATAAATAAATAAATAAAAGTGACACTGACCAGCTGATCCAGGTAGTCCTTGATCCTAGGCAGGTAGGTGAGGGAGCTGATGGCCACCAAGCAGCTCAGAGCAAAGTCAAAGAGCTGATAGCAGAAGAACGGGATGAGCCAGCCATCACGGTGCTGTGAGAAACGAACGCAAGCAACACACAGCTTTATTTTCAGGTCTTTAAATGGTTCCGTGTATTATTCCTACGCTATGTAAATTAGGAACATATTAACTGACAAAAACCTGAGAAATCAATTTTTAAACCTAAAGGTTTACATTTTAAAATGACAGATTTGATGACTTGGAGCTGGGCGATACGACCCTAAAAAAAACAAAAAACAAACAAAAAAAAACTATATTGTGATATTTTCTGACGTTTCCCAGTAGCCATATTTATCACAATATATATTATACTGGGAAAATAATATTCAGAGATATAAGAACACACAGTACATGCACACTGGAGCCAGGGGGCGCTCATGAGCTCGAGCGTGCATGCACACGCCGTAAGATTGCAATATAAAGAGGCCTAATGTTTATGAAGCTAATTCTATACATCATGCTACATTACACAGACTCTTCACTGATGTACTCATGAGGGGTAAAAACACTGCAGCTGCCTGTTCATTTCTGAAGGAAAACTGATATTTCTTGTAAATCACGACACTCACGATACGCAGTTAGCTGACGATAAGAATGGCCACATCGCGATAACTCTAACATATCGATATACAGCGAACCCCCGCAATATCGCGGTTCACCTATCCCGGGTACAGCGCATCGTGGATTTTCAAATTTTGATTCATGGAATTTTTTGGCTTTAGCGGGACTCTGGAATATAAAATATAATTTTTTTTAAAAATGTTAATTACACACACACACACACACACACACACACACACACACACACACATATATATATATAAAAAATATCTCAACTCCCAAAAGAAGGTGCTACTCAAAGCAGGTCTAACGTGGGAAAGGTCGGGGTACTACAGGATGGGATCTTTAACTATGTTATAAATGAATAAGGTTATTAAGTTATTAAGCAGACGTAAAACGAAGGACATAGGGCAATCGATCGAGCACAGCTGTACAACTCACAAACCTCATTTACTAAGTAACAAATGACAAGGAGATTTTACGTGCACTTACACTGGGAACTATTGTAGCAAATGTTAAAGCAAATCAAACCTGTTGTCGAGGACAAGCGTGCAAGACTGCAAAGTGTGGATTAACATGAAACAATGAAATGAAACATAACACAGCCGGATCAGCTTAAACAAGGCAGAAGTTGATTAATTCACACGTGAATTATTGATGCAAGAAACAGAGCTGATCACTTACAGGTATCAAGTGATAAATAGTTTGCATGTATGCCAGGGACCCCCCCCCCTAATATGACCAACACGACCATTTTGAAAATCAGAATGATGAATCGGCGTGATCTCTTTGACACGGACTGTGGAATGGCTGTTGGTAAGAGCTTGAGTACGAGCTTGAAATGGCAATTTTCACACACATACAGACAAGTCTCCAGAGTTTACATAAAATGGTGCAGAAAACAAAAAACAATCATTAAGTGGCAGTTCTGGGGGGAGGATACACCTCATTCATGTAACCACTTAATGAATCACAGTAATCAAATAACCACTCTTTACAACCGCGCTTCGCAGAAAAGGATCTCAAAACGTACAACAGGTCAAATCTTAAGGAGGGGACGTGCTACAACAGCTGAAGACTGCATCGGATTTGGCGAGTGTCCGCCAACAACAAGAATCTGATGCTATACTGATGGCGTGTTGTGCGTTCTTGAGATGCTTTGCTTTCAGGTTTTAAGCTCTGCTGAGGTCACATGATTATCTGATTGGATAACTGCGTGAATGAGCAGGCGTACAAGCCCTGGTTCCATTAGCTGCTGTTATATTCTTAAAAGAAAAAAAGAATAAAATAAAAACAAACAAATAAGTAAATAAAATACTGTGACATTTATGACTGGGTTGATGAACAATGGTACACGTTTTTTGGTCCCACAAGCTCCCAAGGTTTACTCCCACATTTCAGTACCAGGAGAAACGCCTATACCTCACAAAAACTTCAGAAATACTCCAAGTTTAACGTCTGTCTGTATGTGTCTGTATAACGCAGATGCGCTTACGGTAATGGCGCCGTAGACCATCATAGCACTGATGGTGAGCATCAGGAGGGAGATGGCGAATCCCACGCAAGCGTTTTCTAAAAGGCAGGAGAGAAATAAAACCGTTAGGCACATCCCCAGTATGATTTTAAAAGAAACCACGGCACTCAGGTGCGACCGCAAAATACCTGTACCTGACATCCTGTCTGAGGCGAAGTAGTGCTCGATGACCTCGTACTGCAGGTCAACCGAGGGCACGTTCTCAGGATGAGTGACCGCCACCGTCAGCAGGATTCCCATCAACAGGTTCACCACCTACGGGATGAAAATCGAATAAATGCATGGCTAGGAAAATGACAGCAGACAGAAAATACAGCGGAGACCGTTGGACACCACGATGTACTCACGTCATCACTAATCAACAGATTAACTACAAGCACGAGATGTCAAACATTACACATTAATCCAACTTGAGCAACTCTTTGTTTTCGAAATCCCAAACCATAATGGTTTACATATTAACACTATTTCTGGTGACATCCTTGAGTGGGTTTCTATTTAAATATTTAAGACTGGGGTTAGACGAAGAAAAGGCCTCATTGAAAATTTATGTGGAAAAACTCATGATTAGATTGAAGGTCATTTTGCCATATAAACAATTCTGTTAAAGATAAATCTCAATTACACGACTTTATGGAATATTATTCAAGGGGGAAAAAATAGCACAGGTAACATTTTAAGTGCTTTTATGTACTTAAATAGACGTGCTGTATTCAGTTACACCTTCTTTACCCAGGGATCACATAAGCAGTGCATGGACATGTGGGCGAAGATATAAGTGTATGGACATGTGGGCGGAGCTGATAACAGTGCAGCCCATCCATTGGTCAAACAGCCGTCAGAGGCGACGACAAAGATCCTCACTTTCTCAAAAGTCTTTCCCAGCTCGATTTAATAGTCAACACCACAGTTTTAAATGTTTCAGATTTCTCTCCCGTTATCCCTGGAAAATCTTCCATTTTGGGGAGAAAAAAAAATGGCTTCCTGTTCACTTTGCTTTCAACCTATACAGGGATTACGCTGCCTTCCATTGGTACTGGAAAGTCAGGATCAATGAGTTCCCAGTCGGAAACGACAACCGGAACATCCCCCTGAAGTCGGAATTTCCGATTTGGAAATTTGGAGCAGCCTCGCCAATCCTGGGGTCAAAATCCAAGATATTGAAAGCTGCAGTAATAACAATGTTTATTAGCACTGCAGTCTTGTTAGTGTCTCATTAAATCAGTCTCTCAGACAGACAGAGAGAGACACGGACGGACGCACGGACAGAGAGAGACACGGACGGACGCACGGACAGAGAGAGACACGGACGGACGCACGGACAGAGAGAGACACGGACGGACGCACGGACAGAGAGAGACACGGACGG
>JAQMCW010000020.1:13200985-13216111 GCA_030068335.1 Chrysichthys cranchii
GTGGCCTCTTCTTCTTCTCAGCACCAGCCTTGCTACTCACTTTCTTAGGACCCATGATGAAAATACAGGGTACAGGATAGATAAAGTTCAAAAATGGCACAAAGAACACAAAACGAAGCGAGAAATGTTGCGGTGATGCTTACTCAGCGAGCTCGACACGTGATCTATAGGTCGGCTTGGGGCGGACTGGGCCATGGGAACGCGTAATGGTGGCGGGCCGCACGAAAAATTATGAAATCGCCAATGTCGTATCACAAAAAACTGTTGTATCCGAAAGCAAAAAATATCCCCACATCAACCTCGTATCTCGGAAATGTCTCAACCTGGGTCGGGCGTAAGTCAAGGTACCACTGTATTATAAAATAATTATTGCTTAAAAGTTAGGTAGGCATATTTCTAGACATTTAACTTATAACTCTAGTTTGAAGGTTTGGGGGGTGTCATTCTTTTGTTAGATAATTTTAATATTCTCAAAGCATTTACGTCTATTTCTTTTCTTTGCTAGGGAGATAATAGCAAAATACTGTATTATACTAAAATATTTTTTACAGGGTTGACCTTTGGTTTAGTCCACACAAAAATGTGAAAAGTAAAATACGTAATATTAAGATGATGGATGACACACTAGCATGCTCCAGCAAGACACTTCACCTTAATTTTCTTTTCGTTTTCCAGCTGTTGAAGAAAAAACGATGATTAGATTGAAATACAGAAACCTCGATAGTGCACTTTCTTCAGAAGGAAAATCCTAAAGTAGAATTCAGGTCAATT
The DNA here is from genome assembly GCA_030068335.1 of Chrysichthys cranchii. Classification (NCBI taxonomy): domain Eukaryota; kingdom Metazoa; phylum Chordata; class Actinopteri; order Siluriformes; family Claroteidae; genus Chrysichthys; species Chrysichthys cranchii. The sequence continues at coordinate 13,201,757 of JAQMCW010000020.1, forward strand.
AAATTTATTTCTCTCTCTCTCTCTCTCTCTCTCTCTCTCCCCATTAGTATTAACATGCAGGTTTAAACGAAAAGGAATTGTGTCTTGAACTGATATGATGCTAAATGATGAATGGAGGTTTATGCTGCTGGAAGTTGGAAATGTTAATAACTAACCAAATACGGCTCAGCCTCGATCACTGCACCCATCAACCTGAGAGAAAACATAAAGCACTGATAAACTATACACGGTGACATGCCATGATGTGGCACAAAATAAAACACAAAAAAATAACTAGCTTTTCTCCAGCATGCTGGCATCTTCTTGCGTTGCTTAAATTTTTTTTAAATCCCATGAGAAAAAAGCAATGAAAATAATGTTGGTGAAAATAAAAAAAACAAACAAAACAAAACTCATGGATTTCTTGTGAACATACTTCTGAGGACCCTCCTAGGTCCCCGTGCACGTTACTTTGAAACTCACTCCGACGTGCTCTTCTTCTCGGAGAAGACCCTGAGAAGGAAGTCGGACTCATTGTGAGGATCGAAAGTGGACGGGATGATGAGGTACTCTCCGGGGCGCAGACAGAAACGCTCCGTCACCTCCCGCAGGTTGATGTAGGATTTGCAGCGAGCTTTGGACGCGTTGTACAGGAAGAAGTCTTTGGGAAGGTGCTGCTTGTTACCGTGCATCTGTGGTTGGAGAAATAGACCAGAGAAAACGCAAAACTGGGGATAACTACATAAAGGAGGTGGAAGAAAATGCAGCATGAAGTTGCAGAAATACAGGAAAAAGCATTCAGTACCAAATATCAGATCTGCATTTACAGATATATACATGTGCAATATTTGTATTTTATTCTTTAGGAACTGATTTATTGAGCATTAAGCTGAACATCAGTAAATAAGTGTTATTTACAGGAAATAAAAGTAGATACATTATCTGTTTCATACTGTATGCTGTATATGACTATATACTAATCAATGACTTCACTTGTTAATATACAAAGTAAAAGTAGAATGTGGGATTCAGGAACGTGTTCCTTTGATATTCACACTGCAAACTACACAGCTGTACAGAGCAGGAAGGAAGGAAGAACAGGAGGGAGGGAGGGAGGGAGGGAGGGAGGAAGAACAGGAGGGAGGGAAGAAAGGAAGGAATGAAGGAAGGAAGAACAGGAAGGAGGGAGGGAGGAAGAACAAGAAGGAAGGAAGGAAGGAAGGAAGGATGGAAAGATGAAAGGAAGGAATGAATGAAGGAAAGAAGAACAGAAAGGAAGGAAAGAATGAAGGAAGAATGGAAGAAAAGAAAGGAAGGATGTAAAGCAGGAAGGAAGGAAGGAAGGAAGAACAGGAAGGCAGGAAGGAAGGAAGGGTGGAAGGAAAGAAGAACAGAAAGGAAGGAAGGAATGAAAGAAGGAAGGATGGAAAGACGAAAGGAAGGAATGAATGAATGAAGGAAGGAATGAAGGAAGAATGGAAGAAAAGAAAGGAAGGAAGAAAGGAAGGAAGGAAGAACAGGAAGGAAGGATGGAAGGAAAGAAGAACAGAAAGAAAGGAAGGAATGAAGGAAGGAAGGATGGAAAGATGAAAGGAAGGAAGGAATGAATGAAGGAAAGAAGAACAGAAAGGAAGGGAAGAATGAAGGAAGAATGGAAGAAAAGAAAGGAAGGAAGTAAAGAAGGAAGGAAGGAAGAACAGGAAGGAAGGAAAGAAGAACAGAAAGGAAGGAAGGAATGAAAGAAGGAAGGATGGAAAGACGCAAGGAAGGAATGAATGAAGGAAAGAAGAACAGAAAGGAAGGAAGGAAGGAAGGAAGGAAGAACAGAAAGGAAGGAAGGAATGAAGGAAGAATAGGAAGGAATTATGTAAAGAAGGAAGGAAGAAAGGAAGGAAGGAAGGAAGCAGAATGTGGGGAATGAAGGACAAGAAGCACAGCGGAAAGGAGGAGAAGAAAAATAGATGCAATTAAAAGTGAGAAACAGAGGGAGTAGCGGATTAAAAAATGAAATTTTAAGGAGGAAAATTGATCAAATGTTAGAAACAGAATGCAGGCTGAAGAAAAGTAAACAGAAAAAAAACAAAGAGCAGAAAGACCGTAAAAACGCAGAAAGGAAGAGAATACGACAGAAATGAAATAACAAGAAACAGAAAATGGAGGAAGCAAATAAAAGTACAGGAGGAAGAAAATAATAAAGGAGTGAAAGAAAATGAGAGTGAGTGAGAGTGTGTACAAGTGCAAGAGGAGTGCTGTGAAATAAAGACGTTTGATCTCCTGCACAGATGGGACATCATGAGAAACACCGCACCCTGTCCCGCGCTCATAGTCCTACCTCCTTCGGAACCTGAGACAGAAAAACACCGGAAATAACATCAGTGGCACTGATTTTTATTATTATTATTATTTATTTTTAATTTTTTTTAGATGAAAAGCTTTATAGGATAACATAACTAGCATTAAAGTGTTGACTGCCCAGGGAGCCATTTTGGAAAATTTTTATTTTATCTTTTGTCACTTTAATATTTGATCATCTCGCAGCTAGTTCTTCTGTATTAGAAATCAATGTATTTATGTTCTACGTCTGTCTCGTACGCTCTGTAAGTACTCAAACGGTACAGAGTCGGTAAATTTCCATTCAAGGTCTCCGTGGAAATGTACTGAGCAAAACAAGAGCAACCCATCCAGAAATCCTTGAACAGATTTCTCCTGCATTCTGGTCAGCAAAATTATATAAGGTGTGCCCTCATACAATCAGAGCACTTCTTTTCTTCTTCTTCTTTTTCTCCCTTTGCTCTTTCTGACGCTGCGATCACACATCTCTTGCTAATAAAGGAGGTTCTTAAAGACGTGGCTAAGGAAACCGTACATCTCCTTATCGCTCCCATAAAGTATTAGAGTCTACATAAAGAAACATTGAGGTTTACTTTGTACATAAGACAGTGTTTTAGTAAATTAAGTTTGATTAACCTCATAGATAGCGAAGCCGATAGCGTGCAGCTTGGCTCCTGTGCTGCTCTCTCTCCTCCTGCCCTTCTGCATGAGCGCCACCACCACGGTGCAGCCCTTTTCCCCAGACTCTGGCTCATCATCGTCTTCCTCGGTGAGACGCAGACGATACTGAGGGTTCGTCCAGAAGGTGTCTGCGTCACCATGGACAAGAAGGGCTTCAGTATCACAGAGATACAGACGCTTCTCCGAACGGCTCCGATTCAAAACATGGCATGTTCATATAACCCTATGAATCGTGAGTAAATGAACGCGATTGAATTCTCAAGGTCAGAAAGTGTTGATTAGTTTCCTATCGCTGCACAGCTATGGGATAGTCATGATAGCGAGGAGAATTACAGGTATAATACAATCATCCTGAATGGTTTCTATCATAATAACTCATTCATGAGGACTCAGTGGGACACTTTCTCATAATTTAAACCTAAGAATAAATTCATGTTGAAATAAGAGTTGTTTTTGGTTAGCCACAACAATGGCATGTATTTATTCATTTCAAGAAAAAAGGCTGGTGAGGGAATGCCGGTTTACAGGATGTTACTTGTTTTGCAGACGTTTTTAAAGGTAACCATAAATGGATAAAATAGTACACCGTGGTAAATGACTCCCTGGGATGCACTGTTGTAAAAAAATGACATTGGGCCACATGAGTACACCAGCTTGTGATTGATTATTTGTTTCTTTTTGTGTTTATTCCTTAAATAATATCCGCACTCTGCAATATTTTTGCATATAATGTTCTTTATTTGAAGGATCATGTAACACCGCTTCACCTGGGTAATTTCTGCAGCCACCAGCAGAGCAACCTCTCACCCAACGTCCCTCGTACACCGATACGGTCCACTTGAGCAACTCATCATCCTGCAGTGTGTCTGGGGTCAGATTACAGATCTCCAGCTTGGTGAAGGTTTTCTGGAACTCCTCAAAATACATCCTGATGGAGGATCAAGGCAAAGAACAAGAGAAATGAGAGAAGCAGGGTTGCATCCCCATATATTTGCCATATATACCACATATAAACCAATGGTATGTTTTACTGTTTTTCAACTCAGTTGTTACCCACTGCATCTGTAACCTGTGTAAGAATTTCAACACCATTATATCTATTATATCTACTCTATCTAAAAAATTTTTTAAAAAATCCCCATACTTTACACCCACTTGCTTTGAAAGTGATATACAGTATAATGGCGTTCAAAGAGCAGTTGTGCAATCCTGCCAATAATGGTTCGAAATGTGTAACTATATAACACAAATGTAATGCTACTGTCTTTTCACTCTGTCAAAAGCATGTTCTCGTGGAATTTTATCAAACTTTCCAACACCTGACCAATATAATAAAGACTTATACAGTTTTCTGGTTTCCATGCGCCATCAGACCAAAACAACCAACACAAATTCTTCCCTTTAACAAATTGGTCCATGTTTGAAAGGGTTTGGAGTGTCATTTACAAACGCTTTTGACTGAAAAATTTCATATCATAATATATTTTATGTGGGGCGGCACGGTGTCTAAGTGGTTAGCCCTGTCGCCTCAGATAAAGAAGGTCCTGAGTTCGATCCCGGGGGTCGACCTGAGCACCTTTCTGGGTGGAGTTTGCATGTTCTCCCCGTGTCTGTGTGGGTTTCCTCCGGGTACTCCGGTTTCCTCCTGCAGTTCAAGGACATGCACAGAGGGGATTAGGCTAACTGGCTACTCTAAATTACCCGTAGGTGTGAATGTGAGTGTGAATGGTTGTCTGTCTCTGGGTGTTGCCCTGCGCTGGATTAGCGACCTGCCCAGGGTGTAACCCCGCCTCTCTCTCCCCAGAAATCAGCTGAGATTGGCTCCAGCGTCCCCCTGCGACCCTGAACACGATTAAGCGTCAGAAGACGAATAAAGATGAATATATTTTATGCGTTAATGTGTTGCACTGACAGAATTCAGTAACTGCCCTTCAACTGCTTCCACAACGAATTCCTTTAAAAGTGAGTTTGCAGTAAACAGGTTTTCTATTTTTCTTGCAATACAGTGTAATATATTGAAAGAATTCATTTTTGTTCCTGGTAATGACAAATATGTTGCAGATGAAGCAGGTAAAGGCTAGGTTGAAAAATATTGGTGTGTTCTATCTGACTCTTTAAGGAAATCGGAGAACTAACCAAAACTCCCCTGGACCAGTGGGCTGGAGTTTCTTTTTTTCTTGCTCAGAAGTTGCAAGCTTTGCCCAGTCATTAGACTTGCATGATGGTGGAGGAGCAACTCCCCACGGGTCACGGACACGGACCAGACGGATACGAGTGTCCCTTCTGTCCTGCTGTTTACCCTGCCAAAACAACACAACAAGTGTTTACAGAGGACAGCTTATAGCTGACTAGAAATAACATTTGTTTTGATAAGGAGTTTACCTGTTAATTCATGGGACAAACATGACAAAGATTTTTGCTCCAGCTTGATGCTAATATTTGCATGGCTGACTAGCTAGCGCTAGGTTAGGATTGACGTAAGGTTGTGGTGTAATAAATATTTATAGGTGGACCTACTATTAGGTTGGACCTAGAGATATATTTAGGGTGTACGGTAGTTACAGTGGTACTAGGATTAAGATTGGGAATGAATTAGGATTGGGCTAGGGTAGGGCTTGGGCTAATATTAGGGTATGGTAAAAGTTATGGGTGGGCTTATATTAAGGTCAGGGTTTTGGTGGGGCTTATAAAGTTAAAATATAGAGAGAACCTACACCATTACTAAAATAAGAATCTTCTGAAATCATCAGTGGCCAATCGCTAAATAGACAGCAATCACTGACGTCATGTACCACGCACCATGTAGAGTTCAAACAACTGCAATCTAAAGTGCCAGAGAAAGAGGCCATTGAATTTGATCGTTTTAACCATCTTTGGAGCTTCATTTGTGGATAATATGGCACTGTGACACCTCAGGCACTGCCACCGAGCTCATTATGCTTCAATAAACTATTTCCAAAGTCTCTAATCTTGGACTTTGTTTATTTACTTGATCAAAGATATTTTGTAGAGCCTGCATGCTCAAATGGATCAGTCCTCTGCCACCAGTAGTGCTAGGATGAATGTCTCAGAACGTATATAGTTACACAGAGCTGAAAATTATGTGCACAGAATTTTTACATAGTGTGTACACTACCTGCTGTCTAGTCTATACATACTGGCATAGGCTATGTTGGATACCATATTGATGACTCCATGATGGCATAGATCTTTTTATATTTTACCGATGGTTTAGTGTTGGGGCAGGAGTAAGGTTGGGCTTGGGTTAGCGTTGGACTAAGAATATGGCATCTGCAGATTAGGGTTAACTTGATGCCTTGATCTTCCATTTTAAAAACTCCCGTAACCTGATAGTGCTCATAGGATGACTTGGAGTCTGTAAGACCCCAAAAGCAAGATGCTATAAGCTGTGTTAAAATGTAAAGCAGGGCTGGTATTAGAGACGAGTGATGTAGACATCATGATTAGATTATCACATGCATCACTTACCTGCTCAACACCAGTAACTGAGTAAGCATGGCCTCTCACTAGACCTGTAGATGTTTTGGTCTCACTAGCAGTTGGCACCAAAGCCTGGAAATAAGAAAGCAGAACAATGAGATTGTACAATTAAAAACAAATAACGTGCAAAATCTATAAAATAAGGACGCTTATTAGTGGTCGAATATTAACACTGTGTTTATGTGAATGTGTTGCCCTGAACTTGCTATTAGTTCTTTGTAAAATTAACCCTGGAAATCATGAAAAGCATGACACATTCACAACATATGCATGGTTATTAATCCTTTGTACAAAATTTGATACATTTTTTTGCAATGATGTAAGTCATGGACTTGGAACAAGCAAGAAATCAAGGCACCTACATCTATGGAGCAACCCATAAGTGAGCCTCTTTCCAAAGCTTTTCTCATGATGTTGTACATTTCTTTGGGTGCATCTGTAATCTCATAGTATTCTGTTACTCCTCCCGTGAAGTCTTCCATGGCCTCCAATGTGTTACCACCTTTCAGAGACTCATAGGATCCATGCAGCCTGCGACCGAAAACAAAGTATTTTTATCAGAAAAAAAACCTCTAAACCTGAGATTTTTGCTGCTCCTTGTGCTTTATTCTGGTCTTAAACCCTAGGTAATTAAATGTTAGACTATAAAATTCAAAGAACCTACAGTAAACTTTACTATGTGACCTCACTTGGCATAAGCTTTCTCCAAAAGAGCGCTCCAGAACTCATTCTTATTCCCCGACCGAGTAAATACCAAACGGTTTTTGTATGTGGGAAGCCGATCATCCACAAGGACGTCCACCCACTCACCATAGCGCCAGAACTGTTCAGAAAAAGACCAATTTAGGATTGGAGTATTCAGAATGACCTAATTTCAATTTAAAGTATGCATTTCTGTTGCAGGAAAAAAAATACCATGGTACAAGATCCCCCACACCTGGAAATGGAAAATGCCAGCATAGTTCTCAGTGAAGCTTTGGTCGGGTGGAACAACTCGGTATAGAAGGGTTTCATTCATAGTCAGACAGGCAATGGCAGCCAGGAGCCAGCAATCACCTGCAGAGGGGAGACATGAAAATGACAGATTTTATGGATATACATGAAAAGTAAATCTTTATATATACCGGTATATATATACAGGTTTACAATCTGTCCAAGAAGGTGTGATCAAGGTACACAAAGGCAAATAAAACAACTAATATAATGCACCAGTTAGTGGTTGTGTTCTCAGTAATCAAAGAGATAACTGAGAATTAAAGAGAATCCTCATGGGTAACCATTTTGCAATGAAAGGTCTAGATTTTCAATCCTGGAGAATCAAATGAAAGGAAGTAGGTAGACAAATAAAAGGTTTAAAATGATGCAGTATGTACACCCAGACAACTGAGTGCTATTACTACTGAGAGAGGCATTTTCACGCTTGGGTCCATTTCAGTATTAAAATGCTCTCAATCTTCTCTTAAGAAAAAACCTACCATACTCCAATATTCACAGACATCTCAAAAGTAAACAGACGCCATCATTTTTGAAAAATGTATTCCTAGAAACTTCCTCCTAGCTGCTCAGTCATAGTACCCGAGTTGATGGAGATCCCTCGCAGAAGTACTCCGACTCACTTGGAGTCGCTGTGCAACATCAGTGGCCTTACAACCGGGGCTTTTTTTCAACAATCTGCTTAACAGTTCAAAGACCCCTGTCCGAGGGCCCAGGTCGACCCGAGCGGGATGCTGGTGATTCCTTTCCTTTGCTTTTGAATTGTACAATCACTCTGTTAACTGTGGCAAGAGGAATCCCAAGGTTTTGTGCAATCATAAGCTAGCGAAGTCTACCCTCAGACCGGACAATACAAACTCTTTGGAAATCACACAACTCTTTTGCTTCTACTGTTCACAGCATGGCTAGTTCCTCTAAACCAGTGGTTCTTAAACTTTTTTGGGCGCGACCCAAATTCAGGTCCAGTGGGTATGTCGCGACCCAAGCCCCCCCCAGTAAATCTCTGTATGTTCCCAAACCAACTGTGAAATCTGTCTCCATGTTTACGTCTCCAGGAGGTCCTGGGTCGGCTTTAAGATCTCTGTCCTGCAGAAATCCCTGATTCAGCTCTAACCATAGCTGACCTTATAGGGTGCCTGAGCAACCTCAGTTGGCTCCTCTGGATTAGGAAGGACAGTGTCTGGACTCCAAGGCTGTCCTGGATTCCCAAGGACTTTGCTTTATCATAGAGGGTAAACATAGCAACCATCCCAGAACCAGATTTCTAACACCTCTAGTGTTCAGTCATTACTTAAAGCGAGTGACCATAGGTCAGGATAAGTACATAGATTACCCAGTAGACAGAGCTTTCTTGTCTGAAAACTGAATCTATTGAGGTGAAAGTCTTTTTCCATGGCTTCTTCAAACTCCTCCCATGCTCAAACTTTGCTGGCTCTTCTATACTTCTCAAATGCCTCAGGTAAACCCTCCATGAACGTTACTCAGAGTGGGTCATTCTTCAACTGGATGGTTTCTTCATCATTGGTCCACCAGTGCATCCTAGAGTTACCACTATGATATGCAAAACCTTGTGACTTTTACCTGACAGTCAAACCTACATAGAGACAAACCTCTTGCCCACCTGAAAAACTCCAACTTAGGTCCTAAGCCTGGGGCAGGGAAATATTGCTAATATGAGTCTGAGGCCTCCTGTCTGTTCTTCCAGACTGTTTGAGTCTGAACTGTCTGTGGTATCTAGTATCCAGTCCACACTTTCTGACCCCACACACTACCAGGCTCTATCCTCATCACTGAAGAGACGTTCCAAGCTCCCAAAGCAAGCTTCCATTGCAAAGGTCCAGTGTGTGAGCTGGCATGGCACCTCAGTCCTGCCCTTCATTTTGCAAGTGGTAACCCCACAAGATGGCTCAAAATGGCACAACTGGTTGCTAGAGTGACCAGGCGACCGGTGGACACCACCCCAGGAATGGCTCGAGGGTTGGGTCCTGGTATGTGCACCAAATTGTCTGAAGTATAATTGATGCTTAAAAGACCAAAAAGGCATCCAAGTCCCTTTTAATTTCATTTACATTTTGAACACAAGGAGGTCATTTGCAGTTGGTAATCCTTCAGGTTTATTTGAACAGAACTGAATTTGGCATGTGTCCAGAAAGCCCCCTTAAACACACTGCGTGGTGATCCAGAACACTTAACATTTACAGCCTACCCTGATGCTGCTGCTGCCTTGATTAGGACTAGGATGAATTTTACAGGATATCTGTGCCTCATAACTAAGCTATTTTTGTCTCATATGATATACGATTTGAGCACAGGGGGTAATAGGCTCCTGCTCATCAGTCAACAAGCTGAAAACAGATGCTCAGGGTTGGGGTTACAAAATTCTCCTCCCGTCATTCCCTACGGTCTTTTTCAGTTCTGTCAGCCTGCCCCATGGTGGCGTGGTATATCACGAGACCCGATGGCCGGTAGATCTGGTGAGTCAGCACACATCCTGATAACCTCAGGTTATGGGTCATCTAACAGAGAGTATTTTTGCTCTCTTTCATTCTCCCTCGTTCCCATCTGGCCTTGGGAAGGGCTATAAAGTATCAGCTGTCTGTGTCGATCAAAGTTTCCTTTCCCTGGGTTCGAGCCCCGAGCCCCGGGTTCGGCACGGGTGCCTTTCTATGTGGAGTTTGCATGTTCACGTGGGTTTCCTCCCATGGTCCAAAGACATGCTCGTTAGGTGGATTGGCTACCTTAAATTGCCCATGTGTGTGAGTGTGCCAACGTGAGACCGAGTGGTACGTCGGTTGGGGTATTTCCATGATCGCATTGGATGTCACACTGCCAGGATGGCCTGTGACGACAGCGGACCCTGCATGGCACGGGACTAATGCTAAGAAGTAGAGAGATAGTCAAAAGTAAGTAAGCAGTTAGACCCTAGAAAACATGTGACTCTTTATATAAAGTGACTTCCATCCCATCCATCTGTTTATCCAATATCTATACTGCTTATCCATTAAAGATCAGGGGAAGCTAAAGTTAATCCCAGCTCACTTCAGGTTAGAGAGGGGGTGCTCCCTGGGCAGGTTGCCAGCAGTAACACAGTGACGAACATCCACTAATACACTCCTGTTCACACCTATGGCAGGAAACCGGGGGACACCCGGAGGAAAATGGAAACCATTCCAAAGTCACCCCTTTGTCTCAGAACCCTAGTTTTGATATGCTATTAGCGATGGCATACCAAAGCAAGAGATCACACCACAGTATTTCCTGGTTGCTAATTATTTCCGATACCTAGCATGTAGCTATCTAGCTAGTAAACACCTAGGGAGATAGTAAACCAGCTCCCTTTTGTCACAGGTCAACTTGAGTGAAATTTCAGTACTGTATAGGCATCTTGATATACCTTCTCATATTCTCAGTGATTTACCCTGGTATGAAATTGGTGTTTGCATGATAACCTCTTTTTTTCTTTTTTTTTTTGAGCAGGTCTAGTGGAAGATTGCAGGATTTTGTGTTGATCTATCAAACATAAGTTTATAAACCAGTTGTTAGATATTGCAGGATAACATCGGGGCATTCCATCATCCTTACTTCTATGCTAGAGTTCTCTTTAATATGATTTTGAACATCACTAAATCAGTGGCTAGTAAGAAAAGACCAGGAGCTCTTAGTGAAACATGACTGTCATCCCTCATGTTCGGGGTCAATGAAAGTCCGTCTTCTATTAAAGGCCACTTTAACTGCGCTAGCAATAACAATGCCTCTTTAAGATCCTCATTCTGAAGGTCACCAGCCTCTCATCAGATACTGTACACACAGTACTTTTAGCGAAACATAATATTGACTGCTAGGAACATCTGTATTGTTCTATCGCAATAAAAAATATTGCTTACACATTATATTAACAGTTGCACAAGGATTTACAGTGTATATTTACCTTTTTATATCTTTTTAAGGTCTAATCATTGCCAAGGGCATACTACATTATCTCTCTGTTGTTATTGTTCTCTTTAAAAAGACCACCGTGACTGAGATAAAATGCTGATTGCCAAGTTTAGCAAATGTCAGAGACATAAAGACGCCAGTTCAAGTCACATATCTGACAAAGAGTGACTGCGGACTCACACCAGGGTTGAATTAAATTATCCTATTACGTATGTTGTGTTTCTGAGGGATAGTAGACAGGGTCTGAAATAACAAACCATTCCTGTTTATTATACTTAGCCTATGTCATGGATAAAACATTCAGGGGCATGCTATTCCCGAAAAACAATCAACAACTGTATGGTGTGATAAAGTGGAGTTCCTGTTCCCACCCCTCATTTGATTATTTGCCTATAACAGAATGTGATGAAGTGTTTGATTTTTTTTTAATAATTAGTGAACCACACATTAAACCTTTCATCTTTTCTACAGTATACTGTATATATTTAATGTTGATTAAATGTTAGTGCTTGCAGAACTAGCTAGTTCCTGTGATCGCTGACATTATCTCAGCTATAAACAGTCTAATACACAGCTCGATATCACTGCTTTATTTATTTATTTATTATGGGCTTTAATTTGGTTTTCAAAGAGGAAATTGTTAGCATGACTCCTCTATTCAACATACACTCATTTTCATTTTAGTGCTTGCTTGCTATTGCTACTGTGATTATCCAGGACCCAGGGGTAAAAGATTTTGTCATTAGCTCTTAATAAATAGTCATTCTTACTCGTAAAATCAAGAAATTACAAAAGAAAAAGAAGTGGGTTCGTGTATTAGTGGTGAGTTACATCAGGGGTTTTTCACGTAGGCAACATTTCGCTAAAGCGGTGCATTTCGACAGGTGTGAACACAGAAATCGCACACAGATGCAAATAAAAATAACTAGTAATAACAAGGAAGCGGTTGCTTGAATATATTTTAAATAAATAAATAAATAAATAAATAAATAAATGCATGCCTAGTGCAGCAAGAACCCTAACTGAACTACAGGAAGTGACCAATGAATGAATGAAAGATATCTACTAGTATATTTTTAGTCCAGAGCTTTCTCTTTCTGGACGGCGCAATTTCTGCACCTTGTAACTGAATTGAACCAAATGTTCTATAAGTAACTCAGATTAAATACTCACCCAAGTCTCCCTGGCAGATATCTATCCTGTTTGCTCCTCCAACAATGAACTGTGGATTGTCACAAATTTCCTGTTAGGAAAAAGAAGTGGGACACATCAATACACATTATAATGAACTATTCTCTGCATTTTTTTTAATTTCAGTTAATTCAATTCAAGTCCATTTTATTTGTAAAGTGCTTTTTAACAATGGACACTGTCACAAAGCAGTTTCACAGTATATAGACCCAATTACAATTACAATTTTTACAATTAAAAACCTTGAGAGGAACCAGACTCAAAAGGGAACCCGTCCTCATTTGGGTGACACCGCATTGTGCCATTAGAACTAACCCACATCTACATCCAAATATGTGTTATATGGTCCAAAGGTCCAGTTGTTTAGCGCTAGATTCAACCACTCGTATGGGTAGCAGTCCAATGCCATCTTCACAGATCCTAGATATATGTTGAGGGAATTCATATGGGGCCATCCTCAACAGGGGCGAGTGGGTTTCGGTGATGATAACTCCACATCAGACAAGAAGGACAACAGGATGGGTCTGGCAGATCCTTAATTATTTCCAGAATCCACTTCCAGGTGATCTGAACTTGGTGAATGCTGTAGTAAAGCACCCGCTGCTGAAAAATCAAATCAGAAATGTCTTAAATGAAGTTATCAGTGTGTGTGGTGTGCTCCACTGCGGACCATGGTGTAATCCTTGGTGTTGGTTTGTTATTTGTTTTTTGTGCATTAGAGATAAAAGAGCATATTATCATTTGTGAAAGTTAGTATGCTAGCCTACATGATGCTCAGGCTAGTGCCAGCTTTCTGAATCTTCTTTATTGGACTTATGTAACATGTTAGTCTTTTAATAAAGCATTAGATGTTTTGAAATTCAGATTGCCTGGCATGGATTCTTCTCAGTTTTTGGATATTTTACCTCGTTAAATATGAAATTTATACTCTGTATGAGTTGTGGTTATTCTCGTAGATTTACTCTTCATTCATTGTTGTGTAATAATTAACACACGTTTAGATTTTTGCATATATAAACAAATTTTAATATATAAATATATCACTTTTGGGTTATCAGATTTTCTAAGAATTTCATCTTGTAGCTTGTATCTGTAAATCACCTTACAATTACAGGTTTGTAATTTTCCCACAGACTAATTTGCATTTCTGTGATATTGTTTTAATCGATTAATTATTTAGAAGCAGCGCAAGGAAATTTTTCAGACCTGACCCACCCTACAGCGTTTTCATCACCCTGCCTTCTGGAAAACATTACAAGAACTGTAAAATTACTTTCATAACAACCCGTTCGTACGTAGTGTAAACACTGATGGATGGTCAAATTAAGCCCCTTTTTTATATGTTAGAAAAACATAAGATGTAAATCACCTCCAGGTCACTTTCGAACATTATTGTAAAATAGCGTAAACGTCTGTAGCTCTCCAGACCACTTTCTACAGTAAAAGAAATACATAAATAAATACAAATGTTTTTTTTAGCTCTTTTATTAACTAGTGTTTTTTTTTAACTGTGTAAATTTTGTATGTTTAGAAATGATACTTATTAAAAATCTTTGTCTTCAGCGTTAAATATACTAGACGTGAATATTTACCATTTTGGACATTGAAAGATTGTATTATTATTATTATTATTATTATTATTATTATTATTATTATTATTATAGGCATATTATTTTAGCCTTTTTTTCCCTCATGGACAATCCATTTAAAAATTATATAGAAAATTCAAATGCATACTGTATA